>VZSR01003800.1:5014213-5030658 GCA_013398615.1 Brachypodius melanocephalos
TGGAGGGCATTAGGCCAAGCTGGCACAAGGTCACCTTTCCCAACGTGATCCCGGCGAGGCGGCAGAACTGCTGCCTGGACAGAAGTCAATCCCCACTGCTCCCTCTCCAGCTCCGCACCCTGCCACAGGCACCGGCCAGGCGGAACAGCGGGGAAGGAAAGAAGGAAAGAAGGAAGGAAGGAAGGAGGGAAGGAAGGAAGGAAGGAGAGCCGCCACCCCCCAGCCCACCTCTCCCTCCGGCAAAGTTCGCCTCCGACAGACCCACGGCAAAGTAGCTGCCAATATTTATCTTGAAATAAAGGTTCTGCGCGCACCCAGGAAAAGTCATTAGCGCGATTTAGCGAGGAACGCTTTTGTATCCAAGCGCTTTAAGAGCCGTAATCCCTTCCCGGCCACAATGCCAGAACTGAGCAGTCATGGCAAACCCACCGGCCGCGGTACCTGCGGTACTTTTCGGGTCGCCTAGCGCAGATGCAGCACGTAATCTGCTTAAAAGCCAAAATGCATTAAATGCTGGAACTGTTGATCCAGTACCGGAGCCCCATAAATCGCATTTCAATTTGTTTACTCCCCTCCGAAGCACGCTGCATTTTAAACTCCGGAATATCCTACAGGGATAAACCCATCTAATATCCATGGAAATGCGCGTTTCGGCCGTTGTAGCGGCTCCAGGTTGGGTTTCATCCCATTATGTTGGGAGAGCCATTGTGTTAATTATCCACCTCCCATTTAAGGTGCGTATTTAAGGTCACAAACTGTCAGCAGCCCCTGGCAACCTTCCCCCGCACACGGTAACAAAGGACTTACCGGGAATTTCACAGAGCGAGGGTACCACGGTGGGATACGGCGGCCGTGACCTGCCCGGAGCCACAAAGGAGCTGCCGCCCCACCGCCGCATCCATCCCCGGTCCGAGCAGCACCGCCCGGTACCGCCCGCCTTCCCGGCGCTCAGGGCTGGCCGAGCCCCCGCACCGGCCCCGCACACCGGCCCTGGATAACAATGGGAGGGCGGCGGGGCTCCGGGCAGCCCCGCTCCGCCATCCCCGCATCCATCACCGCAACCGCGCCGCTCTGCCCGCCCCGAGCGCGCCGGGGGACGCGGGGACCGAGCCGCCTCCGCTGCGGGCGGCGCCGGGGACACTCGGCAGCCCGCGGGCACCTGCGGCTCCGCTCGGCGGGCGGGGACCGCCAGAAACTTGGCGGGGCGGCGCAGGGGGGCCGCGCTCCCCGCAACTTCATCCCGCGCAACTTCCCTCCCTCCTCTTCCTCCCTCCCTCCCTCCCGCCGGGGCGGAGCGGCGGCCGCCCCCCGGCCCTGCTGTCACCTCGGGGGCGGCGGGGCGGGGGCCGGGGCTCCATCGCGGCTCCATCGCCGCTAGCGCTGCTCCATGCTCTGCTCCAGGCTCCCGGGCGGGCGGCGCCGAACAAAGAGCGGCGGCGGCGGCGGGGATCAATTTCTGATACCTATCGATGGGGAAGGGCGGGCGGAGGGAGGGGGCCGGGCGCGGGGGGGAGAGGGAGGGAGGGAGGGAGGGACGGGGAGAAGCGGGGGGAGTGATCCGGGCGGCCGCCCCCATCCCTCCCTCCCTCCCTCCCTCCCTCCCTCCCTCCTTCGCTCCCGCCGCCGCCGCCGCCACCGACCTGGAGCCGGCGGGCATCAAACCGTGTCCGGTATCGACACATCGATCCCACGTCGGCGGCCATCTTGGGGGAGCCCGGTGGCGCGGAGGGGCGCGGAGGGGCGCGGAGGGGCGCGGAGGGGCGCGGAGGGGAGCGGAGGGAGCCGAGGGCCCCCGCCTGCCCGCCCGCCTCCACCGGCGGCGGCCCCGCCCGCGCCCCGCGGGGAGGAGGGATGGGGCACCCCCCTGTCCCAGCCCTGTCCCCCCCGGGGCCACCCCAGAGCATCGCCCCCCGCGGCTCCTGGACACCCCTTGCCCGGTCTCAGTCCCGGGAAGGGGCGCGGAATCCCCCAGGCGATGGATTTTTTTCTCGGCCAAATGAAGGGTTTTAGCTAGGGAAAAAAAAAAAAAAAATCGCCAGCCGGAAGCCGCCGGTTAAACTTTTCCAGGTTGGTTTGGGGGTTTTTTTTCCGCCCAATCTGACCCTTCCGGCACCTTTGACCTGCTGGGAATGGCTACAGCAAACACGCTCCCAGCGCTCCACAGCCAACCCCCCCCCAAATTCACAAATACACTGAATTCAGGCTGGTTTAGGGCTGTGTTTTCAAATTTCTCTGGCTCTGAAGAATCCAACCAACTTCGGGAGAGGAACAGAGCCCACCCAGCAGCGTCTGGGCACTGACAACACCTGTCCCAGAAATTCCCTCTCTGCTTCCTGGCAGAAAAAGAGAGGAACTTTGTTTTCTACACCATAGCCTGTTGTACTGGCCACATCAACATCCGAGGAGCTTGGAGAATTAATTCCCAATCCCCTGGGGAAGCGGCACCTCCCAGCAGAGCCTTGCCACCTTTGTGCTAGAGGGACCCCAGCCCCACTGGCCACGAGTCAATTTTGAGCAGAGAAGGTCGGAGCTGCCCCTCGGGTGCATTTTACAGGCAGAGATTTGCAGACCAAGCAAGTGCAGAGGTTTAATATCCCTTCCAAGGAGCAGGGAACACCCTGGGCTGTCGTGCAGATATGTGCACGTCTCTGCTCCTGGAACAGCCCGGGTGTCCCTGCCAGGCTGTGACAACCCCACAGCCCAGAACAGGCAAACACTGCCCCACCACCATCCCATGGAGAGAGTCCCAAAATGTTCCCAGGGGTTCACAAGCTGCTTTGCCTCCAAAACTGCAGAGGTGACGAGGGCAGGATGTTCATTGTTATCCTGATCCCTTTTTCTTGCCTGTCCCCTTTGGATCCCTGTGCTCAGAAGGGCTGGAGGGAGATGGGCAGCATGGACACCAGCAAACACAGAAGTGCCCCTGCAGTGGTCACTTGTAGTCCTTCACTGCTCCTAAAACTCTCCTTGCTGCAGTGCTGGAGCCTCTCTCTGCTCATGGCTGGGGAGGAAGCAGCCCCTCACTGCCCAGGTACCACCCTGCTGCTGCTCCCAGCTTTTTACAGGGCTCTTGGGATTGCACCAAAAAGCACAGTTTGGGTTCAGAAGATACCAAAGAAAAGGGGCACCCTTCAAACTGCACCCTCCCCTGCAGGTGCTTCTGGTTGTCACAGGAACAGGTCTGCTCCTGAGCCAGGAAAATTGTCCAAAGGGGTGAGGCAGACACCCAAAGTGACCTTGGCCCCACACTGTAGCACAAACAGCCAGGAAATGATCTCGTTCTTCTCATCTCTTCCACTCAGAGAGACTCGGAGCCGCTCACAATCCCACAATTGCAAAACGCCTCAGGCAGAAGAACGAGTGAACAGAAAATCAAAGTTGAAAGAAAGATTTGCAGGAGCTGAGGCAGTGAGAGCCTGGATGCTCCTGCAAGCCCTACACCAACATCTTCCCCACCTTCAGAGCTGGCTGGGAAAGGGGCAAATCCTTCCCATGGTGAATTCTTCTTATGGTCCTGCTACAAAGGCATTGCCTGGAACCAGGGAACCCCAGATGAAAACCCTGAGCTGAAATCCCAATCCTGGTGGCATGAACAGCAAGTTCCACGGATGCTCTGAGACCCCAGCCATGTGTGCCCAGGCGCTGCTCCTGCAGGGGGCACACAGGTCAAAGCCTCCAATTTTGCTCTGGCAACCCAAGCACTATAAATAGATCCCCTTATCCCCGAAATCATAAAAATCAGGGAGTGGAAACCGCTGGGAGTCATTGAGATTTGTAATGAGATTGGGGCTGCTGGTGGTGCCAGGAAGCTGCTTCACCTCTGGCTTAATGAGGCTGTAATTAGCTGGGGGTAGGAGCAAAGGCTGTGCAAGGGGAGATCCCAGGTGGGAATTCATTTCCACACCTCCCTCAGGTCCATGGGGAGATTTGCTCATAGATGGGTCACTAAACCCAGCTGGGATGAGTGGTCTTTGCTGGGGGAGAGCTGTTCCCTCCAGAACAGAGATTGTCCAGTCTGTTGGTGACCAAGGTGCTCCTGGGATCTGCTGCTGGACACCACCAGGACAGGTCCCAGGCAGGGACCCTCTCCCTGCACCCACAAAGCTGATCCCACCCCCATAAATCACTGCCCTGCTCTGCTGCCCAGGGAACACAGGAGCCTGCTCATAAATCAGGAATAAAACTAAGCTGGCGTCTTCGGTGAGCAAATTAAATTGTGGGCTTTGGAGGAATGTTTCTGTTTGGCCAAATCATTAATAAATCAATGGGAGCCGTAAGGAAGAGGAGAGGGGCTGCACCCTGTGCCACCTGGAGGGACGCAGCGCGGCGGGGTGGCACAAACCAGCCCTGTCCCCTGTGTCCCCTCGGGTGCTGCCCCATGGGCACCCCAGAGAGAGCAGTGGGACCCCGGTGCTGCCATCCCCCCTCCAGAGAGGGCTCCTCCGCCCTGGGGAGCGCTGCGAGGCGCAGGTTAATAAATCAGTTTGTCTCCAGCCCCGTTTGCTTTGTGTGCCTGACAATAGCCCGTTGTAAATGGCAGCCCCTTGCCTCCTCTCCTGAAAGGCTTTTAATTAAAATATGGAAGGGGCTTTTCTGCGTACTTAAAAAAAAAAAAAATAAAAAAAAAAAAAAAGGATTTCAGCACACTCCCGTTCCAGGCGTTAATTTATTCCTGCCTTCCTGCCTGTTTGTGATCCACGGAACTCCTTTGTGCCATGATCTGGCCCCATTAGGCAGCCGAGGGGCGATGCTGGCAGAGAGAGCTGCTGATGGTGACCCAGTGCTGATGGTGACCCAGTGCTGATGGTGACCCAGTGCTGACTGGGAGCTTGCTCAGTCACCTTGTCCCAAGGATGGGCAGAGGGACACCAGGAGCCTCACCATGGGACAGCCTTTAGAGAAAGCAGGGATGTGTGAGGCCCTGGGGCTGCACAGGAGCTCAGGGCCAGGTGCAGCCCTGGGCACATCCCTCGTGGACACCCCAGCAGGTGCTGCAGAGCTCTGTCCCCATCCGTGACCCCTGGGGTCCCAGGAGCTCTGGCTGAGGTCCTGCTGCCCTCCCTGTGCCCCCACTGCTGGGATTTTGTCTCCTCCAATGGGAAAAGCCAGGGCCATCCCTGGGCTCTGCCAGCTCAGGGATGCAGGATTCTCCAGAGCAGTGAGGTACAGGTGAGGTCCCTTCCCACCCAAACCATTCTCTGGTTCTATGACAGCACAGAAGCCCTTTGCCACAGGTGGTGGAGCTTCTCAGCCATGTCACCTCTCCCTTTGCACCTCTCCCTTTGCACCTCTCCCTTCTGCTTCTTTCCTTGCTACTCTCCTCCCTGCCCTCTCCCTCCACCCCTTCTCCCCCATCCCTTTCCCTCCATCCCTTTTCTCCATCCCTTTTCCCCATCCTTTTCTCCCATCCTTTTCTCCCATCCCTTTTCCCATCCTTTTTCTCATCCCTTTTCCCATTCCCTTTTCCCGATCTCTTTCCCATTCCCTTTTCCCGATCCCTTTTCCCCATTCCCTTTTCCCATCCTTTTCCCCATCCCTTTTCCCATTCCCTTTTCCCGATCCCTTTTCTCCATCCCTTTCCCGATCCCCTTTCCCATTCCCTTTTCCCTTTCCCTTTCCCTTTTCCCGATCTCTTTCTCATCCCTCTCCTCTCCCGCCTCCCGCCGGGACCGCACAGCTCCCGCTACAACGTCGCCACCTGGCGGCCACCACAGGATCTGCAGCGCGTCCCGGCGGGCCGGGTCGGGGGACACGGGGGGACACGGGGGACACACGGGGGGGACACGACAGGTCACGGTGGAGGGACATAAAGGGACAAGGGGAGCACAGGAGTGCAGGATGAGGCACCCCGAGCGGGTGACAGCCCCCCTCGGCTCCCCGCGGTGCCCGTGGCACGCCGCTGAGCCGTGCCCGGCCTCAGGCCTCTCTGCCCCCCGGGTGCCCCAGGATGTGCGGGGAAGGTGCCCGGTCCCCTCCACCGACCGCATTTCTGCCTCGGCTACTCATTGCACGCACATTTCCCCTACAATTAGCACATGCTCTTTAATTCATTTTCCTCTTTTATTGCTTCGCCCACATTATCTCAGGCCCGGCGCCGTTGGTGTGCTCAGGGCGGATAACGCTGCTATTTATGGCTTTTCCTGTCAATCTGCGGCTCGGGAGGCCAGGACCGCCACCTCCCCCCGGGGCTGCGTCCTGCTCTCTGTGCCCTGGGACGGGCCAGAGCTCAGGAATTGTCTATCCTCGTCCCCATCCTGGGGCCAGCCACTCCCTGGCTCTGTTTGGCATCTCTTCCCCAAATTCTTGAGCCGGGTAAATCCTCACAGCCGTAACCGCGGTGCTGTAGCTTTCCAAGGGAAAACAGAGCTGAATCAGGCAAAGCTGTGGCATCACATGTGTCCAGGATAAGCTGTTACACGTGGAAACTTTCTGAACACCAAGGGGAGAGGGGTGAAACCCTCTGAAAGCTCCTGAGGACGCTGCCAGCAGAAAGGAGCTGTGGGGGAATGTGGTGGGCAAGGGAAGGATGTCCCCAAAACCTCACGCTGTGGAAACTGAGGCTCAGGGATGTGACAGAGGGCACAAAAACCAGCCGTGGCAGAGGAGATGAATTTCAGCCACCAGCCAGCACCAGGGTACGTGGGTCACCCCAATTCGAGCATCAGGGATGGGGTGACCACCTCTGGAAGCTTCCAACTGCAGCTCCCAGCAGCACAGGAATCTATCCTTCTACCTTTAATATGCTTCTTCCCTTTAAAATAATCATTACAAATAAACAAATATTACAGCCAGTGTATATAAGCATCAAATTAAGCAGCTACATGCATTTGTTGTATTTGATATAGCCTTGTTAACTGGAAATTCCCAGGTTTGGAATATGTATTGATTTCAGCAAACATACATTACTTTACTGTAAGTACCCACAGTCATTGTAGTTAATATACAACAGTTTAATTTAAAATGCATTAGTTTAATAAAAATGCATAAAACAGAAGGGAATTGCATTAGCTTCAATAATAATAAAAAAATTCAATTTCATAAATATTATCCAGTGTTAAAATGCATCGATTTCCTGGGAAAATGTATTGGTCAGAGGTAATTTACATTGGTTTGGATGGGAACGTCCCGGAGTGTATACATATGTATTAGTTTAGTCAAATGTGTCTGATCACAGAAAAAAAAAAGAAAAAGAAAAAGAAAAAGAAAAAGAAAAAGAAAAAGAAAAAAATACTGGCTGGAGCAAAGGATATTCATCAAGAAGAGGCACAGAGGGAGAGGTTGGCTCTGGAGCATCCTGGCGCTCTGAGATGGCTGTGCCTGGGACTGGACACCCCCGGGTCGGTCCTGTGGATGCTCAGCTCGGGGGTACCGGGATGCTGCCGGGATCCCCGGGACACGGAGCCCTTATCGGCCCCGGCCGTGTCTGGCTCAGGCAGAGCACGGAGCCCGCACAGACCGGGGTTAATCAAATCCTTTTGACTCCATTTTTTTATCGAGCTCATGAGGGGCTGGCCTATTAATTAGAAAGGCTTTTTCATGTAAAACACAGGCTCTTTTGCAGATAAGAAGGGACGAGGCTTGATTTTGCCGTGGCACAGATCCGTGTGTTATTCCTTGACATCCATTCACAGGCTGCAGCCACTTCCCACAGCTCTTTTGTTCACTACAGAGCTCCAGAGGCAGGTTTGTGCGTACAGACATGTTTAAAGCGCTCAGGTTTTCCTGGGGGCCAACAAGCCCCCCAATATCTGCTGGAGGAGAAGGATGTGATGTGCCTGGAGGCGCTTCCATCCGCAGGCTGGGCCAGGATCCTCAGGGGAGAGCAGGATCTGGCCCGTGCAGCACCGAGGATTTCAGCTGACAGCAAGAAGTGAGCAGTGGAGCAGATGCAACGTCTTAAAAATCACAGCAGAAACCCTGGCAGCCATCCGCACCCCGTGCCCATCCCGGGTTTCTGTGCCACCCTCGTCCCTTCAAAGCCCCCAGCCACAACCCCGGGCAACACCGGGGAGAGATCCAGGTCTGGTTTCTCCCAGGCTGGGCAGGCAAAAATGGTTGTTCCTGAACAAATAACATTCAGTGAGATCTCCACAGCTGCAGGGTTTTCTCCTGCGCCGCCAGCCGAGCCCCAGCAGGGACACGGAGCCGGGGACAGGGACAGGGACAGGGACAGGGACAGGGACAGGGACAGGGACAGGGACAGGGACAGGCAGCGCCCGGGCGGCGCCGGTGGCTCCGTGGCCAAACCAGCCCTGTGAAACCAGCACACATCACTTCCCTGATGCTTATGGATTTTTCCTTAATGCCACAAATTAAGGTAATTGGGCTCGGCCGGCCGATGAATCCAGCTGAACTTGGCAGGACGGGGGACTGTCCGTGCCGAGATTGATCCCCCTGATCCCCGGCTGTGCCCGGGGCTGCTCCTGGCCCCAGCTCTGCCCCCGCGGCTCTTCCTCCTGCCCTTTTGTTCACCAAGACCCCAAAACACATCCTGAAATCCCTTCCCTGAGCTACAGCTCCATCCAGACGAGATGGTCATTCCCGGGTCTTGAGTTTTTTCTCCTCCACGGGCACTTTTCCCTACACACTTCCCTGCTGCCTGCTGAAATCCTCCCCGTAATGCCATCCTCGCTGGCTCTGCCGTGGCAGCCGGGCGGCGAGTGCCAGGGATTAAACACGATATTTGTGACCTCCGGGAGAACAAGGGCAGCGTCTGGGCAGAGCCCGGAGTTCCAGGGATCTGGTTTCACAATCTCTTTTGTTCCCAGCCTCGTCCCAGCCCTCCCCGCTCGCCCACCACCCTCCTCGGCATGCGGAGGGGACAATGCCGGGCAGCGAGGCCGCCAGCCCCGACGGCCACCGGCTCATGGCTACCGAATATCCCGGTCCCGGCAGCCACAAATCCTGCTCCATAAACCCAGGAGACATGGAAGAGGTTTTGTGGGATTGCTACCCGTGGATTCCTGGGCTCTTGCTGCAGGAATGCCGAGCCAGAGAGCCCGGGCAGTGTGAGTGTCACCACTGCAGGACGTGTCCCCGGAATTGGGAGAGTTAAATTCGTGTGTCCCACCGGGACCAGGGCGAGCAAATGTTTGGCTTAAGTGGGTGACAGGTGCCTCAGTGGGGGTGACACACGAGAGAGGAGCTCTCCGTGCCTGCCCGGCTCTCTGGGAGCTCAGCATCCGCCTCCGGCCTCGCCGCAGCGCTCTGGGATGGGGCTGGGATCAGAGCGATGTTCCCCGCTCGGCCACAGGCTGGGTGACCCGGCAGCTTCTCCTGCTCCTGGAGCATCCCAAGGGAGGCGACCCAAGGTGGGGGGGGCTCCTCTGCCCCCCCGCAGCCCAGCAGCTCCCAGTTTGGCGATGCCAGCGCTGCGGTGGGGCACCGAGGTTTGGAATCACCGAGGAGAAACATCCATGTCCCAAGGCTTGGGGGATTCTAGCGGGGGCATCCCCTGGGGCAAACCCCTCCCTGCGTGTCCCAGCGGAGGGGACAAGCCCGGCGCCAGCCCGAGTGACAAAGGCAGGTGGGATTGCTCCCGTGCAGTCCCGGCTCAGCATCCCCAGTGTGGGAGCTGGGGGCCACCCGGCACCCGGTTAACCTTGAAACCCTCCCGGGCTCACATGTCACGTCAGCCGGTGACAACAACAAGCTGCTATTCCAGATTAGACAGAGAGGGACAGAGAAAGGCTGAGACAACAGGGTTGGGGGCGGCCAAATTACCTATTACAGCCAAAAGTGGGCATGGGGCTATTTTTAACCCCGAGGGGGGTGTATTTATTGTTCCAGCCGGGGGGAGTGAGGGAGTGGCTCCGGGACACCCCTCACAGTGACACCGGCGGCTGAGAGGAGCCATGGTGAGTACTGAGAGCCCAAAGCTCCAGCAGGAAGAGATAAAATCCATTCGGTTTTTCACCAGAATAGCTTGAATGGGCAGGGAGAAAACGAGGCAACGGGGAGTTGAGGGCCAAGGGTCTTGTCTGCTTTGGAAAGGGGGGGTGAGCAAACTGGGGAGCATCTGGCTGGATCAGCAGCATCTCACAGAGAACAAGGAGGTGTCTCCCATGCTAGCAGAGCTTTGAAATGAGGGCAGATGATTTTAGGGTCCAAATGCCATTTTTCTCTTTCCCCTTCCTTCAGGCCATTTTGTGCCCCCAAAATTCTCCTCCTGAGGATTTCCCCCATGAGAGGAAACAGCTGCAGGAGCAGGCATAGGAATGAGGGATAATGGGCTGGGTGGGACAGTGAGAGGCTCCTCAGTCCCCTTTAAAACACACATTGACCCATTTCTGGTTGTTTCAAGCCTCAGTGCAGGAGGAGGCAGATTTTTAATTAAGCCACATTTTAATATCTGCACAGCAAGGTAAAGAAACACTGACTGACCACGACCCTGGTGTGCAACCTCAGCAGTGCTCCCAAAGCCAGCGGAGGGGGGTATCTCACCCCAGTGCTGACCCTTTTGCCTGCCAGTGGGAGAAGTGATTTCACCCCTCGTCTTTCCTTGGACCTATTTGGCTAAATGCACCAGGAGGTGAAATTTAAGCAGGAATCTTAATGCCTCTCAGTGTCCCAGAGCTGCAGGGAGAAACTACCCAGGGAAGAGACCCCCAGCCCAGAGCTCCCACGAAGGAGTCACAACTAAGAATAGGGCACTTCCATGCTTTTATTTCATTCCCTAAAAAGCCAGCGAGCTAATGGTGCATGCTTGGACTCCTGCAGGCACCCAAGAAAGCCAAGAAGAGGGTTGAAGGTGCTAATTCCAATGTCTTCTCCATGTTCGAGCAGGCCCAGATCCAGGAATTCAAAGAGGTAGGTGGGTTTGGTGGGAAGGACCGAGGGTGGTGAGATGTGACCTTCAACTCATTCCTTGGTGCTCTCAAGTGACAGCTGGTTCACACCAGGAGGCAGCAGGCCCGGTTTTGGGTCGTTTTATTTTAAAAGTGAGAATAACAACTTGGTGACACCGTTAAATCTGGCATCACCTCCAAGCTTCCGAGGAGCCTGCACCCCTCAGAGGATCCAGCAGCACCCAAGGGAGCTGGAGCACATCTCCCAGCTTGCTCCCACCTGCCTTGCCAGGAGCTCTTACCCCCTGCACAGCAGGCACACGGTCCTATGCAGATCCCAGTTCCAGGGATAACCGGTCCCAGTTGGAGGAGCTGGTGGTCCAGGTTGGCCTCTCTGCCTGGTGTCACGCTGGGGTGAGAGGGCTTTGGCCAAGGAAAGGGTTTGTACAGCGTTGGGGTTTGGGTTGCCATCGCCCCAGGGTGCAGGGCTGTGTGGGATTAGGCTGAGTGAGGCCCCCAGAGCCCGTCCTGGGAGCGTTCAAAATGCCCTTATCCCATCCAAGCTGAAGGGAGGAGGACAAAGTTACCAAAGCCCTTGAAAAGGCTGACAGTTCTCCCTTTCCCTGTGCTCCCTGCCCTGCTCCTGTGCTTCCAGGCATTCACCATCATGGATCAGAACCGGGATGGCTTCATCGACAAGGCGGATCTGAGAGACACCTTTGCTGCCCTCGGTGAGCCCAGCTTGGCATCCTCCCCTCCCCAACAGCTTTGCCAACATTGGACCTGTTAATTGACAAACAGGAGGGGATTTGGCATTTAACCAAGCCCCTGTCTTTAACAGGATCCCCCATTTTGCCAAAAACATCCTGATCCAAACCCAAGCCTGTCAGCCTGGGACATCCCTCCCGGGGTGACCCGGAGCAGCTCCCACAGCAGGGCTGGTTTATCCCGTTGGCACTGGAGGCAGCTCCTGGATTACACAGCCAAACACTCCCTGCCTTTCCCGTGCTTAGAAGCACCTGGCTGTGCCCATCCCACGGCATCCCGGGGCGTGTGGGCATTAAGGGGATTTAGGGGATTTGTGGGAGGCTGTGACACTGCCAGCTTGGCTCTGCCATCAGAGGTCAGCATGAATCAGCAACGGAGTTCCAAGGACAACCCAGCCTCAGGGAAAAGGATGTAGGGATTCAATCCCATTTGCTTTTGGTGCTGAGGGACAGGGAGAACCCCAGTGCTGGTGATCTTGACCCAAAACACCTTCCAAGGAGGGCTGAAAGAGGCTGATCCATCCGTGGGGCAGTGAGGGAAGGAAGCGGCACAGCTCAGTCCTTCCCATCCTTCTTTCCTGTGATCCTGGAGCCTGAGAAGCCAGAGCTGGAGATGATTCTCTCACCTCACTCCTGCTGCCTCCATTCCTTGTCAGAGGTGGCTCCCCAGGGATGTGCTATTTCCCTCCAGTGGGGGAAAAATCCCCAGGGAAGGGCTCTGTGGTGTGTATTTTTAGCCCTCAACATGCAGAGCAGGACACGGATCCGTGACTGACTCATGGCTGCTCTCCCCAGGGCGCCTGAACGTGAAGAACGAGGAGATCGATGAGATGATAAAGGAGGCGCCCGGCCCCATCAACTTCACCGTGTTCCTCACCATGTTTGGGGAGAAGCTCAAGGGTAAGAGGGCACCTGGGGAGCTGGGAGTGCTCACTGGTGGTCAGTGGCATCCCTATACCCTGAAACTCCTGTGGATTTGCAATGCCAACCATCCCTGGGTCCAGAGATCCGGATCTAATCCCATGTCTCCTCAGATTGTTGGGGGTATGAGGTGGTCTCCGTGCCTCAGTTTCCCCAGCCATTTACAAAACCCAAACGGCTGTGCTGCTGCTGTCCCATAGGAGGAGGGGACAGCTCTTGCAGCACCCCCGAGCCTGCTGACACCAGCGGTGCCAACAGTGGCCACAGCCAGACTTTGACCCATCACCCCATCTGGCTGCAACCTGAATCACCTACTTAACCCAAGGAATGCAGCCTCCTGCAGATCCCCAAGAGGCTGCAGGGCCCCAAGGGCTGTGCCTGGAGCTCTATAAATACGCTCCAAAGATTAGATAAATGCCGGATGCCGGAGCGGTGGTGACGCCGCCTGCTCTGTGCTCACACCACAGCCCTACCCCTGCTCCTCTACACACCACCAACTTCACTCCAGTCTCCAGCTGCAGGGTCAGCATTCCTGCCGGGACTCCCGTTTTCCAGTTCCCCCCATTTTGCCCCCAAGGCTGGGAAAAGCAGGAGGCTGCAGTTGGGTTCCTACTTCACCATCTCCAATGGTCACGGCTTTGTCACCCGCAGGTGCAGACCCAGAGGAGACAATCCTGAATGCATTCAAGGTGTTTGATCCAGAGGGGAAAGGCCTGAAATCTGCCTAGTGAGTGCAGGGATACCTGGGGCAGGGAGTGATGGGGGTGTCCCCATAAGGACCTCCCCAATGCTCACCGTGCTCTCTCGTTTGCAGCATCAAAGAAATGCTGATGACGCAGGGGGAGAGGTTTTCCCAGGAAGAGGTATGATCTCCTTCCCACCCTCTGCCAGCCTCCCTCCATCCCAACAGACCCCATCCCTCCTCCCAGCCCTGGTTCCAAACCGCTTTTTGCCAGCTTTTCTCCCTGGCTCTTCCCTGGCAGATCGATCAGATGTTCGCTGCCTTCCCTCCGGACATGTCTGGCAACCTGGATTACAAGAACCTGGTCCATGTCATTACTCATGGTGAAGAGAAGGACTAGCCCAGGCTCAGGGCTGGGCCACTGCAAGATCACCTCTCCCTAGGTCACACGGGGGTTCCCTTTCCTCTAATCCTGGAGAGGCATGTGCCTGGGAATTTGGCAAGGGAATGGCATTCACATTAAACGGCCTTTTGGCAAGAGGAAACCCAGCTGCTGGTGTGAGCAGTGCTTGGGCTTGTGTGCTGTGTCTGTGCCCCGTGGGAGCCCTTAGATCCTTCCAGACCCCGCTGGTCCCGGCACCCCAGACCTACTGCACATCACCGTTGTGTGTCCCACTCCCACTCCCAGTCCCAAACCAGCCTGTTCCACACTGGGCTGTGCCCATCCCACCTGGTCCCACAGCTCAGGGCCAGCGCTGAGCTCAGATTTGCTGTAGGCAGCAGAGAGTTGTCAGCTTCTGCCAGCTTAGCAGGGAACACTCATCCCCTGCATCCCACCTGCCAGGCCCTGCCCTCGGCCACGGTGCAGGAATGGGACCGTGGTCCCCATGTCTGGCTGTGGGGAGGGTGTTGGGTTGTGTGACAGGGATGTCACCCTGTGGTAGAGCAGCTCATCCCACCCTGGCTGTGGGTGCTGTCAGCAGTGGGTGAAGCCATGCCAAAATATCACCTGGTGAGGTTCTGAAGCCTGTGAAAGGTGGTGGTCCCCTCCCAGAGGAGGGAGATGGAATGATGTGCAGGATGCAGAAGCTCAAGAATGAAACTGCTCCTTTAATTCGTCCCTGTCCCTGATGGGCTCTTGGTCCTTGGTGGGCTCGGGGTCCCTGGGCGGCTCCTGGACCCTGTTGAACTCCTTGATGTGAATCTCCTCCTCCTCCTTCCCAAGCTGGGGGTGCTGGGCAGCTCCTCCTTGTGCCTCTGGATAACGAGCTGACGCAGCTGAGCCCGGCCCAGCGGCTCTTCCGCTGCCCAAGAGAATGGCCATCCCATAATACACATTTTGACAGGCCTCATCACCCCGGTGGGGCAGGACAGGCTGGAGGGGACGGACTGGGAAGGACATGTGGCAGCAGGAGTTGGCCAGGCAGCCACGGGGGATTGGGGAATGGCCCAGCCAGAGCTCCTTTCTCCCTGCTCCCTGCTCACCGGCTTTGGGGTCAGTGGTGTCGAGGTCTGGGGGGGGTGGGCAGAGCTTGCCCCTGTCCATGGCCCCCAGGAGGTCGGAGGCTCCCTGGAGGGGGCTGATGAAGGCCTGGGAGCGCTGGGTGCGATCGACGGACGTGTAGCGCAGCAAGGACTCCCTCAGCAGGAACTCCTTGATCTTGTTCTCCACGGGACCTGGGTGGGAAGGAGCAGCGTCCTGCAGTGTCCCCAGCCACCAGGACCCTGCCCAAACCCACCCCTGCAGAGCCACTGGGCAGCCTGACTCCCCAGGGCCAGGGGGCCAAAGCTGGGTCATGGAATCATAAAATCAAGGAGTCATTAATGTTGGAAAAGACCTCCAAAATCACCAAGTCCAACCCCATACTGAATATCCCCTGCCTGCTAAAGCACACCACAAAGTGCCACATCCACTTTATTTTTGGAACATTTCAAGGGTGGTGACTCTACCACTTCCCTGGGAAGCCTCTTCCGGAGCTTGAGCACTATTTCAGTGAAGAAATTTTTCGTAATATCCAGCCTGAAGTTCCCCCAGTGCAATTCCCCTTGTCCTCTTGCTGGCTGCCTGGGAGGAGCTTCAACACCCAGAGCCAAGATGAGGGTTTGGGGAAGTCCACTGGGGTGTTTGTACATCCCACTAAGCTCCCAAATTCACTGGGAATTTGGCACTGCAAATTCACTTTGGGGCACCCATGACTGATGGGACAGGGGGAAACAAAAGCTTAATAAAAATACAGCGCGAGTGGGTGGTGGACAGGACTTCCCAGGGCAGATGGGGGAAGATGGGCAGCCCTGACCTACCAAAAATTGGCACCAAGCTGTCCCCAAGAGGCTTCACTGTCTTGGTGGTGTCGTAGTCCATGTCCTTCAAGAGGGTCTGCACACGAGAGAGGATCTGTCCCAGGAGTTTGCTGATCTCCCTGCATTTGTTCTCGTACTTGTCGGCTTCCTTGGTGATCTCTTTTATTTTGGCCTATCAGCAAAGATTTTGTCATGTGTCACACCAGCCCCTCGCTGAGCCCATCACCCCAGTGCTGCCCAGTTCCAGTTTGGAGACAGAATCACAAAATCCCAGGATGGATCAGGTTGGAAGGGACCACAACGGGTGGTCTGGTCCAACCTCTACTGAAGCAGGGTCATCCCAGAGCACAGGGCACAGGATTGTGTCCAGACATTTCTGGAATATCCCAAGCTCCCCATGCTGGACCGGGGCTGGCAGGACCCCCACAGTCACCCTCTCACCATGCACCAAAACCTTTGCAGGGCCCTTTTCTGCCTACACCTCTCCAGCCACTCCCAAAGCAGCGTTTGCAGAACCAGACCCCCTGGGATGAGTGCTGGGACAGGCAGGGATATGCTGCTTTTCCAGAGGGAATTCTTGGCCACCATACCTCCAGCTCCTGCACGACTCGAGCCTGGGTTATCTCCTCTCGTTCCCGCTCCGTTGTGACGGCCGCCATATCATCCTGTGGAAACACAAGCACGTGGAGTGGGAGCTGATGGAATCCTGCCAGGGATCGGGACAGGGCAGGGACACCTCCAGGGCCAGGAGGGCAGGGGATGGAAAACCCCACTTCCCGCTCCAGGCAGCCCCGCAGGGTTCGAGGATGCTCCTGGCTCTCCGGGGCACTGCAGTGTTTTTGCTGGGTACACGGTGGCAGCATTGAGACGCGTTTAGCTCCGGGAACACGGCGGAGTTTTTTGGCACAGTTTCGGCTGCTCCTCTGCATCCCCCTAATCCTACCTGGGTGGCTGGAGCCAGGCTTTTCTCGGACACTCGGGAGAGGA
>VZSR01003800.1:5030758-5188134 GCA_013398615.1 Brachypodius melanocephalos
CATGGAGGGGGTGGAAATGGATGAGTTTTAAGTCCCTGCCAACACAAATCATTCTGGCACTCTGTGGTTTGTGGTCACACAGTCACACAAATTCTCCTCTGATACCTTCTCTCTGTTTGGCCCGTTCCTTCAACTGGGAGAGGTCTGTACATTTGCTGAGGAAGAAGTTTTTCAGCCTGGTCTCCTGGTGGAGGGCACACTTCCTCTCCAGCAGCCTGATGTTGTACTGGATGGTTTCTCTGCAGCGCACGTCCCGAATGTCCGAGATCCGCCCCAGATCCTCCATCCTGCACACAGACAGCAACACCCACACGGTGTGTGTGTGTGTGTGTGTGTGTGCGCGTGTGTGTGTGTGTGTGTGTAAAAGGCTCTGCATTCCTGGCCACTCCCAGGAGAGCCAGGCTGGCAAAGCCCCTGTGATGCTGTGCCCATTCCCAGCTCTCATCTGGATGGAGTGGAGTTAGTCTAGAGGGAATTCAGGGCCACTAACACAGCTTTTGGTGGGGTTTTGTACTAGGGCACAGCACCCAGCTCAGGTCTGATTCAGAAAAGTGAGACTCTTCCATGGGGCAGTTCATCCCATCCAGAGAAACATCTGGGATAGATGGAATAAAACACCCTGGAGGTTGCAGTCTCCCCACACTGACCAGGCACCCAAACCTTAGCACCCAGATCAAGATGGGAGCAGTGAATCCTCTCTCTGAAGCCTCAGTCAGTCTCTCTATTTGAATATTCATCACCCATTAGCCCCAAGCTTTGCCCGGAGGGCTGACAAGGCCACGTACCACTGCTCGTAGTCTTCTGTGGCTTGTTCAATAGCAGCATTCAGCAATTTGTTCTGCTGAACCAGGCTTCTCTCCAGCTTCCAGTAGGAGCTGACATAAATGGCTTTCTGGAGCTGCAGGCTCACGGTCTCTTCTCGGAGTTTGCTGTTCTGGGTCATGATGGTGTTGTAGCGTACAGTGATCTGGGGAGAGCAAAGCAAAAGGTGGGGAAATGGTGGAGAACTGGGAGGTTCAGGTTGCTGCTCAAAGACCTTGACCAGGGCAGGGTCAAACACAACCCAAGAGATTTGAAGCTGGCCCTGCACTGTCCTCCTCCCCAAGAGAGGAGAGGCAACAGAAGACCAGGTCAATCACAATGAGACCTGGAGCTGGCTTTGTCCGAGGCAAGGTGGCTCCAGGCAGCCCAGTTTGATCACAAAGCAGGTGCAGACCTTCAGGCCTCTTGGCACAGCACAAGAGCTACATTTGGGTCACCAAGCCTGAAGGAGCCTTTGAGATATTTTGGGAGTGATCAGGCCAGGGGAACAAGGCAGGTGCTTTATGCAGCTTGTGTCAACCAAATACATTTGCACCGCTGTGCTTTGTCCTGACCAGAAAGGTCCCAGGCCCCTGTGTGACCCCACACATGTTCTCCAGAAGTCTCCAAAATGTTTCCTTACATGATTTAGATTCATCTCCAGGAAGTGGATCTTCTTCTCCAGGTGTTTGTGACTCTTTGCTTCCAACATCCTCCAGTTTGTGTCTCTTTGCTTCACTATCTTTCTTTCCAGCTCTACAACCTGCACACACAGAGGGGAAAAAACCCCCGGGAGGTATAATCTCCACCCCTACATTCTGGACTCTTGTCAGGACATAGAGCCAAAGAAAATCCCCTCTGCTGACCTGAGCTACAGCAACCATGTCATTAATGAACTCACAGTTACAGGAGCAGCTTGAATCCCAAAGGATCCCACCCTGCACTCCCAGAAACATAAACTCTAGCTGGGAATGGAGGGGTTTTTTTTGTCTTGAAGGAAGTGCCGCTGTTTTTGGAGGGAACTCCAGCAGGTGCTGAACATGGCACAGCAGCACTTTGTGGGGTGGAAGAGGCAATGAGGATGGGGCTTTGGTAGAGATGTCGTGCTGGCCAGGCAGGGATCTGTGCAGTCCTCCCCAGGAATGAGCGGAGGAAAACTTCTGCCAGAAGTTGGGAGCTTCCAGAGGAGATAAATCCACGGAAGAGTGAAGCAGTTGGGGAACAGTGACACTGGAGACAGGTGGGGGAGGGATGAGTCAGGCAAGTCAGAGTTGTTATCATCATCCCTGACAGAGAGGTAACCCTGTTGGGAAAGCTCTGCAGCATCTCCAGCAATGCCAAACTATCCCTGGCATCCAGCTGGGGCAGCTGGCTCTGGAGGGAACTGTCCCTTCCACAGCCCATGTTTCCCTTGGCTTCCCACTCTACCCCTGCCCAAATCCAACCAGGATGTCCTCAGAGGAAGGTTTGGCACATCCCTCAGATGCTGCTGTTCCTGTATTTGCCACACCTCAGACAGCACTGTTTCAGTTTTACCTCTTTTTTTAGGAGAATTAAAAAAAAAAGTGAAAGGAGAAGGAGGTTTGTGGCCCCAGGCTGGTGTGTGCCATCACACAGGGGTGCAGGGACTGGTGGGACAAGGCTGAGAGTCCAACCTCACTTTTCCAGTCAGTGCTGCTGACTTGCAGCCTGGTTCCATCCATTTGCCATTGTCATGTGTCACTTGCCAGGAGGAATATTCCAAGGCCTGAATTAAATGCGTTTTACATTGAGGAGTTTCAGCCACAAGTCTCACTCTGTGACTCTGCCCTGCTCTGCTCAGGCAGGGAACAGTCTGGGTGCTCTCACCTGCTTGGCCAGGTCAGCTATCAGGGCTTTTCTTTCTTTGATCAGGGCATCATTCTGCATTCTGGTCTGCAAAAGGCTTTGGATCTTCAGACGCCTTCTGTTTTCCAGCACCACATTACTCGGGGAATAGATCTGGCTCAGCATTAATGTCACATGTCTGTGTTCCTGCTTCACATCATCTATTGCTTTTCTGTAAAAATTGAACAACAAATGACATTTAGCACATCCCATCTGGCAGGGCAGGTCCTTACCCCTCCCCATCTCTGCCCTGTGGTCTCCAGATGTCTTTAAAAAAACAGAGGGAGCAACCTTTTTATATGGGCAGGTGTGATAGGACAAGAGGGAATGCTTTGAAACTGAAAGGAGAGAGATTGAGATCAGATTTTAGGAAGAAATGATTCCCTCAGGGAGTGGTGAGGCCCTTGGCACAGGGTGTCCAGAGAAGCTGTGGCTGCCCCAGCCCTGGAAGTGTCCATGGCCAGGCTGGACAGGGCTTGGAGCAACCCGGGGTAGTGGAAGGTGTCCTGCTTGTGGGATTCTATAAATCTGTGATTTCAGCATGGAGGAACTTCCCAAGCTCCAGCAGCCAAGCAGAGCTGTACTCACTCCTGAGCCTGCATTTTCCGCCAGATATCGGCATCGTAGAATTTCCTCTTGTACGCTTCATGGTGGAAATTGGTCTGCAGCTGCCTGATCTCCACTCTAGCCCTTCTTTCCTTCTCTTCTGGAGTGAGTTCCAGGTCCGCTGAGGCTTCTCTCCTCTGCCACAGACGAGGGAGGGTTTGGTCACTCGAGCAAACACAGCCAGCAGTGGCAGCAGGTGAGTGGCAGCACCAGCTCCAGCTCTTCCCTGGCACCTGAGACATCCGTCACCACCCAAAACACGCAGTGCTGGCTGAGCTGGAGCCAGCACCTCACTTCCAGGACAGGGAGAGACCTCCACCAGTGAAGAGGGCAGGTGATGGCAGGTTGTCACCTTTTTTATCACCCCAGCACAACAGCAAGGACCACATGAGTCAGAACCAGAGCCACTGGTGCTGGTGACGTGGATGAGCCCAGCTGGCTGCCCAGGAGTGGGGCAGCAGTGCTCCTGACCATCAGAAACTTCTAGCTGAGAAACTGCCCAGCAGGCAAGCACTGGAGGCAGTGAGACCCACCACTACCTGTGTCCTCAGCTGACTCAAATTCCCCAACTCTGCCTCTCCCAACACCCAAATCTCAGTCCAGGGCCTCATTCCTGGCACAGGAGGGCAGCAGAAGCAGCCCCACTGCTACCCAGCACCTTGCTGGCAGGAGCAAACCTGGCTCCCATGGTTGGTTGTGTATTTCCACGGGTGAGATCCCCACAGCAGATCCTCCATAGCCCCAGTGAAGTTCAGCTTTACTTTGTCTTTTTTTACCCTCATTTTCTCCGTCTAACTCTGCTGGTTGCTCTGTAGACGCCTCAGGGAGGGAACAAGTGAAGCTCTGCAGGCGCAGGGTTGCTTTCCAAGGGAAGAAATGAGACAGGAGTAACGGAGTGGTTGTGTCCTCCTGCCCATCCCTCAGCGCCCGCTCGCGTGTTTGGCACATGAGGAAACCATCACAGATGGCTGCAAGAGGAATAAAAGGAGAGCATTTCTGGTGATGTCATCGTGAAATTATCGAGTTTTATAAGTAGGGGAAGAACAGATGGTTTGAGCTATTCCACCCCGTTCAGTACCTGGGTTTCCATAGAAATTCCAGCGAGGACAGTCCCCCCAACCCTGTGCCAGCGGGCAGAATCCCTGCAGAACATCTGGATTCGGCCCCTCTGCCCCACTGATGCCAGGAGGGCACTGGAGAGGACCCTGCATCCCTTACCCCCAGAGCTGGTCCCCCAGCAGCCACACTGGAATCCCTTGGGTCCCCCTGTGCCCCCTGACACTGCTCAGCCCCACACCGGGCACCTCTCCAGCCAGGAGACAGAACCACGGTGGCACTTGGGTATTCCCAAAGATCCACCCCTGTTTCCAGCAGGAAAGCTCAGGAGAGGGGAGAACCTAGAAGAGAACTGGTCCCAATCCCGTCCTGCACTGCCCCAGGTTCCATGGAACAATTGCATGGAACAGGTTGCCACGGCAGCATCACCACAATGGAGTGAGGATGGTGCTCCATGGATCACCAAGATGGAGCAAGCAAGGAGTTGCTGGCACCCCACATTACATGGACCAAAGGGGTTTCCATGCCCCAAAACCAGCCCTGAAGCTCGTGTTCCAACACCTCCCTGGCTGCATGTCCACAACAAAGAGAAATCCTCATTTGGAACTGACCCATAACCTGGCTTTTGAAGCCTTTTGCTCCAACAGGGGCAGCCAGGGGTTCACCATCCCCAGCAGTGCTTTGGGATTAGGGCTGCCACTCCCTCCCCATCTTCATCCCAGCTCCACATTCAAATTTTTGGCCTTCCAACCTGTTTTTTTCATCTGTTTTGTTATAAAGAGACCATCACCACCTCACTGCCATCGCTGTTGGTATCCAGAGCAGCGATGGCTGGCGCTGCCAAACTGGGGAAGGACCCTGGGGACTGGGACCTGTTAGGTGGCTGATTAGGGGACAGATTGAGGCTTCATGCCCCCTTCTCTCCTTTCCATGCAGGGAAGCACACAGGAGCTGTGCACTGAGTCATAAGAGCCACGATAATCCTTTCCCTGGAAGCTGGAGCGCGTGGCCAGCTCCTTCCCAGGAACTGTGCAAACGCTGAGATCCCTGGAGGGCAGGAGCACGGGGGTTGTGTTTTGTAGCCCTGGAGTTGCTTACTCAGCTGTGGGCTGAAGAGGAGCAGAGCAGTGCTGAAGGTGAGCAAAGGGCAGCCTGTCCCAATTTGCAGGGCTGCGGCGAGTTCAAAGCCACGAGCAAAATCCCCGAGCGGAGCATCGGCGCTTCCCCGTTATCCCGGAGATTTTGATGAGCTAAGAGCCCAGCCACCAAGTTCCAGGCTAATTCCCAGCCAGACAGGCTCTGAGGAGGCTTTTAATTGGAAATTATATTCATGGCAGAAAGCAGAATGTGGTGTTTGATGAGAAAAATCACCACCGAGGGCAGAGCCATGCTGGGAAGGCACCGGAGCCTGAGGATCCCACCAGGGCTGGGGGAAGCTCCCAGAGCTTTTCGTGCTGTTCCTGCATGATCAACACCTCCACGGGGTAATAACAACAACCTCTCCAGGGGTGAGGTTGTCACTCAGTCCCAGTGGCCCTGGCTGTGTTATAGAGCACATCCCTTCTTTTCTCCCTCAGCAGAAAAAGCGCCAAACCTCCAGTTCCCAATAAAAATAGAGGTGCAGGGGGGAACATTATTTCTCCAGAAACAATACCACTCAAAATGTTGTTTTTTCCTTGGCTTGGACTAGTCCATCCTGAAAATACAGCCCATATTGTCTGTCCTTCTTGTGTTCTTCTCCATGGACCAATTCTCAATTGTTTAGCAATAAACAAGTCAGTAAATTAAACTATTCAGGAGGGCTCTGATTTGGTAGAGTCTGTGTCTGTCTCCCTCATTGCAGAAGCACTGATTTGACCAAAGAGGAGTCTTTTTACCCAAACAATGCCTGACTGTCACACTTGCTCTTAGTGAGGGTGACTTCATTGTCTGGATGGACCTTCCAGCAGAACAGGATTCGGAGCAGGATGAGATTGTCCACAACACTTGAATGCAAAAAGTCCCCAGCTTCTGGGAGAAACAGAAGAAAAGTGACTTTCTATGCAATTCTCAACTTAACCAATCTTGCCTGATTTAACAAGTACATTTAGCACTGATTGACATGCAGAAATTATTCCTTCAGCAGCAGATCTGGGGGCTAATTAAAACTCATTGTACTATATTAAGGGATGAATTCTGATCCGTGCAAGCAGTGTAAACTTTTCCTGATTCCAGCAATGGTTTTCCTGTTTCTCTGGGTCCAGTTCGCAGTGGGCTGCAGGGGGTGGTCAGAGCTGGGCTGGCTCTGAGCTGAGCTCCCAGCTGGGAGCATCCCATCAAACAAAATCTCTGGGGCAAGCTGGAGAATCAGGCCCATATTTTCATGCAAATGTAATACATTCATGTTACTTAATGCCTATTTATAATAAATCCAGAACTTAATTCTACTTAACCCGTCTTTAGTGTTTGACACATGAAATCGGTGAGTCAGAGGGCTATATATGGAACTGTCAAAACTTTCTTTTTTCCCTCCTCTAAAAGCCTGGATTAAATCATAATCAAACTCCCGTCAGCTCCAGCAGCAGTGCTGGGATGAGCAGGAAGATGCTGACAACTGCTAAGGCAGCTGGTGGTGGGGAAAGATCTTCTCAGGCAACAAATTGATGGCTAAAACCTCAGAGAAAAGGTTCTGAATTCAGACACGTCCATTTGCTGATATCATAGAACCAGAATGGCTTTGGTTGGAAGGAATCCTAAAGCTCATCCCATTCCAGCTCCTGCCATGGGCAGGGACACCTTCCACTATCCCAGGCTGCTCCGTGCTCCATCCAACCTGACCTTGGACACTTCCAGGGATGGGGCAGCCACAGCTTCTCTGGGCAACCTGTGGCAGTGCTTCAACCCCCTCTGGGTAAATAATTTCTTCTTTACATCCAATCTAACCTCTCCTCTTTCAGTTTGATATCATTCCCCCTCGTCCTATCACCATCTGCCCAGGTTAATATTGTCCTGGAGGGATCCCTTGGCCTCATGGTGTCACCTTACCAAGGCCTGGCTTGAAAATGGTGTCCCATGATCACATTTTCTAGCCAGGTTTTTATTTCTTTCCTCTGATGAATGTTATCTTCACATGTGCATGAATCAGCTTTCAACAGGCAAGACCAGCTTTGGCCCAAAACCCTCATGAGCACATTGAGAGTTGTAGACCTGCAGCTTTTCGCCACTGGCTTGAGTTTTGCTTTCTTAGAGGAAAGGTTTCATTTCAAATACACACCATCTACTCCTCAAACACTGAGCTGTTCTCTCCCTGCACGATATCACTTCTTCCAGCCTGTCCTTCCTGGGTGGGGGTAGAGACATCTCTGTGCTGGCAAATGACTTAAAAGAATTCAGGGTAATTGGTAGAAGTAAGGGGAGAGGAGGCTGTTGGCTGCCTCCTCCATTACAGCTGTTATTTCTCCACACTCCAAGAGGAAATTGTCATCGTAATTTCCTGCAGATGGTTTTCTCCCAAATTGCTGACACCAAGTGAAATGTGATTTCCAGCAGTGAACTGCCTCCTCCGTGCCTTTACTGGGTATTATTTCAAGCACTGCTTTAGGAGCAAGTTGCCCAAGCTTTGACTTTAGGGGAGTAAAACTCTCCCACAGCAGGCTCCACCACTCCAGCAGAGCCAAATAACGCGGATTTCATCCGTCTGTGCCAACCCTCAGCCACCTTTGGCTGCAGCAGGTACACCGTGCTGAATTACTGCTCAAAGGCTGCTTCCACCGGGGTGGAATGCAGGAGGAAGATAGTGGAGGATGTGCTGAAAGCACAGAAAGAAGAGACCTCCAAAAATTTCACTGGGCTGAGGTCAAACCCGGCACGTGACAAGCACACAGAAACTGCAGGATGGTTTTAGCTAAAGCACAAGAACAGGGGACTCAAGGACAGAGCCATTGCAGATGCTGCTGTCACACGAGGCCGTGTCTGACCTGGAGCAGGGTTCTGTGTGCCAGCGTGGCACAGGCTGCCCAGAAAAGCTGTGGCTGCCCCATCCTGGAAGTGTCCCACGTTGGACAGGGCTTGGAGCAACCTGGCATAGTAGGAGATGTCCCTGCCCATGGCAGGAGGTGGAACGAGATGAGCTTTAGGGTCCCTTCCATCCCAAATCATTCTGGGATTCTGTGACTTTTTTTTCTGCTGTGATTTAGGACAAAACAGCACAAAGTTACTCTCAGTGGTGCTGCTGATCCCTCAGCAGTTTTGGGGACATCTCAGCCAAGCAGGAGGCAGGGGTTTGCTCCAGGCTGGGATATGCAATGCACCAACTCTCAAAGCCTGGCAGAGCACTTGGCCACGGCTGAGCCGAGCTAATAAATCCCCACCGTGACCTCCCACATCCCATTCTTCTCCAGGGAAGTCTGTTGGCAAATCCAGACGTTGTGCTGGAAACCCTCCATGCCAGATTGAGCTGGGAAGCACTGGGAGGGTGCTTTGTGCCCCAGGAAGCAGCACATCAGAGGGAGAGTTGGGAAGGAAATTCCCTTCTCCACGGACTCCAGCAGCTCCATGTCAGCTCTGGGCAGAGCTGGGCAGCACAGGAGAGCACAGCAGGTACAGTCTCGTTTAGAAGAGCTATTTCCAATTAATCATTCCTGATTACAGTCCCGTGCAAAGGCTCCTGCTCAGGACTAAGAATACCTTATTAGTTGAACACGCTCTGCAAGTGGCTTAAGGCAATTGAGGATTTGCCTATATAAGATCACTCAGGGAAATTGTTCTGAATTAACATTTAAAGGCAATTAATTAAATTGCTGTTTGGGTCTGCATCCCATTCTTTTCTTTTCCAAATCAAAGGAAGGCCACTTGATCTCTGGGTTAAGCACAGGAGGAAAGCATCCTGGGGAGCCCACAAGCCCTACGAAAAGAACCACGATGAAATAAATCTCTCTGGATGAATCTCACCCGGGCCAAGCCTGCTGTGGGGATGTTGACACGGACAGTTCCAGAGCTTCCCGTCTCCTCAATTTTGGCTTTATGGAGGAGTTGGGGTGCTCTCGTTCCCTTCCAACAGCAATCACAGAGCTGGGAAGAAACGGAGTGCACCGACTGCTGTTCTCCAGCTCAGTGACGTTAATGCCTGATTAAGTAGGTGACGATATCAGACAGTAAATGCTCGGCCAAGCACAGGCAGAGGATCCAGAGTGGCTCAGACTGGCCCTGTCCAAGATTAGCAGCCAGCAGGGCCACGAGATGAGGCAGGGCAGAAAGCTCCCTGGAGAGGAGTCAGCCCAGCAAAACCACTCAGATCCTTTTTGTTTGATTTAGGACACGTCTCCTTGCAATTAGCCCCTCTTGGCCCCGCCGTTTTTTCTGAAGCAGGATTTCAGACCTGCTCACGCCAGGAATAGCCGCTTTCCCAGGCTGCTGCCGGCACCACAGCCCTGCTCTGGAGCAGGAACAGATTGTTCTGAACAGTCTGGTCCATTTGCCATTTCTCCAAGCTGGCTGGGTTTGCTGTTTATTGCCACTCACTCAGCAACTGATCTTTTGCAAGATCCCAGCTATCAGTGCCTCCCCTCCCGTCTGCCGCTGCTCACGGCTCTTGAGGTTAGTCCAAGGCTTTACAAGAGACATCAGCTGATTTTTGTAATAGTTGTTACTCAAGAGTTCATTTAAATTAAACCTTCAGCAAAGAAAATCCCAAGGGCTTGGGCTGCATGTTTCTCTCGGTGTAAATTTGAAGCAGCTTCCAAGGAAATGCAGAGGTGACATGAAGCAAAGCTGGGTTATGATGAATCCTCCTGGGTGTTTTCCCACATTTCTGGGATTAGTTCAAAAGGAAATGGGCTGGAAAAGGCAGCCTGGCTCTAACCCTGCTGCTGAAGGAGATTTGCCATGTGTTGGATGTGCAGGGAAGTCATTCCCAGCAGCCGGGAGCATCCTGTCCCACCAGCCACCAGCAGCTCCCTGCTTTTCCCACTTTCACCTTCCCAGGCAGGTGGGGGCAGGCCGGGAGAGCCCAGGAGCGCTGGGCTGGCCGGGACAGAGGGATCCAGGGATGCAGCCATGCCCTGCTCACTGCTCAGAGGGAGGAGAGGAGCAGGAGGCGGCAGAGCTGCGCCAGTTGCTTGGCAACTCCCTTGCAAATCTCCATCCTGTCAGAAAACATTTTTTTTCCCGGCGATTTGGATGGGTTTTCACAGGCACAGGATCAGGTTTGGATGATCAGGTGGTTTTAAGAGACCACAGGTTGTACCTGGAGGGGCCATGCACCCGCTTTGACCAGAAGCTGGACTAGGCTGGATCCCAACTCACTCTTTGTGTCTCTCCATCATTACAGGAGAGAGGTGTGGTGCTATCATCCCTCAGCCAGGCTTTCCCCTGATGTCCCATGCCTCAGCTGTCCCTCAGTCCGTGCCTGAGCCTCCAAACTCACCGGTCATACCTGACCTAGAAATCCACCCAGCTCTTCTGGGTGGTTACTGTGGTCTTCACCGTGTGTGCAGAGAGGAAGGAGAAGGAAGGTGAGCAAGGTTGTTCCCAACTTTCGATGGAGAGCAAGCAAAGCAGAACACTGAGGACCACGCTGGGTTTGGTAGTGGAATTTTTTTAAAAATAAAAAGGTAAAACAGCTCCAAATGATTGCCAAGAAGGCTGGGTCCTGGCAGACAGCATCTCTGTGCATCTCTACTTTGCTCTATTCCCACCTGCATTTCCCATGGGACATGCTCCTGGCTTTGTCACCTTCAAGCTGAAGAGCCAGTCAGGTGGCAGCATGTCCTGCAGGAGCCCAGTGTCACCATCAACGTCACCATCAACCAAGAGAGGAAGGACGAGCCACCCAAAATTCCCATTAACCCCCTCTGCACTTCAGCACGAGCCCATTTGCGTGGGAGCTGATTTTTCTGCTCAGAGCTAATGAAGGGGGAATTTCCTCAAGGGAAATAAAATGGTCTCAGCCTGGAAAGGCTTTTCTCTTCTGGATTTTTTGGTTGGGAACAGCGGCTGGAATTTTCCTCTCGGCTCTGCTGACACAACCCCTTCTCCTCCAGTGTGGGAGGGGAATTTGGCCTGCTGATATTCTGTGCCAAGTTTAGATGGGGATAATGATACACTATTCGGGTTTCTATAGATTCTCGGGTCACTTTGAAAACATGAATTAATCCTGACAACGCAGCTGCGAGGAAATGGAGGTTTCATTGTCGCTGATTTAAAGAGGGGGAAACTGAGACCTGGGGAGTGCAGGGTTTTTATGAGGTTGCAGAGAAAACACACGACAGAGGCTGGGAGCAAACCCAGGGTCCCGAAAGCCTTTCCGCTCCCCACCGTGCTGCAGAGCCTCCTTCCCACACAAACCCGTTCTGGAGCATCGTTTTACACCAGCCCAAAATGTAGCTCCCTTTTTTTTTTTTTATATTTAGCTCCCAGGTTCTGTAAAGGGACGTTATGTAACAGACCTCAAGTGTGGCATTTTATAATTTACCAGCTCAACTTGTGCTGCTTCTAGAAAGCCGCCTGTGCGCTGTGCTCCCCGGCTGAGCGCAGAGCCCTTGCCCATCTCCTCCTGAGCTGGCAAAATGTCCCACTGGGCACCCATCTGTGATTTTAAAGCCCTGTGGTGTGCTGTCCCCACGGCCCCAGCCAGCCATGCTGTCTCCCAAGCAATTAGTGCTTGCCAGCTCCATTTTTATTGTCGAATTCTCTGCCCCTGCAGGAGGAAGAGAGGAGGCAGATGGATGCGCTGCTCTCGGAGGGCAGACACAGCCCTCGCTGGTGGAAAATCTTCTTGTGGGTTGCAGGATGGTTGAACAGGCTGTGAAATCCCAGTGGAAGGTGGGAGGGCACACAGGCACCTCTGTGCAGTTGGTCCCATCCATCCACCCATCCCTCTAATGAAAATGGGTGTCCCCAAATCTTGGAGCAAGTGACGGTGAGGCAGCCAACTGCCAGCATCATGTGGTGATGCTCTGCTGCCTCACAGTCCCTGTATCCCTGATGCTCTGGCAGCAAGAATCCTCCCTGGGCACATCTGGTCCTGCCAGGGCGCAGGAATCTACCTTGGCATGGGGCACAGCAGGCAAACACCAAACCACATCTGCATTGGCAGCCCGCAGACCCCTGCCCCATCCACGTGCTGAAGTTTCTCTGAACATCTATTGACTGTTCGGAAATCTGGGGTGTAAGGAGGGAAATGCCAGGGAAGCATTCTCTAGGACCCATGCAGCCAGGGAGGCTGCAGAGGTGCACTGCAGGTAAAGCACCGTTGCAGGGCTGACACCTCCAAGGTGAGCTCTGCTGGCAGGACAAACACGACTGGCGGCGTTCCTGGCTTCAATCCTTGCCTGCAGGCAGAGGCAAGGAGACACGTTAAGGAATATTTGCTGAAGTGGCAAAACCCCCTGGCTCACCCCATCTCACCCCTCGGCCCCTCTGCTGCTCCTGGGGCCTGGGACAAGCCAGCAGCAGCCCTGGGTGGGCAGATGGATGGACAGACAGCCCTGTTGTGATCACCTCCAGGCCAGGACAGCAAAGTGATCCCTCACTTCTTTCAGCTGAGCTGAGCAATAATGTGGAATGGCCTTAAATCCTCCGTGTGCATTTTCCAAGTCCTTATTTCTATAATGATATATAAAAACTGGAGCTCCCTGGAAGTTTTGCCATGAGCTTGGGTGCCCGGTGCTGATGAGCAGCAAGAGCTCATCCAGCTGCTCACTTCCCTCCAAAAGCTGAGCACTTGACTCCCAGATTATTTTAACCCTCAACATCTGCCATAAACAGCAGAAAGGACTCGGTGTGTGGCTCAGAGAGGGATGAGGAAATTACCAGAAACTTCAAATCTTGAGCTGAAAAAAGAGTTTTACTAAAAATACACGTCCAGCCTGTTTCAGCACATGAGGCTGTCCCTGCCCTGGAGTTTCAGTCACATCTCTGAACATCATCATCAAACAAGCGAAACAGAAGAGCATTAATTAATCAAGCAGTTGATGGCACAGCGTTTAAAGGCTGTGCAAGAACCAGGAGCAGCGAGCAGTGGATTTCAAACATTGCTTTGTGCTCCTGCTGCAGCCCAGGGGAGCCAGGGACAGCCCTCAGCCTGACAGGCACTTCCAGAGCAGGATCAGCGGCAGCACAGGGATGTGTTCACCCAGCCTGGGCAGACACGACAATTTCCACATTAATCAGAGCACGATAAAACCCACCAAACAGGAACGAGCTCCCAGAGCGGCAGAGCTCCCACCACACAAGTATCGAGTGTGTTCTCCTTGTTCCCGGCCGCTTGCATCGCTGGGATTTCCAATCTCTCCTTGAAGCCCCGGTTTGAAGCCCCGGGGGATTCGGCAGCAGTACCGCAGTTTCACCAAGTGACTCACAGCTCCTCACCTTTAGATTTTATTTGCTCCCCGCTCCCTGCTTTCTCATGCAAATGTGACTCTGCCAAGGTGCTGCGGCTCCCGGAGCGCTTCTGGCATCGCCTGCTGCTGCTGGAAGGAGTAAGTCTGGATGAGACCGAGCAGGTTCCTCCACTAGCTGGGAAGAGAGGCACTGCAATATGCACGCTGGATAGTAAACAAATGCTTAATAAAAATAAGTTTGACCTTGGAAAAAAAAAAATTTAATTAATTAAAATGTGTCTGCGGTCAAGCAGAAGAGCTGCTGCCCTTTACCACCTCCTGACAGTCACAGCACAAGAGACACCGGGCAATGTGGGAGGAGGACACCCAGGTCTGGAAAATGTCATTTGAGCAACCAGAATTTAAAAGGGTGCAGGAAGAAAGAGGGCAGAGGCCATGCTGGCTGCTTGCCTTGTTTTAACCTGTTGCCCACACTGTTGTGGAAAGAGACAGAGAGCAGTGAGGCTCAAGCAGAGAAGTTGTGGCTGATCCATCCCAGGGAGTGTCCAAGGCTGGGCTGGACAGGGCTTGGAGCAACCTGGGATAGTGGAAGGTGTCTGGAGTGAGATGAGCTTTAAATTCCCTTCCAACTCAAACCCTTCTGGGGTTCTATGGCTGGCAGGAGAAGCACGTGCCGTGCCAGGACCATCCCTAGGGGTCCTCTGCAGAGGTCACAGCTGAAGGCATCTCATCCTCAGGGCAGGTTCCACAGCACCCAGGACTCACCTCTCCCATGGTCTCCAAGCTACCCCAGATTTCCTGCACAGACCCCAATGATGAGCAGGTTTTGGGGATCAGCCCACAGCTTGTGCCCACCCCAAATTTTTCCTCAGCAGTTGCCCCCGTATCACTGACCCTGGCACATGCCATGGATTCCCTCCCTTGGCTGAGGAAGGGCAGTGACCTTGCCACAGCTTCTGCCTCGTGTGTGCCAAATTGCAGCTATAAAAGGGAGAAAAGTTCAGCTGAAAAATACAGCTCACCTTTTTGTAGAAGAATATGGGATCTGATACATTGCGGTTGAAACCCTTCCAAAAAGCCAGGTGGGACTTTTTCTCTCTCTCTCTCTCTATTTATATATATCTAAACAAAACCATTTTTTTTCTTAAAAAAAAAAAAAAAGAAAAAAGAAAAAGAAAAGAAGGGAAAAAAAAAAAGAACTCTGGCAACTATCCCACGCTGAGAAAGACATTTAATTGAAGGCACACAAAAGACAGTCGGTCTCACCAGCAACTGCACTTCTATCGCCTCCAGACAGCCTGACGCACGGATTCAGAACTGAGGATGAATGTCAGCTGTCAGGTCCCTAAGGCTCTGCTGTGACCTACATGCTACTGAGAAAAAAAAAACCCACCCAACACTTGTTTGAGGTTGTGTTGGGAGAAGTGACAAAGGGAGCATGGCTTGGCAGAGGGGGCATCACCCCAGGGGGGTTGGGGTGAGGTGAAGCCACTCTCCTGAGGAGCTTAGGGTGTGGATCCATCAGTAAATGGAATCACCCAGGAGCAGCTTGCACTGGTGGCCTCCTCATCCCCCGTTAGAAAAGTTAAATCCACAGCAGGAACTCTGCAGGGAAGTCAAAAGGTGTTGGGAAAGGACTGAAAGTGGAGCCTGAGGGCTGGAGACCACCGAGGTTTTGGCTGTCAGTGAAGGCTGCAGAGAATGAAGTGTGCAGGTGAAAGGGGCTTCTCTGACCTCCCACAGGTTTCTCCACCACTGGAAATGTTCCTTCACCTCCAGAGACCTGTGATTCAGGCTGAATTACCTGGGAAGAAATGGTTTTGTTGGGAAGAGTGCTCTGTGACCGTTATCATCAGATAATTTCAGCCAGGCACAAATTTTTACAAACTACTTTATTTCTAAAATTCTGTCTTATGGTCTCAAAATCCACTTTGCCTCCTAGTGCATAACAGGAAGGGACCTGTCCCTGCATCACCTTGCATGTGTAGGATCAATGAGAGCATTGGGATGTTGGCCTAATCCTCGTAGGGATTGCAGGGTCTCACATGGGATGTCTCTTCCGTGCTTGGATGGGAATTCAGAAACGAGATGACACATTTGAAGCCTAAATGCATCCTGAAATCCTCAAAGCTGTTTTGGTTGTGGGGTGAACACTTCCTCTAATCTCTATTTTGCTTTTTAAATGGAAGGAACGGACTGCTGGTGTCCACAGCCATTCACTCTGAGACAGAAGTTTAACATCAGCCGTCCGTGTCTGCCCGGCTGACCCGGAGCTGATGCAATGCTGAGATCTCCCCCAAGCCCAGTCTTGCTCTGGGCTGAGTCTCACCCACAAATACACAGGGGATTCTTCCTGCAAACAAGGTATCTACTTCTAAACTGGAAAAAAAAAAAAAAAAAAAAATCATGTGGAGCAAAACATGGAGATAAAGAATGGGAAAATGGAGTTGCAGTAGAGCAGAGACTAGAAAAAAAAGGGGAAAGTTTCCAAGGCTCTCTTTTCCCCCAGATTAATGTTCCCAACTCTCCTGCCTCACCTGCCGCCTCACATCGACGTGTGCACGGAAGCACTGACGTAAAAAGCCGATTTATTGCCTAAACCCCACCGCTGTGCACCCTGTCACTCGCAGCACTTGGATTTATCACCACATCCAGACCAAAACACTCATGATTCATCAGGAAAGGAGAGCGGCGTGGGAGAGAGCCTGGCTTCATCCCTTTGGATCTGTCTCTGCTGCGGCCCTGAGATGGAATTGCAGCTGCCAGGGCTGTGTTTGCTGTAAGGCAGCTCACAGCAGCACCCAAAGCACCGTGGGTGCCTCGTCCACCTTTCCCTTGGGTCCAGCCCAAGTTTTCCCTCTCTGCTGCTGGGCTAAGCCCCGATGCCCACGATGTTCCAGATGTCTGCTGGGATGAAGCTGCCCATGGCCTGGAGGAAGGACCATTTCAGGAGAAAGAGGAGAAAGAGGGTTTCCTCAAGTTGCATCCTCTGGATGTGGGTAAAGGTTTTTGAGCCAAGAACACAGCTCAGCTCAGCCTGGGCTGGGGATTTCGGTGAGTTTAATCCATTTTATACACACTCCCTCAATTGGCTAATGACTGCTAATTACACAGGCTTGAACTCTGGCCACGCTCTCTCAGAGACCTGGGAGAAGCCGGTCCTGCATGCCCAGGAGAGCCAGCTTGGGACCACAAGGCAGCTGTGACCAAGGCAGCACTCATGGAATGACCTGGACACCAGGACACGAGGAATGCTGGTGACAAAGGATGGGTCCCAAAGGATGCCAGGGCAGAGATGTCCCAGCAGCTCACAGTGGTGTGCCCAAAATGCACGGACAAACCAGAAGGGAATCCAGGGATCAGAGGTGATTCCAGCCACAGATCCCTCTGAATCCTTCCGCACCAATTTTGGCGCAGTGTTACGTAAGAGCAGCCCAGCTCCTGAAAATCTGCCAGGCTTGAGAGGGCAGAGCAGCAAGGAGGAGGTGAGAATAGAAACAAATAAATAAGAATACGTGGCAGCTCCTTCCACAATGGACCAGGTTTCCAAATGCTGCATACAAGCAGAAATCCCAGGTGCCCAAGAGCTGCCAATGGCATTGTTCTGGAATTTCAGGAGCGTAAGGGAAAACAAATTCTGGATCAGCAAAGCTACTGCCCTCTGGACGCTTGTTACCTCTCTCTGGGAAGGTTTTGGTGCACCAGGCTTCAGGCACCTGCAGGTGGGATTTGCCACATATTTCACCTGCATTTCCATGGGAAAAGGCATGAATGATTGAATTAGGGATCTCTGGGGTGCATGGAAGATCTCTTTCTTGCTCCTGCATCTCGTGTTCAGCGGTGTGTCTCCCGCTGGCAGACGCACAGCAGCTGTTTGACCAATAGCAGATCGCCAGACCTTCATCCTATTTCCACTTTCCCACTCCCTTGACAGCCCTCCTGATCCTGCTTTTTCATGGGTTTTAATTAGAGAAGCAGCTCAGCCATGAAGCCGGGCTGAGATCAGAGGCCGTGTCCCAGGCTGCAAACGTGCATCTCTGGCCAGTGCAGTGAGGAGCATCCACAAAGCGCTGCCTTCGAGCCACGTGAGGCTGCAGCTGCACAGAAATGTCCCACTTTGAGAAGCAGTTGCTTCCTCTTATTTTGCAAGGCCTGCTCACATCCCTCTGTACAGACCCAGGTGAGCCTTGCTGAGAGCTGCTGACAATGGGAAAGGAAAGCTGCGCTCACCCCACCACAAACCAGCTGGAAAAGGGGCAAAAAACCATTTTCTGTGTGTACAGCCCTGGCTGGTGTCTGTGCTTTTCCCTTTCCCCTTGGAGAACGGCTCAGCTGAGCCCTGTGGAAGCCCACAAGAGCGTTCCAGCCAGTTATGCAACTCCCTTTGGCGGAGCTGATGGATTCCTGAGGAAGAGGGGAAGACGGGACTCCACTCGGTGCCAAAGCGGCGTCAACTGATCCGCCACGGCTGCTCTCCACTTAAAGTAGGACAAAGCCTCCTTTGGAGCTTGTTCTCCTCTTTTCCCAAGCAGCAGAGCAGATGATGGTCACGTTTGCCCAGGGATGCTCAGCCACGGACAGGACACACCAAAAATGACTCCTCTGCCCCATCTCGGAGCTTTACAAGTGGGATTCGTCTTAAAAATTCACCAAGAGTGTGGACTGTGCTGGGTTTTCCTAATCCAAAGAGCTGGAGCAGGAAAAATCCTATTGTGGTCGCTGCTATATTAGGAAAAAATGGACTCATGACGTTTTTATACGAGAAGGGTCTTATTAGTAGTGTTTTTGCAAGTATGAACCTTCCAAAACTCACCAACAGAATATTTTTTCCATTTGAAAATACCTTTCACCAGAAACCCATAAAGCACATCAACTTTCAATAAATAAATTTTTTTAAAAACTCACTAGGACGGGAGGAATGCAAAAATCATATTTCTCCCTTGTCAAAATCACCTCTCTCAAAATTTTCCGAGCTGAACATTTTTACCTTTGGTATCAAAAATATTATTTTAACAAGCTTGAGACTGACTTGTCATTGGTGTTGACAGCTGCTTTTGGGGGAGATTTCAGATGGAGACCAGCTGTTAAGACTGGGAAACCATCGGCTTGGTGGAAATCGAGGCCTGGCTCTGGCGTGCAGGATACACCAGTGAGAAGAGCGTAAGGAAGTCTCCAGCCGGAATCCTGCTGCTGGCTGGCTGGGAATGAGGTTTCATTCCGATTCTGCACAAGGTTTGAGTCCTTGGAGAGCCCCAAGGCGAAGCTGGAGGCTCAGGAGCAGCCGCCAGCCCCGAGCTCCTCGCCAGGTTCCGCAAAGGAACGGGCAGGATCCGCAAGTTTTGTTGCTGGAGGGAGATCGTGGCACTGTGTGTTTTGTAAATAAAACATGACACTAAGAAAACTCCTGCCTGTGCGTCATCAGCTCCCTTCGGAGCAGGACACAGACCCTTCCATCTCCAGATCAGCCTCGCAGCTCGTTCCAGCTGCTCCTCTTTTGTCTGGCAAATCAGCGCCATCCACCCCCAAAACCCCGCTGAAATTTGGGGGTTAGCAAAATATTTTTGGCATGAAAAAGCCTGAGGTGTGCACGAGGCTTTATCTTGATTGTAACACTAGGCAAGCTGGGTGCAAACAGTAGGAGTTATGAAAACATTGGAATCCTGGCTGTGGAGGGAGTGAGGAAAAATAACACCTGACCCACGAGTCACCTATTCTTGTTTTGGCAGTGTTTGAAGAGCCCGTGTAGATCTTTGTTTGAAATGTACACAAACACATTGAATTTCATGGGCTTAGCAAATATGTAATCTAAAAGTGTGAGCGGCTCACATTTCTCAGGATCCGCCTACAAAATAGGGATAAATCAGGGAATGTTTAATTATTTTTTGCACATATATACATGTATGTCTGTGTACATGGCGTAAATATGTATTATATTGTACTCACAGTATATACAAGTGTATGCATGTATATTTATTTATATGTACAGAGCAATACTGAAATCTTATTTTTCTTCTGTATCTAGATGGGTATTATATATATAATTTATATATTCTTAAACCTAACCAGATTATGAGCAACAATGCAAAAATAAAGCAACATGTGCAAGGGAGAGTGAGGGCAAATCAGTGGGGAAAGGTGTTTTACACAGAGGCTTCCAAGGAATGAGACCAAAGTGGTGATTTGTGAAATTTCAAGGGGAGAAAGGAGGAAAAGACCCAGAGGTCTAAGAGCTGTGAGCTGTGAATGATTTGTGCTGAACAAATTGTTCATCACCGTGTATTTAGCCAGTTGGAAAGTAGAAAAAAAAACTATAGACAAATTGAAAGAAAGAGTGGAGACGTTGGTATATGAAGCGTGAGCTTCAAAATTATGGAATGTTTCAAGCCCATGTGCAGAGTTTAAGGACAAAGGGATATCCCTGATTGTTCCCTCTCTGGAAATAAATCTGTTCCTCTTCTAGAAATAAATTATTGTTGTGAGCAACACCAAAGAACAAAATAGGTTCATGATATTTATAACGCCTTGGCTGGGTCCCTTTTCTAATCAGGGTGTGGGGCGAGGCTGGTTATTTCCTGCAAAGAAAAGCTACCTTATTAAAAAGATAATTTTGTGGTGGCATTTTAATATAACTCTGCCTCTCCACAGAGTTTACTAATAAGGAAGGGTCTTTTTTTTTTTTTTTTAAATGAGAATGAGAAAGACCCCGTGCAAAAATCCAGCCCCCTCCAAACAGGACACCAAGCGTTGGCAGCTGCTGTTGAGATTCGGAGCTGGAACAAGGCAAGTTGTTTATCAAGGTGATGACGAGGCCTCGACAGATTCACCTTTATCTGTCATTTCTCTTCTTTCCTCCTGGCTACGCCTCTTTTAACAAGAATTATCAGTGCTCTGGACCTTGCCTGATATGGTTCAGCCAGTGAGACAGACTCTTTGCCCTGACCTTCTTTTGAAAGGCCGGTTCTGTCCTTTCAGAAGTATGGAGTTTCCAAGTGAATTCCCAAGTACATCTCCTGGATTGCACCCGCGTTGCTAAGCTCTTCCCCTCCATTCCATTTTCCAGAGTTTTAACAGGAGTGAAAAGGACTCAACACCCCACTAAAGGTGCTCAGATCCCCCAAAGGACTTGTCCTTGGAGAGGACGCAACAGCTGAAGGGTGAGATGAGATGAAGATATTTCCAGAAATGAAAACAAGGCCAGGAAGGTTCCTCTGGAAACACAGGACCAATTTTCCTTGTTAAATAATTCAGTTAAGTCCAAGAGAACAACTCGCCCTGCAGAATTAGGAAGGATTTGAAAGAGAAAGAAAGCATTCGGTGCAAGAGCCGGAGGGGGCCGTTCCCCGAGAAGGTGCAGCACAAAAATAGAGGTAAATCTGCAAAGGCTGTCACGTTGAAGTAAATCTGAAGTAACTCTATTGTTTTCCACGGGGTTACTTTGGGTTCACACCAGCGTGACTAAGATTAGCATATCAGCCTGGGCGTGCTCGATACGATAAGTGCTCGCTCGGGGAAGTGGAGCGTTGAGGCTGCGCTTGCAAGGGGATGGAGCCTGTGTTCCAGGTAGACTCTGCATCCTCTTATCTCCTTCCTCCCGCAGATCTGAGCTGTGCTGAGACTGCAAGTCCTCTGCTTTATCACCCGCACGAATCCGAACTCTGCTCCGGCCCCGCCACGGCGATGAGCTGTAATGGATATTGTATAACTGGCGGCGGGAGGAATCCAACAGGATAGCGGGAGCAATCCACGCGGGGAAGGGAAGGGAGGGGAGGAGGAAAGAGCTTGACACAGCCAGCCCTGCAAATTAAAGTAGGAGTAAATAAAGCAATTAGACAATATTCAACCCGAGGTACAGACTGAATAGTGGGAAAGGCTGGCACAGCCTGTGCCCTGGACAAACACCATCCTGTTTATGATCACAATCCCATCTAAGTGCTTGTAGGCAAGCTGTAGCTGCATATAGAATAAAATAATGGAAGTGTGAAATAAGGCAGCGAGATGCTTTTGAAGAGGAGGTTAATTCCTTCATCTGCAAGGACTCGAAAGTGCTCTGTGTTTGTTTCTTGAAGGATTTGCAGGTGCAGAGCCACGTGTCTAAAAGTGCTCTGGAGCTGAGGGGCTGCTCAGGACACGTTGCCTCAACCCGTGAGGCAGAGGTGGCCCAGTGTGAGGTGAAGGACATGAGGGCTGTGCTCCCCCAGCCCCAAAGTGGGGTGAACAGCCCCAAAATCCCACCTGAAGCCACCACCTCCCTCACATGTGGGTGTGTGGGGACACGACCGCAGTGGGGGGACAACGTGAGGGTCGTGGAGATCCCTTCCTGTTCCCTGCAGACCCCAGTCTGCAGGAACTCTACAAGGTACAGACTTTTCTCCACTGAAAGGAGAAACATTAGACATTGGAACTGCACAGGGAGGTGGGGGCGTCCCTGTCCCTGCAAGTGCTCAAGGAACGACCGAAGATGGCACTTGGTGCCGTGGTCTAGGTGACACAGTAGCGTTCGGTTATAGGCTGGACACGACCATTCGGGCTGGGATTCTGTGACCGCCACCACCGTTTCCGCCGCTCTGCGACTGTCGCGACACCGGGAGGCGGCACCGCCGAACTACTTCCCGTCCCGGGAACGGAAGGATCCCGCGAGCGGAGCCGCATCACCGCGCCCGCTCTTCCCGCCCGGCCTATAAAGGGTTTCCGACGGGCCGCGTCGCGCTCGTAGTATCCGTGCGCCAGGCGAGCCCGCTGAGGGGACGGCGGCCATTTTGTTCAGTGCTGGCTCTGTGCTGAGGGGGCGGGGGGGGCAGAGAGAGCGAGGGAAGGCGCAGAGCAGGAAAGGGCAAAAACGAGACAGAACGAGGAGCGGAGCCGGACCGGCCAAGCCGCGAGCGGAGCGGCGGGGAGGACTCCGCCCGGCCGCTGAGAGGCGATGGCGGATATAGACAAGCTCAACATCGACAGCATCATCCAACGGCTGCTGGAGGGTGAGGGTCGGGGACGGCGCGGTGGGGGGGGCGGCGGGGCCGATGCGCCGCGTCCCACCCGCCCGGCGGGGTCTGAGGGGGCACCAAAATGGAGGGGCGAGAGGCGCTTTGTCTGCCTGGGGTCGCCGCCGCCGCCTCCTCGCCTGGCTCGGCCCCGCAGCCCCAACTTTCCCCTCAGCCCTTGTGTTTCCTAGGCGTTTCTGCCTTTTGATCGCCCGGTGCAATGCTGGGACCAGCCAGCTGCCCTCTTCTCCCCCTCTGCAGTTCTGAGGGGATGGTTAATTTATGTTCGAATGAGGGGATGCTTAATTTAGTGGTATTTTCGTAGGAAGGTCTTTTAAAAAGCCTAGGGTGTTCTCTTGCCTTTCACGCTTACACATGGGATCAGTGCATGGCTGGGCAGTCGTGGGGCTCTGGAAATAGGAGTCAGCGTGTTTAAAGAGTGTTTGAGGCAGCTTTTTAGCAAGTCGGGAGGAGACTGTCATGGTTTTCAGTGTATGCTGGGTTTAGCTTTGATTAGCTGCTTGCATGAAAGCTGCCACAGGATTTTGGCTCTTAATTCGTAACATATGGTGGGTTTTTAGGTGTGAATAGAGGGTTGCGGTTTGGTGTTTCAGACAGTCTGAAAAAGGGCTTATTGTCTGCTATTGTTGGTGCTTTGAGGTGAAAAGAGTTGCCTGGGAGTTTGTAAATCAAAAGAAAACCTGGAAGTTGCAGGGGGTGTCTCCAACATCATCCCTTTGCTTGCAGGGATCAGCACTCGACTGGGATTGACTGATTTTAGGGCAAAAGACTGAGAAGTTGCCAGTGACAAATTCTCTTCCAGGCATCAAGGAAAACCATAATTATTCAGAGAAGGAAGCTATCCTGATCCAGCCTCACTTCACGTGTGTCAGGGCAGGAATCTCATCTGGACTTACTCTTGAAAAGCTCGGTCAGGGATTTAACTTTTTTCCATTTGGCACAAAGTCAGCTGAGATGTTGCTGAAAAAAATGATGAAGAAATGTCTTTCCTTACACACTTTCCTTCTTACAGGATTTTGCTTATGTAATGCTTGGATAGCAAAAGGTCAGGCAGAGGAACAGAAATTCTACTCTAGAAATCAATTGGAGTTAAAAAATCCTGTAGATGAATTATGGGATTATTGAATAAGTAAAAGTAAATGGGGTTTTTCCTCTGATCCAGTTTGGGTTTTGCCTGTTACCAATTTAAACCGCCCTGGTTTCAATTATTTAAAGACTTCCTTTCATAAAGTTAGACCAGGATTTTCCTGAAAATCTAGTAATACAACTTGTAAATGTCAGGTCTCGTATGTCATATGTTTGGTGACATATTAATACATGCTCAGTTTAACTGCAGGTATTAGTTACAGTTCTTACTGGGTTCCCCTAGTGTAACTAATGCAATATTTTCAAAGTGTAAATTTTCATTTTTGAAAGCAAAGATTGGACCTTTCCTAGAAAGAAATGTGAGTGATTTCTCTGTTTAAAGTTTCAAAAAGTAATAAGATGTACTATGTCAATATGTTCTGCTCTTACTCAGCTTATATCACCATTAAATGTTTGGAGCAGGTAAGAGTTCATAAACCAGGCTTCAGAAGGTTTACTGACATCTTTTAAGAGATGCTTCATGCAATTACAGACATTACCTGAGGTTGCATCAGCTGCCAGAATTGAAATTAATTTTTTTCCCCTTTATTAATATTGCAGCTGGGATTTTGGATTCCTTGAGGCAACGATTGCCTTTCAATATTTAAAACAATTACTCGTGTTAGCAACCTATGTTAGTGCTGTATTTGTTGATTATTAAATGTCTGTTCTAAACATCTTTGCCAGACAGAGAGTAATGACTGACCTTTTTGAGGGTCATTTTTATACTTTTCTTTTCCCCCCTAAAACATTGCTGCATTTTAGCACACGCTGCATTTTAGATTTAGATCAAACAAATTATTGTTTTTCAGTGCAGTTCTGGCAGAACAAGCGCATAATGTTAGTTACACAAAGTGTGGTGTGCCCGTGAGCTCTGTGTTAATACTCCTTCAGACAAGGCTGCACACAGATTAAAATCATACTCAGGCATGAAAACACTGCAAAATCTGGTTTAATAATCAGCTCACAAACTGAATTGCCCAAATCCTTGTGCAAGCTGTAATTTTAGAGCAATTTGGTGTTTCATTAGAGCTCTCTTTAAACTTTAAATACTTACACATTTTTATAGCGGTTAACTTGAGGTGATTTTGCTACTAAAATTTAAAGAGTGTGAGCAGGGGGCTCAGCCCTTTCTAAGGGTGACAAACCCCGGTACTGAGGAGATTCTGGATGAAACATTGGAAATCAGTGAGCAGATACAGTTGGGTATTTGTTTTATCATATGTCTTAGTATTGCCCTGTTGGAAGAAGCAGTGAATCGAGTCTAATGGTTGAGGTAAAGTGAAGGGTGAATAATAAATTACTCTTGCTTTTGTCCTTAATACAGGATATTAATAATGTATTTGTGAGGGATTTTAGCTGCTTTCTATCCTGACTCCTCTGCTCAGCTGACATTATTCCTACTTTTCCCCCAAATAGTGAGGTTCTTCCACCCACATTAGGCTACTTAGGTGAAATTATTAGCTTGTTTTTTAAGAGGCCTGGGAATATATACCTCAGCTTCTCAATTTAAGGTAAATATTTGAAGAGTCTCCCTTGCTCCAAATGTTTACAGTACAGAACCATTTGGCATTGAAATGTCACAAAACCCCATTTTTCAGTAGCATTGTTCTCACCCTTGGAAAGCCATTCGGGGAAAACATTGAAAATACTATTTGTTTGGTTTTTGGTTTTTGGTTTTTTTTTTCTGTAATTGAATTAATATTTTCTCCCTTCTTTACTGATGAGGGTTGTGTCCTGCTAGGAGCAATATCCTGAGTACAGCTTGTCTGACTTTGTGACTTTTGGTAACTGTAATATCCACAAGAATAAGACTTGCAAAGTGAAGTAAGTGACGGTATCCTGCACTGAGTATTGCAATGTTTTTAAGTATCCTTGATATTAAAGGTTCAAATATTGATGGAACTAATTCACCTTCCTGAGGAATAAGACAGGTCAAGCATGAGAGCAAATTATTTATAAAAAATTACCCATTCTAGCAGGGGTACTGAAGGCAGCAACTGCAGCTGTGTGTGCCAAGTCAAAAATGCCAGCAGACGAGAAGATGCTAAAGAACTCCTTGTAAGATAAAAACTCAGTGGCACCTGTATGGTCTTGGGCAGGGTTCCAGGAAATGGCAGAATTCCTGCTTGCCTCAGTAAAGAATGAGTGACAAATCCCGAGACTCCCTGAGTGTGAGCGTGGCTTCCTTTCTGTGTCATGTCAGATGGGCTTCCTATAACTTGAGCTCCTTATCCATTTCCTTCATCTCGTGTGCTGGCAGCTTTTCCAGATAAGTAGGGTCTGGTTTGGAGCTCACAGTCACCTATTTAGAAAACAGGATTGCAGTGCATTAGTCTCTACCATGGTAACAATAAATAAAGGGTAAAATAACAATCTCAACATACCTAAGTGACCCAAGTTGAAATGTTTCTGCAAATCTCTCCTGTGCTGCATGCTCTGCAGGCACTGTTAAGGGAAAACTGAGTAATGAATGGAGGCTACTTTGGATAAAGCCACACGAGGCTACAGTGGTGGTAGCCATTCTGAAAGCTGAAATTCTGGCTAGTGCACTAAAATCAGCAAAAAGATTCTTAAATCCTTAAACATTTCTGTTTATACACCCACAGATTTCTATTCCCAGTAAAGCCTGTTGTAGAGATGTCAAGGAGATAGTATCTCTTAATTTGCTTTAAATGGGGAAAGATTATCATCTACTTATTAAAAATAGTTGAGCTAAAGAGCATGGATAAGATTCTGCTCACCACAGAGAAGATGTTTTCTCACAAATGCAGTCCTCTAATTTTTTTTTCACCTTTCTGCTAAATACAACATTAATTGGGTCTGCAGGGTTGCTTGCCCTTTAGCTTGATATGCTGGGGTAAGAGTGATTCTCAGAGATGTTAATCTGAAATGTCACATTTACTCATGGATGAGTTGAGATGCCGTGATGAAGTTTCTCATGGACAAGCAACAGTTTTTGACCTCAAACCATATCATTTCCCCTTGTTCGTGTAGCTTGATGTTAATAATTGTTTCCTGCTGTGGTGCAGAAGTTTCTAAGAGTGGGAAGTAGAAACTCTTAATTCCAAAGGCTGGTGTTAGATTCTTACCAATGCTGTGGATTCGTGTAAGTCTTTTAAGTTCTGTGCCTGTTGCCCAGTCAGCGAAGTGGAGGAATTTGTCCTCTTTTTGTGAGCAATGTGAGTACCTGTGCTTCTCACCTGTCTGCAGTGTGGAAATACATTACAAGATTAAAAACTTGTAGTCATGCAGAATCTTCCAACTGATAACACTGCTGTGAACTTGTGACATACTATAAAGCAGATGAAAACTTTTTAGAGCCTTGTTCACTGAGGAGATGCTTTTCCATTTCAGTTTTGAATTTGAAGTGATCTGATAAAAGCTGGTAGGGCCTGCAGTAAAGTAAAACCTTTTTTACGTCAACCACTTTCAAGTTATTTATTCCCTTTGTGCCTGTGGTGCAAAACTGACTGTGAAACTGTCATCGGGAACTGCTAAAAACTAGATTAAAACCAACCTGCAGTATTTTTGGAAATGTCACTATGATTGCAGACATCTTAACATAAAATGTGGTGAAACTGAGAGACTTGTTCAATAAGCCAGAAAAATAAAGTGACCTCTAGATAGACTATTCTTCTTAAAACATTTTCTGTAGGAGAACTTGATTCTCACACTTCAGTTGACAGTATTTCAGCTGCTTCTTTTAATGCAATACTGAATGGAAATGAGATGTTTGGATCACTGCAATTTCTGGCATTTTTGAACTTCCTGCTATTTTCGAACATTTCTCCAAGTATCTGTCTCTTTCATATTAACCTTGACTGACGTAAAGGACTCTGTGGCAGCAAAGCGAGGATTGGAAGACGCTGGGGGTGGGTTGGGATGTGGGAGTCTGTTGTACTCTGCATGCATATGGTCTCAGACTGTTGTACATTCTGGATCCCCCAGCTCCTGACCCATTTATCCTTCTCAGGGAAATGCAGAATAGTTCTCGATGTCAGGCAGTGTTCTGACTCCTGGCAGCTGCAGCTACACTTTGTACTCGCTGTTTGCTCACTCCAGAGTGACGGGGTGCCTCAAGTTCTTGCTCTTCTTCCTTTTCCTTCCTTTTCCCCTCTGCTGAGCACCTGTCATACTGCTCTGTTTATAATACACTCATTTTAGAGTTGGCATCTTGTTGTTTCCATCGGTTTCTCCACATCTTGGAAATCAAGGATAATTTTAATAGTGTGGACCCTGTGTTCAAAGCAGAACCTCTGCAGAGATCATCCAGGCTCCAGGGAGGGATTTCTTTTCTATAGCTGTTTCCATCTAGTGGAGAGCTTATTTTTTCACAGCTTCTCATATTTGTACAGTTAAAAAAAATTTACCTGTTAGAGGACTGCTCAGACTGGACAGACTGGACACGGAAATTCAGGCTCTAGAGAAATTATTTCTAAGAACAGACAGGAGCATCTCTACCTTGAGAGGGCAGGAAAGTTTTGCTGTCTGGAAATGCTGCAGCAGTGTGTCCAGACACGAATAAAATACCACTTGAAATGGGCTGACTTTTTTCCCCAAATGGTTAATCTTTAGGTTGTTCTGCTGTCAGTTCCAGGCTGTCATTTCTGAGAGGTTATTTTTTATGCATTGAAAGGGCAAATGTGCCTGTACAGTACTATCGAGCTGCTCTTTTGACTTCATGACCAAGCTGTCAATTAGTATTACACTGTCTGATCTCCACAAGCTGCCTTGTTTTGGTCTAAAGCAGAGAAACGAACTGTAAACAACTTATTTTCCATAGTGTATTATTTTTGCCTTTCTTAGAAGGACTAAGTAACTTGAAGACCCAGAGAAACCTTTTAAGAAGTCATTAAAAACTGAATATCCTGCATTTCTGTGCCAGCTCTTTCATTGTGGATGAGAAAATCCTTGCACTAAAAATACGGATTCCTCAAACCAAGATCAATTTCTGCCTTTTTGATTCTTCTGAAGCCAAACCCACTTTTGTTTCCCCAGCTTTTCAGGACATATAGGTTAATATCACGAGAAATTGAACACACTCGTCTCCTCTGTGCAGGTTCCATGTTGGATGAAGTGATGAAAATGTCACTGGCAGGCAGAGCTGAACCAAGTTTTCCTATTCTTTCATCCATGGTGTCTGTCCCAGTGAGTTTGGGAAGTGCAGCAAAGCCTCGTTTCATTTTGTCAAGGTTTTCTACAGGCAGGTGACTAAAACTGTGTGAGGATTATACCAGTTCAACAAAAATGTATTGGAAAAACCTAGAAAACCTGTGTCTGAAACAGTGTTCAGATCTTCATTTAATCTTGAGCAAAAATGAATGCATATGCTTTATTCATGAGCTTTAGTGACTCAGTGCATTGCATAGTCTTTATAATATTTTGTACTTTTTAATTTATGGATGTGAATTACAGGGTTTGGTTTTAGCAATTTCTAAGAAGACCAAATCATGGCAAATTAGATTTTTGTCTTCACAGAAAACTAAATACAAGTATTTTGTATTATCTCAAAAAAAAAAGGTGAATTGTAAAATCGTGATTAAGTGACCATCCATTTTGTATTTACAGTTCAGCCAGTTTATCACTTAATTCTAAAAATTTCTGTTCTTTATTGCTTCTGGATATTTGGCATTTTGAGTAACTTGCTTGTTGCTCAGGAGTCTTTGGAAAATTACTGTATGGATGAAAAAATGACTGTGTGGATGAAAAGCCTCATTCGTGATAAACTGCTGTGACAAAGATTTAACTTCCATTTACATGCTTCATTACTTCTGAGATTTTAATGAAAGACATGGAGTGCAGTGGTAATTCCAGTGTTGGCATGGAATGTCAGTGCTGAGTGATAACACGTGGGCAGTGAGGAACAGAGGAGCAGGTAGAGTTTGAAAGAGAACTCTGTTAAAGCCGTGACTTCTGACCTGCAGTAATGTCACTGTGAGCACACATTGCAATCTGGAGTTTTGTTTTGAGGGTGGTGTGAGGGAAGGTGCTGTGCTTTAGGGCACTGTCAGTGGTTGTGCAGGGCAGGCAGTGCCCCCCTGACAGGGTCTCTGGGACTTAGCCTGCAGGGAAGGGTTGCTGGGGCAGTAACACTGCGAGTGCAGGCAGAGATCACATCCAATGTCACAGATTTCGTGGCTGTTACACAGTCATTATTTTACTCATGGTCTAGAAAAGGTGCACGCTCTCTGAACAGTGTTTTCTGTGCTTCATCAGAGGCCTATGGAAAGGTCAGAAGCTTCTGTGCCAGTGGGAAATTGGAACACAACTGTTTTTTGTCCTTGCTGTTCCTAAAACTTGCCTCGAGCACCCCCAGCCTTTCCCCCTGTGGTTCTCACTTGGCTTCATACAGCACAAGGCCCACAGTGGTGGCAGAGATTTGAGTCATCTGGAGCTTTCCGATTTCTCACTCGAAGGTTAAACAGTAGCAAAGCAATTAGACTGAAGTGGTAGCTAGCTACTAAGTTATCCAGGACTTCAGGAATTCTGCATAGGTTCTTGAGTTTGAAAGGATTCAGGCTTGCTGCTTGCTTTTTCTGCAATTAAAGACCAGACCTTTTTGGATAAGGGCACAGATTCTTCACAGTAAGTCACCTAACCTGGCAGCCTTAACAGTGGAGGGATTTTGTTTCTGCGGGTGTTGCTTGAGCATTTCCAGCCATCTGAGATTCAAGTTCTTGGTGATTTGGCTTTGCTGTGGCTCAGCCAATGAGTTACTTTGTAGAAGATAACTGCTGCTCTTACTCCTCTTCTTTTTTTTTTTTTTTTTTTCCATCAGCCTTATCACTGTTACATTTTGTCACTGGTTTTGACACCAAATAAAAATACAGGCTTCACCAGTAATGGCATACTCAGAATTTTTTTAATCTGTTCTTAACTCTGATCAATGCTGTTGTGTGCATTTGGGCTGTAGTTACAGCACTGCTGCTGTAGAAATTTCCTTTGTATTTCTGGGCAACAGAAACTTGTTCAGGGCAGGAGGGACAGCTTTAATGGATGTTAAAGGAACAAGCTGTCATGAATTGTTGCAGTGGGGGAGATGGAAGCAGTGAGGGAAGGGTGTGAAGGATGGGAGTTGGGAGGGGGAAGTGCTTTGGGGCTGGGAGATTGATCTCCTACCAGCTTGTCTTTTACCCTGCTCAAAGGCAGTGATGGTGGCAGCTGTTTTGTCATCATGATCCAAAACTATTTCCTTACTGATAGTCCTTACCTTCCAGTCATGTGTGTATTTTTTCCCTGTTTTCCAGCTGTAGTGTAGAACAGGGCAGTACAGGATTTACTGGTGCTGTGGTCTTGTTTAGCTACTGCCTTGGGAGAGGTGATTTGCTGGTTTAGGGAAATTTGCACATTTGTTGGTGATTGAGTGGCAGACGCCCTTTGCTCAACTTCAGACAGCTTCCAGAGAACAAGCACATAACTGCTTCACTGAAAAATAACATGTAAACAGTCACATTGTCCAAGGTGGGGTTTATAACTAAACAGAACTAAACTGATGCTATTTAAAATGTAACATTTTTAACGGGGGAAGTGTTGAGCCATGAATTCTGTTAAATGAAAGTAACATACGACTGGAACAGAACACACTCCTCTTTCCCTGGGACTGCCTTTTCACCCCAGCACACCAATCTTACCCTGGTACCTTCTCATTCAGTGCTGCTCTGGCATTCAGTCAGACTCTTAAAATAACACCAGGGATGTTGCTGGTTTTGATAACTGACTTCTGATTCCTCCTGACAGTGCGAGGATCAAAACCAGGCAAAAACGTCCAACTTCAAGAGAATGAAATTAGAGGACTGTGCTTGAAATCCAGAGAAATCTTCCTGAGTCAGCCTATTCTGCTAGAACTTGAAGCTCCACTGAAAATCTGTGGTGAGTACTGTGAATTTTGGTTTGATCTTGGGGGAGGTGTTAGGTAAATGCAGACCATAAGCAGACAAGTGCCAGGTGCTACTTTCACTTACTAATACTGAAACCAATAAATAATTGTAGAAAAAGGCAAAATAAAGCCCTGCTGGATATGTAGGGCAGAGGAGTGGAGAGGGGATAATGTGGGAATTGTACTTGGGACCAAAATAATCCAAACCCAAAAAGCAACTGGTCCAGTTTCACCAGGCTGGGGGAGAGAGTCACATGAAGTTTTGGAAAGAAGTTATCAAATAAATAATGTTTGGCCCAACTGTGCCTTAACAAGGGGAAACAGTGAGGAACCCCAGTATTTAATGTGCTGCCATGAAAAGCTGAACAGTGCTTTGATAGCATTTTAAAATCCTGCTGGAAACTTGAATTTCTCTTTCTTGGAATTACTTTCTAGTGTGGTTTCACTGTGTTGCATACAGCAGTGCTCATTTTGCACACATGTACATGTCTACTTACGCTAAAAAGAATGAAGAATGTCAACATAAAAGCCTCAATAAAGGCAATTTTGAAAGCTTCCAGCAAATAGTTTTTTATCCTACTCTAAAACAGAGGACTTATTTCAATTTGAAGCAGCTCATTCCATATTTATAATATTGGTAGTCTAAAATCACAATTTAGTGTTCTGCTTGTCAGAAACAAACCCGTGATTTATGCCAAAGGCAGAAATACCAATTTAATTTTTGATGCAGTTTCCCTGCTAGAATTTGAGTTACTGCTGGGTGTTTCCAGAAAACACAGTTGGTTTCTTGGAATCTTGGGGTTTTTTTGTTTTGTTTTGTTTTTAATTTGTACGCACAAATATTTTTGTTTAACTACCATTGCACAGATGTCAATATGTGATCATTTTATATACATTAACTGCCATTTTAAGTACGTTATGGACAGTATCTAACTGCAGGCTTTTTTTCTTTCTGAATCATGTTTGATTTGTATCTCCTTGCAGGTGACATCCATGGACAATACTATGACTTGCTCCGACTCTTTGAATATGGGGGTTTTCCACCAGAAAGCAACTACCTGTTCCTTGGTGATTATGTTGACAGAGGAAAACAATCTCTAGAAACAATCTGTCTTCTACTGGCCTACAAAATTAAATACCCAGAGAATTTTTTCCTCCTCCGAGGGAACCACGAATGTGCCAGCATCAATAGGATTTATGGGTTTTATGATGAATGTGAGTACCAGGCATGTGTGCCTCTAGTGGGGACAGCAGGGTGGCAGTGTTGGATGCTTCCTTCCTAACTTGAAATGCCCTCTGTGCTCTTTAGAGGGCTCCTTGGCCTGTTTTAGAGAGGGCAGTCTGTCCTCCCCCTGGCAGCAATCAAGTGGGTAATTTCATTTGTTGGCTGCTGTGTTGACTAACAATTCTCAGTGGTAAAGCTCATAAGGGCATCTCATGAGAGATGGGAGAACTTAATTTGATGTGCATTGCAGAGGTTCACCTCTGTTTCGTTCATCTGGTGGTGGTGTGTACAGACTGTGTGATGGGGGCTCTACCTAGACCTCACCCAAACACAAAAAGTAATTTTGCTGTGAAGCAGAAGCCAATGTTCCTGTTCCAAAGGACATGCTTTAATCCAGATAATGTAAAGATGATACTGTTAAATTAATTGTGCACTGAGGCATGTCAGAACTTGTGTGGTGGGACACATTTGGCTTGCAGATGACAAGATGTGCGCTCCATGTCTTGTTCTCCTCCTGTGAGGAAACAAAGATGTGTGGTATTTCAGAGTTGTCTCCTCAGAGATTAATCACAGGCTTAGTCATATATCACAAATATGTTCAGGGTTCATATCTGGGAGAGTCCCTTTGAAATTCATAAAACTGTGGTGGTTTCGTTTTTCAGTCCTGTTTCATTTTTCAGTCCTGTTTATTTGCCGAAAGTGAGTTTATGTGGTAAAGCAGAATTTTAAAGAAAATCTGCTTTTCAGGAGTTGCTGTCTTCCCCTGAAAGAAATGGCAAATAGCAAGATTTTCTGCAATAGATCAAATTCTCCAAGGGGTAATTTGCCAAAGCAAGGTTGGGACTGGAGAGTCTGGTTACCAACTGTTAAACAGACTTACGGTGTCCTTAAAGCTGTGCCACACTGAGAGACCTTTGCCACTGTCTTTAAACAAATAAGTCAGAAAAATCGGTTATGTATAGGCTCTAATGCTGACTTTTTGCAAGTCTCAGTAAAATTCAGGCATCTGTGTTAGGTTGATTGTGTTTGTGTTAGAAAAGCACATTGACTGTGTTTTTCTCCCCAATCTCTTCTAGGTAAGAGAAGATACAATATTAAGCTGTGGAAAACCTTCACAGACTGTTTTAATTGTTTACCCATTGCAGCTATTGTGGATGAGAAAATATTCTGCTGTCATGGAGGTGAGTAGCAGTTCCTTAGGTGATATTTGAGGAAGTGGAAAACTCAGTCATGGCAGTTTCACGTTTACATTGCTGAAGCTTCAGAACTTAGGGATTTTTCTTTGCCTTGGCTCATGTATGAGGAAGGGTTGGGCTCAATGAGTGTCAGTTTTGTGAATCATGGAGCCGGTTCAGACACGATCTGCTCTTCCTTTTCCACCAAAAGGCACCTTTAATAGCCTCTCCTTTGGAGTACAGAGTCCTTGTAGGGTTTTCTTAGATGACCAGGAGTTTGTCTGTCCTGAAAACAGCTGTTTTCACAGAACCAGAGTGGTTTGGGTGGGAAGGACCCTTGGGCATCAGTCAGTAGAATTCCCCCACCATGAGCAGGGACTCCTGGTGCTAGGTCGGGGTGCTCCAAGCCCTGTTGGGTTTAGTTTGTAGAAACTGATAGATGCTACATGATGTAGCCTTTTCTGGTCATGAAATACAGATTGCACATTAAATGTTTTATCACTTTTGAGTCATTACAGTTGCCCAGGGACTCGCATCAGTGGAAAATGGTATGAGATTGGTTTGATATTTTATTTCATCTTACTGGGCCTCATCGTCACAGTGGAACATTCCCTGTGATTCCTGGTGTTGACGCCTCTTTTATTTAACAGATCTTTTATCAGATGCTTGCAAAATATTAGTGAGATATTGTAATCCTGTAAAATGTGGAAATGGCCTTGCTTTATCTTGCTTCCAGTAAATCTCCTAGAGAGTGACTTCTGTTCTAAATGCTTCAGAACAAATGCTGGATTTAAAAAACGTCAGCGAATGTCGCCATTGAGCTACGTAAAATGACTGTGGTGAATCACTTTGAATCCAAGTTATTTTTGTCCTGGATAAATGTCAGTGCTGCAGAGCAAAGCTGGACTAAGCTGGGCTCTGTCTGTGTCTTCCCTGTGAACAGGTTTGTCACCAGACCTGCAGTCAATGGAGCAGATCAGACGAATCATGCGCCCCACGGATGTACCGGACCAAGGCCTCCTGTGCGATCTCCTGTGGTCTGACCCTGACAAGGATGTCTTGGGCTGGGGTGAAAATGACAGAGGAGTGTCCTTCACTTTTGGTGCTGAAGTGGTTGCTAAGTTTCTCCATAAACATGATTTGGATCTCATATGTAGAGCTCATCAGGTATTTTCATTTTGTACATTAAACCATAGAATAATTTGGGTTTAGGGGACCTGAGATGATCACCTGGTCAAGCCCAGGCCAGGACAGACCTGTGTCAACCTGAAGTGCTGAGGGTCTTGTCCAGACAAGTTGTAAATATCTGTAAGGTTCTCTGAATGTGTCCCAGTGTTTAACAGCCTTTATAATGAACATTTTCATATAAATTCTGACTGTCTTGAACAAGGGTTTTCTCAGTGTTAATGGACTCTGTTGCTGAGCTGGTTCCTGTGATGCTCCTGTTTTGGTGTAAAAGTTTGAAACTCATGTTCCTTAAACAGCCAGGTTTTCAGCTGCTGCCTCTGGGAAAGTTGCTTTGCACCTTGTCAGGAGGAAGCTGCCCAGACTAACATCTCTGCTTTTATCTCTAAAGGTTGTTGAAGATGGATATGAGTTTTTTGCAAAAAGACAATTGGTAACTCTCTTTTCTGCCCCAAATTACTGTGGGGAATTTGATAACGCGGGTGCCATGATGAGCGTGGATGAAACACTAATGTGTTCTTTCCAGGTACAGTATCTGAAGATTTTCCCTCCTATTTAGTGAGGTCACACATTAAATTTGTGCAATTTTGAATCAATGTTTTACTGTTAAATAACAGCAAGACTTGTTTCAAATAGATCTTTACAGCTGTCACACGTAGACAGGACAGTGTTCGCATCCACATCTTCAAAAACATGATAACCCTGTGCTGTTGTGAGTTGGGGAACTGTTGTATCCTGGAATTAACTCACCCAGGCAAAGCAGTTGGCGGTCAGCTGCTTCCTGAGACATTGAGACTTGATCAGAAGAACCATGTAGTGCCTTTACCAGTGAATTAATGTTTGACTGGAAGACAGCTAAAGCTTTTTGCTAAATGACCCCTCTGTCTTTACAGATCTTGAAACCTGCAGAGAAGAAGAAGCCCAATTCCAGCAGACCCGTAACACCTCCCAGGGGTATGATCACAAAACAAGCCAAGAAATAGTCACTTTGGCGCTGCCTTGTTGGGACTTGTATCATAGTCTATAACCTCCATTTTTAAACCTATCATGTGTGCTGTTCAGCTTGCTCAAAATAGATAACGTGTTTGTGGTTTTCCTTTCCATTTGATGAATGGCATTTGCTGGTTGTAACAGCGAATGAAAGATTTTCCTCCCTCCCAGGAAGAGTTTGAGAGTCCCCCTGTGTCGGTGTTGCAGCTGCACACTCCACAGCATCTCCTGCCCCCTGGGTAACGCGGGGCTGGCAGGGCCTGTACCATGAGTAGTGTAAATCTTGTTCTTTAGGATCTAAAGAGGGCACTCGTGTGCTGTGAGAGTAGAGATTGTTCCTGTTTATACAAACCACTGTGAACTTTTTTTACGTTCAATTTTGTTTTAAAGGGATTGCTTTTCTTTTAAATGTCTTGTCATGTACACATGAGTTTTATTGCTGTCGACATTAGGAATAACCTTCAACCTTGCCAGCACCGCTGGTAGGATGTATATTTAATTCAGACACACATCCCTCTCCATATACTTCAAATGACAAAGCCATTATTTTAAGTGTTTGTGTCTCTTTCCTGAAGCCAAAGTTCACTTAGAAACCCGTTTGTACACAACCTCCCTGCCGAGTTGGCCGGGCTTCCCATCCATGCCTTCCTCTTGGACAGAAAAGGAAGTGCTGGCTGGAAATAGCAAACAGAAAGGCTTGTCCATGCTCAAAGTGAACACGTTTTTGTACAGTTTCCGTGTGTTCAGTCAAGCAGATCCCAGTGCTGAGGCAGCAGTCCCGGGGCAGTGACACAAATGGCCCTGGGAGTGACGGAAATGGCTCTGGATCTGCTTGGAAGGGGTTTGTGCATTTCAGCATAAAGACTTTGTTCTACAAAGAAACCTGGAAACTCGCTTGATAAGCCAACCAGAGGTGTTGATCTTGATCACCGGTTTATATAAATCTCTCACAGAATCTTGTTTTTTAAAAACTGTTGATCTTTTTTGAACAGATGACAGTGTACAATATCATGTAGTGAAAATCACTTATTAAATGAAGAAATTGTTAAATCCTCTCAGTGTCAGTTTATCACAACATATACACTACTGCTCTCCAAGGGCCTGAAGTAGAGAAATAAATTGTTCTGGAAACCCACGGATTCTTGGTTTGGATTTGTCTGAGCTGCAAGAGGTGATTTTAAACAGCAGTATTGAGTTTAGCTCTGGGTCTGGAGCCTGAGGCAGAGGCCCCTCCCAGCTGAGGGTGCAGCTCCTGCAGCACCACACGTGGGGCCGCTGGTCCTGAGCTGGTGATTGCCGGGGCTCTGCTCGGGGCTGGGAGCAGCACACAGGTGTGGGAGGACAAGCTCAGCTGGGCTGCTGTTCATTCTTCTGTGCACTCGGGCTGGCCTTGGGTGCAAATGCTGCTCGGAGAGGGTTGGAGCTGAGACCAGACCCATTTCCTCTGGTTTTTAATTAGAGAACTAAATTTCTGGTGAAATGGGGAACATGGGTGCCATTTATCACTGCTGGCTGTTGGGGCAGGAGGCTCGGGGTGCCAGGCTCACACTGTGGCTCGGTGGGGATGGGTGAGGTCTGTGCCAGCTCCAGGCACTGGGCTCAGCCTCCACAGGACCAGCCTGGAATCCTTCACTGGAAAATGCTGTGGGGTGTTCACTCAGAGGGGCTGCCCAGTTCCTACCCTGTCCCTGCTACAGGACAGCTGCATCCACTGAGGGACAAGGGTGTCACTGGAACGCCCAGCTCTGTCCTGGTGTCCCACTGACTTCCCCTCTACTTCCACAGTGAGTGGAGCTCGCTTGCCACAAATGCATTTTCTGGGCAGTCTGCAGCCATTGACTATTGTTTCCATGTATTTCTCTGAATCAAAGAGCCATTTTCCTACTCCGAAGACATTTTCCCCTTCCCTCTACATCTGATTAGTCAAAACCCTCTAACTATCTCTGCTGTGCTTGCTAGATCAGATATCACAGATTACCTGGTAGGGCTCTCTCACAAACTTACTTTCACCCTTTGAATCACTTGTGGTTTCCTTTATAGCTCTGTAATTTTTCTCCCTCCCTGTCCAACCCCCTGCACATCTGTTATTGCTGTTGTGGGTGACAGCACACGTGGAACCGGTTGGGATGTGCCTGCTCTGGAAGGGACACAGTCACTCCTCCTCTGGCTGTGCCACACCTTTGTCCTCCATGGATTGTTTTTTTCTCTCCCCAAACACAGTTTCAGTGACACAGGTGCCTGTCCCGGGCTGTATTCTCTGCCTGGCTGCATTTCCCCGAGGCTGGGTCATTCCTTAGGCTCCTGGGGTGGAGGTGATGGGCCCTGTCCCACCATGGGGAAGGGAAGGGAAGGAGCTGCTGCTCCTGCTGCGGGTTGTGATCAACAGCTCCAGCATATTTTATGGCTGTTTGTTGGGGTTGGGTTGTTTTGACCAATGGAGGAAGAGAGGAGGAGTAGATGCTGATTGGTGATTGTTTTTCCATAATGATACTTGGAGGAATATCTAGCTGACAAATAGAATGGCCAGAGCAGCCGTGAGCCTCCCAATTTCTGCTGGCCCAGAGCTCTGTGGATGCTGCAAAGAATGGATTGGGTTGGGGAGGGGCACTGGGCTGTGCTGGAGGTCTCTACAAGAGGTAGCAGGAAATTGTGGTAAATCCAAATTCTCTTCAACCCCTATCGTGTGCCCTGGAAAGACAGGTGAGATCTGAGGCACTCTCATGCTGGGTGTCCCTCGAGGCACTGGGGTGTTTCTCTGGTTTCTCCAAGGTGAAGTCTGTCCTTGCCATCCAGCTGTGGAAAGGCTGGATTTACACACAGGTTATTTCTGCCTGTTCCTGGTTTGCTTTGGATGTGTCAGGGCTGTTGTGTTCAGCTGCAGGTCAGGCTGACTTCAACAACAACACATCAATTTTCCTTGGAGCATCAGGACCTGGTGCCCAGCAGAGCTCAGGCCACAGGGGAACATGGGGATTTTATGCACACGCACCTCTCATGGTGGGGGTTTTCTCCTTAAACCTCACAATCCTCACCCAAAAGGGGCTGGATCTGATGAGCTCTCAGGTGCAGATCTTCCCCCATTACCTGATTGCTGTTTACTGGACTCAGCTGAAACCAGAATACCCAAAATAACTGAAAACCCCCAAGGCTAAACCTCCCCGTCACAGGGGCAGGGCTGAGCCTTTGCTGTCCCACTCCAGAGCTCTGTAAGTTGCTGTTTTGGGGAGATGGTTGTGGAATAGGAGATTTGGAGCTCCAGGAGAGTGTCAGCTGTGCTCATTCCCCATTGCCCTGGGAAGGAGGACAGGGATGTGTGCTTTGAGATGAAGTGCTGCAAAATATTTAGGTTGCAGGAAAAGCTTTAAGCACTCTATAGGAGGAAACCCTTTCAAAGAAAGAAACATCTTTGTGCTTTAGAAGTGCAAAACTGGAGAGGTGTTTATATCCTGGAGAAAGCTGGAAATACTTCCAGTTTGCTCCAGCAGAGGTGCCACAGAGATGGGTCCCAGGTGCTTTTCACAGCTGACTTTTTCTTTGGATTTCCCAAACTAGCTTGCGTTTGAGAGATGAAGGAGAACCTTAAATATGAAGAAGCCTCTGACATAACACGAGCCTATAAATGGAGGCAGATTAATCCAGGCCCGATTCCTGGATTTTACAGCCCACATTGATCCCTGGAGCTCCACCGGCTTCATGGGACTAATCTGTGTCCGTGCTCAGCAGCTCTCTGGGCTCGGCAGAGTCACAGTTTAGGTTCACTACTCTCCTTGATCTTTGCTCGTTGTTCGGGTGATGGGGGGAAAAGTTTAAAAACAATGGAAAAAAAAGTTTAAATTCCATCCGTCCTGTCCTGTTCCGGCAGCTCCCGCGGAGAGACGAACCGCGGGCAGCTTGAGGAAAAAAGCTGCGGAAATGGGAAATGTCGGAGCGGGGCCGTCGGGGATGGGAGGGGGCCTGGCTCGGGGACCCGCTGTCGTTTCTCGGGCGCGGCGGGGCCGCCCCTGGCCGGGGGGAGGCGGAGCCGGGCCGGGGGAGGCCCCGCGGCGGCGGGAGGCAGCGGGCGCAGCCGGGACGCACACGGTACCGGGGACCGGGGGGAGCGGGGGGCGGCCCGGAGGGTCCCGGGGCTCAGCTTGGTGGGTGCGGGTCGGGGTGGGGGGGTTACAGCGGGATCCTCCCGGGGCTGCCACGTCCTTCCCCTCGGGGTCTCGCCGCGGCCCGGGGCTCCGTCCTGCTCTGGGCGTCGCCGTGGCCTCTCCGGTCAATGCTGGGGATGGGGGAGGTTGGGGAGCCCCAGGGTCCTGGATGCTCCATCCGCCGGCGGCTCCGGATCCCCCGGCAGCCCCGAGGCCGTCCCGCACAGGGCAGGGGGCTGCCCGGGGCCGCTCCCCGCGGGCTCCGCTCGGCGCCCGGTGGCGGAGAACGAAGGTGCTGCTGCCCCTGTGACAGCACCATGGGATCAGCTCCCTGCTCCCGGCAGGTGACGAGGTGCCGGAGCTGGGAGCGGAGCCCCCCGCGGCCCCGGGGTGGCGAGGAGGGGGCGAGCAGGCCGGGGACACGGGCGGACCTGTGATAGCACCGGCGGGCCAAGGGAGGAGGCTTGTGCGGAGCTCCCCGGGCGGCTCCGGGCAAGGACGGGTGGCCGCAGAGCGGGATGGGAACCTGCTGGCGGCCGGAGCGGATCTCGGAGGGTTTGTGGGCTAGACAGCCTCGCAGGGCTGCCCAAAGAGGAAGGGAGGCTGGCGGGGTTGTGATAACACGGGAGCCTCTCCTGCAGCCAGCCACACAGCCCGTCTGGAGGCCCCCGGGTCTTGCTCTTCCAGCGAACTCGGAGTTTCACTCATATGGTTTTCATTGCTGGAACGTGGCCTTAATCAGGAGTTTGGTTTGATGGTCCTGCCCCTTGCTGGGGAGGGTGAGCTGAAGCCGGGATGCCCGAGGGTGAGGTCAGCTCTGGACAGGAGGAGATGGAGAGGACAATGTCACCCACCTGCCAGGTTGGAATGTGGGCATCACCTGCTTAATTTGCCTGCAAAGGCTGAGACAACAGGGTGTCATTGGTGTTAATGGAGGGAAATTATGGCTGTTCCTCATCCTGGCAGTGTGGCCAGAAGGTGAGGATGCTGGGGTCACCTTGACCAACAGCTTCCCTGGATCAGAGTTACAAACACAAGGGCAGCTGCCCCCACCTCTACCACGAGGTCCCAGATAAGGGTTGGAGCTTTTTACTCCTGTAATCAATGCTTTGTTTGGAGAGGTTTGGAAACACCTTGTGAAGAAGCTCCTTGTAGAGCAGCACGGTGGGGTGCAGAGCTGGGAAAGCAGCAGGGGCTCCGCGTGGTGCCGGGGGAGGTGATGCAAAACCAGCGGTATCACCATGAAGCAACTTCCCGTCAGCAGGGCCCAGCCAGCTGTGTCGGAATGTCACGCTCTTGTCACCCTGCTGGGTGAGAAAAGGAAGATTTGGCAGCCTTGATCAGCCCCAGACAGGGAGGTGACATTGTGCTTTTGTCCCTCAGACGTTGGCAGGGTGATGCCAGCTTGATCCAAAGCCATGTCCAAGTACCTGAAGCACTTCACGGTGGTGGGCGATGACCCCGTGCAATGGAGCAACGACTATCGGAAATGGGAGGAGGAGGAGGTTGGGGAGAAGCAGCCAGATGCAGAGATCAAGCTGGAGCCCCCCAGGAGACACATCTCCTTCCAGTACATGATGAAAAAGCTCTTCAGCTCTCACAGGTTTCAGGTGAGGCAGAACAAACCCAGGCCAAGGGCGCCTGTGACAGCAGAGCCGCTGTGGGATGGAGCTCAGGGAGAGCACTGAGGTTGTGAGCCCCCACGGTGCAAAGAGCAGTGGCTGATTTGGAGCTGAGCTGTCCTGTCGGAACAGAGCAACTCTGCTGCAGGTGCAGATGTCTCCTGAGAGGAGACAAGCCCCAGTGCACAATCACCACAGCTCTGGCATGTGCTCTCCTCCAGCTCCCTGAGCCCCCTCACCAAACAGGGTCTGGTGGGGAGCCCACCATGTGGAATAACACACCATTCAGGGCAGCAGGAATGGGAGCAATGGAAAGCTCCACGAAACACAACCAGCCAGATCAGGGCTGTGGGCATCAGGGTGTGTTTAACTGAAGGGCTGCGTTGGCTCCTCTCGCTCCTCTGTCTGTGCTGGGATGGGAATCATGTTGGTTCTTCTCCTCCAACAGGTCGGGGTTGTCTGCTTGGTGATCCTGGATGCCTTGTTGGTTCTTGGGGAATTGCTCATGGATTTGAAAATCATCCATCCGGACAGATATGAAATAACCCCAAAGGTAAAATGTGGGGAAATGTCAACATGAACAGCAGTTCCCTCCCTTTGGTGGCTCAAAGCCCCCTGGATAGGCTGGGGAAGGCAGGAACTGGACTTCCAGCCTTGCTGAGCTGGTCATCATGGAATAAAAGTCCTCAGCCCTTCTTGTGCAGCCAAACCAGAGGTGCCCTCAAGCAGCAGAGGCTTTCCAGCCTGCTCTACCTGTGTGCACTCCTGCAGGCCTTCCTGCCTTAAACTTGTGCTCTTTCCCCAGGTTTTCCACTACCTCTCCCTGTCTATTTTAACCATCTTCCTGGTTGAGGTGGGGTTTAAAGTCTTTGTCTACCGCCGGGAGTTCTTCTACCACAAGTTTGAGGTGCTGGATGGGATTGTTGTCATTGTGTCCTTCATCCTCGACGTCGTCCTCATCTTCCTGGAGCACGAGTTTGAGGCCGTGGGGCTCCTGATCCTCCTGCGGCTCTGGAGGGTGGCCCGGATCATCAACGGTGGGTGCAGGGCTGGGCTGAATTTGCCAAACTTCCCTGAATTACCTGGGCTTTGTTCCTTTCTCAAACCCAACCCCAGGGGTCTTGCTCTCCCATCGAGCTCAGAATTCCACCTGTGTTTTTCTGGCTGGAATGTGGCTTTAATCAGGTTGCGATTTCTTTGGAGCAGTCACAATCTGCTGCTTGTGTTGGTGTGATGCCTCAGGTACATGGCAGCCAGGCACATTTCCCCTAAAAAACCCCATAATCTGTTCCTGCACCCTTCTCCCTTCACCCTTCTGAATTTCTATTGTAGGATCCTTTTGGCAGGGGAGCCCCTGTCTTCCTGAATTTGCTGCTGCTACAGCAGAGTAGGTTTTAATGCTCTGTTCTGCTGTGACTCCATTATCCCCTCCAGGGATGCTGCAGGGAATGTCCTGATCTTACTCTAGATCTTTCTTGCTTGAATTCAAAGGGTCTGCCATGAAAAGAGAAATACAAAATGTCCCCAAATCAGGCTGGAGTGATTTCACTGTTGTAACAGTAAATTGTTGGAAGTAGATGTAAATTCGGACATATCTGAAACAAGCGTAGCTGCAAACATTTTCTTCCTTCTTGAGGAAGGAATTTTGGGATTCCAAAAACTCTGGCAATGAGATGATCTCAAATTCCTGCAGGAAACGTCAGCTCAAGCTCTGTCCTGTGCCTACATTCTCGTTTTTGGTGGGTGCTCCATATTTGACACAGCTGGGATCAGAGAGGGGATTGCTGTGGCTGCGCCCATTGCCCTCAGCCCCTTTCAATGGGGAGAAGGTGCCTGGTTGGCAGCTGCAGCCAGAAAGAAGAGAGATGTGAGAGCAGCTTGTGGCTTTCCTTGGTTCAGAGTGAAAGTCAGAGGGAAACTGGATTTGAGTGCAGCTGTGGGAACCACGGGAGCCTCACTTTAGGGCAGAGAACCGGGACTGCAGTTACAAGTAAACCCCCTCATCCTTAGACGCTCCAGGCTCCCTGCCAAGCTTTATCCAATGTCCGCCTGCTCGCAGCAGAAACGGACAAAGGGAATCTGCCCCACGCTGGGGTGTTGTGTGGCAGTGCCTGGGCACGGTTCCTGTCGATGTTATCAGTGCAAATGAGCAGCAGCACTGCTTTGTCCTCGGAGAACTGAACCCCCAGAGCCCAAAGCGATGCCTGGAGCACTGGAATCAGCCATGATCCAGAGGAGCTGTGTCGGGAGGGAGAACGTGATGTTCTTCACGCTCTCAACAAACTGCTTTGTTTTATTTTTGTGGGAAGAAAATGCCTTCAGTGTGGGGGCTGAGTTGACATGGAATCACCTAATGGTGCTTATAGAGAAGTGACACCTCTGAGGTGAGGAGACACTGCCTGCCCTCACTGCAGCTGTGCGAGGTGAGACCAAAGCCCTGTGGACCTGAGGATGTGCCAGGTCCTGCTCCTTTGGGATTTGCCATGTCCTGTTCTGCCCAGCTGGAGCAATCGGCCCAGGCCTTGCTCTGCTATCACACCTAAAACTGCTAAAACACAGCAAAGCTGCCCCAGCTGCAGCCCAGGGCTCTGCCAAGGGAGCAAATTCAGATTCAGGATTTGAATGACAGTCAGAGTGATTAATTCAGCTCGGAGGCCAAGCTGCCTCTCCTCAGCAGAGTATGGGTATCCAAATCCCTCTGGAGGCTGATTTAAAACCCTTCCTCATTAGGAAAAGCACTTGGGAAGGGTGGTTGAAGATGACAGAAGCTGAGCTGGAGAGGAACACGTTCAGCTCCTTGAGTACAGAGCCCGTGTGCTGTGAACTCCTGCTCGTGGCTGTTTTACAATGTAAAAGCAAACCCACTGTGAATTGTTCCACAGGAATAATTTTATCGGTGAAGACCCGCTCGGAGCAACAAGTGTCCAAGTTAAAGCAAGCAAACCTGAAACTTGCCACAAGGGTGGAACAGCTGGAACACAGCTGTTTGGAGAAGGTAAAAAAAACCCCACTTTTAATTTGAGTTTACCTGCTAATGGGGATCCTTGTGCAAGGTTGGCACAGTTGGCTTGGTTTCCTCATCGGGAAGTGTGGGGTGAGCTGGGCTGAAGCTGCACAGCCCTGCCCGCGCCTCCCTGGGCTGCTCCTCCTCAGAGGAATGATGTCCCTGCCTCTGTCCTACTTCTTTTGGCCAGGTTGTGCTGTTTTCTTGCAGCAGGAGATACATTCTAGCAGTGGGAAGGTCTGTGGGAACCTGGGAAGCTGCCTTGCAGGCTGTTCATGATTTGAATTTTTGTCTCCTACAGGAGCAAGAAATCGAGAGGCTGAATAACATATTGAAACAGCATGGACTCCTCAGCCTGCAAAAATAGGAGGCCAGTTTTCCATGGTGGGAATTCTGCTTGGAGGTTGCAGTGCTGGAATCTGCCAGCTTGACCTGAAAGGTTTTTCTGTCTCTTTGCTTCCTCTTGTATTGTGTTTTCTATAAACATTTTCTATTTGACCCTACTTTGATCAGACCTTGAGATGGCAAAAATAGTTCTACTGGAAAATTAATCACACACAGTCCCTGTAAACAGTCATTTTTTTTTCCTTTCTTGTACAGTTGTACAGTTAAAACTGCAAAATAATTTAATAAAGACACCTCTTTACAAGCTATACATCCAGAAAAGTACCACTTATTTTAAAAATTTCTTTTTTTGTGTGTGTGTGATAACATTCTTTGTTTGCAACAAATTTGCAGTATAAATGATAAAAACCCAGGCTGAAAAGGTAATTTCTTCTCCACCAGGTGCCTGTTCATCATCAGTACATCTCTTTGCCAACCATTCTTTTCATACTGTTGGTGGTTTCCTCATTTCTGTTGCTGCTTGTGCCACTTTGTTATTTATATAACATTCATCTCAGAAACACCAACACACCACTCCTTTCCCTGACAAAGAAATCAGCTCCAAAATAGAGGCAAACATGTGGCATCTTACGTCAAACAATGCCTTGTTCCAGCAGCAGATCCCAGTTCTGACACTGCGTTCCCTCATCTCTTCTTCCCCTTTCTCTGTTCCTTCACAGCCCGTGGGGCTGCCAAGTTCTTTGTTTCCTCAGCTCATAAATCCATGTATCAAAAGAACTGGAATATGTAAGAGCAGATGTAGGTGAGTGCACTGCTGGGAACAGTCAAACTCCAGAAAAGCCATGAAAAAGCAAATTTTAAAGGGCCAGGCGGGTGTTTGAATTTTTTCAGGTACTAGAGTGTCCCTGTGGAGAGGATGTTTGAGAGATGAAGAGTGAGATTTAAGAAGTGGGAATTCTGAGAGATGGTGACTTCAGCAGGTGCCTCCAATGGATTTCAGCCCCACTCAGCTGGAGGGGTCACTGAAAGCACAACTCAACCGTTCAGATTTTTAAAAAAAGGTAATTAATTAGTGGTGTGGGGAAAATAGCCAGAAAATATGTGGCTTATTCATCTGTGCAAGGAGATAAAGCAGAGGCCTTATCTAATAGCACATGATAAGTTTAATTAGCAATTTAGTTTTGCTGTTGTGAGCTAATGAACCCGCTTTCCTTGTGTGTCCCTGTGCTCTTCCCTTCCCTTCCTGCCTGTGCTGGGCAGGCTGAGGCTGGATCCCACGTGCCGGAGGCTGTGAGCCAGAGCCACCAGCAAGTTCAAACTGCAACCTTTGTCCTCTTTGCAGGGTTATAATTGGGTACTTTCCACTTCATGGTGGGTTTCTTCACCCTAAACCTTCTGAGAGCCCTCACAAGGTCTCACCCTTCCTCTTTTGGCCAATTTTAGCCCAGTATCTACGACTTAGAAGAAAGTGATGGCCCATCACGGTCACAGGATAAACAATGGACTAAAAATAAGATAAAGCAGAAATATGGTGGGGTTGGGGTTTTTTTGGTTTTTTGGGTGGGGTTTTTTGGCTGGTTTTTTTTGGTTTTTTTTTTTTTTTGATACATACTTACCTTAAACAAAGGGATAGAAAAAGTCAAAGGGTAACTTGATATCGATGGTGGGCCAAGCTTTGTAGCTCGGCTCTGCAGGTGAAGAAATGTCAGTGAAAACCACAGAACTCATTATAGGAATAATCCTTTCCCTTCCTGAGGGAAGCTGCAATGAAAATACAAACGGGACTTAGCTTCAGTTTTCTATTTGTACAACTGTTTTGTTTGGTCTGGGTTATATTTGTTTAAAAGGTTTGATTTTTTTTTAAAAAAATTATATAGTTCCATGTTTCTTTCCATAAATGATGTATAGATTTTGATCGAAGTGTGTTTTGGCAAGGAGCCCACAGTTGTGTTTGAGCTGGAAGAGAACTGCTGGGTGTAAATACATTTTAATGTGAAGGGCTGCCTTTAGATAAAGAGATTATCTGGCTCACTGTCACACAGCTGATACCCAAGGAAAACAAGCCACTTGTTTCATCTTAAATCCTGTAATTTAATTACATACCTGCTTCAGTGTGGTGGTGGTGATTGTGGCTGTAACATTCACTATCCTGGCTTGTGGATTCACCAGGGATCCATATTTAGTCCACTTTACTTCTATTCCCAGTGACACTGGTATTTGGCATGAGCTCTGCAAAGTGTGAGAAATCATCTCATTGACTGCCTTATGCAGAAAACATCACAGTAATTAATAATTCACGTTATTAAAGGGTAGAATGTCCCCAGAAAGCTCATTGAGGAGGTTACCAGAGCAGCTGCACCCTGCACTGTTGCTGGGCAGGACAAAATCCTGAACTCTGCCAGGACAGAATTCTGAAGGCTGCAATCTTAAATATTTTTATGCATTTCTTCTCGAACTATCACACTTCTGGTTACAGAAACCATTCATTCTTGAGTTGCAGAAGCATGCAAGAAACCATTCACAATCTTGTGCTATGCTTCTCTCTCTCTACCCTGGCCTGGAGTAAGAGGATAAACAATGATTCTGTTCCTTCACTCTGTCACCTCTGGAGCTTCATCCTTAGAAGAGCAACATTCTAACCTGTGTTTAAACAACTCATTTTGTACTCAACACGTTGCCCTGATCCATAGCTGAGGTGCCTGGATACCAGCTTGATTAAAAATAACTTCAGCAAGAGTGAAACCCTCCTCTGTGAATATTCCATGAGTTTCTTCCAGCTTATTTCTGCATTCCCAGCCCCATTTTCTCCTCCAGTTGGTTCCTGCATTTTTAGGGTGTGAAGCTGAGCTGATGCTGCAGCACAGGCACAGATCTCGTGAGGAGGCAGGGGTGGAAGTGGTTTAACTTTCACCTGTTCTGAGATGAGGAGCTGAGTTATTGGCACCCAGTCGAGCACATCCTGGGCTTGAGAATTCCCAAATGAGGCCACATACTCTGGAAAACTTTGGCCCTTCAGCACATCAAGGAGGGTCTGAGCCAAAGGCTGGCATTTCATAGCTGCTGTAATTCTTCCAGAAAACAACAACAAAAAAAAAGATGAGTTACAGCCAAATCCATTGGTTTGGCACAGTCATAATTTCTCCTTGCTCTCTGCTCTGTTCAAGCCTTCAGGCTACAGTTGCTAATGTACACAATCTTTCCAAGAGAAAGACCATTGTTAATTAAATGACATTTTTTATAATTAAATACACCATTCTCAATATTCCTCCAGCTGTATAAATGGCCCAGGACATGAACAGAGCCTAAGGGAAAGGGTTGTCAGAGGGTCAAAAGCATTAAATTAAAAAAAAAAAAAATTAAATTACTTCTTACCTTAACTTACAGCCTGATATCATGTTATAACCAAATAATACTGGGGCTCTGGCTCCCTGTGCTGCCAGGCAGTCCTGGGTGGATGTGCTGTGCAGAATGGTGAGCTGGCTGTGTTTGTTACTACTCTGGATGATGCCAGATGTAACACACGGTTAAGGGAAATTAAATGCTTGATGGATATCAGGACTAAAAAAAAAGAATCCTTAATCATATCCTTAAAATATACTGCAAATGGCTCAAGACTCCTCTCACAGTGTGAAAAAGCACCAGGGTGTGCAGTGAAAGGCTAAATGTACCTTCATGTAAAGCAGGAAATTGCAGTCAGGACTGAGTCATTCCCTCCTAAAAAACACAGCCAGAAAAGCACATTTTTATTTTTGGCAGAGAAGAGATGTATTTCATAGATGGTCATGCTAGAGAGGGCTTGTGAGGATGGAGCAGAGCAAGTGCAGCAAGCAGAAATGCAGCAGGGAAAGGATATCCTTGAGGCTGGAATCCTGCTCTGACAGGCAGCCCAACGACATAACCAGGATTGCCACTGAGAGGAACTGGCCGTGTATTTTCCTGCAATGCAAACAGAGTGTTAGTTCTTATCCTGCACTAAGGTGATTGAAAAACACAGAAATATTTCAACTATTTTAGGATTATGACCTGCCTTGAATGATGTGGGCAAGACTGTAAGTATGGCTTTGCTTTCTCTGTTATAGTCACAAGCTGGGGCTGGTAAATGTGACAGATTTTGGAGGCCTTTACTGCCCAGCTCTGAAATGCTGGGTATCCAGGGCAAGTTCTATTTTACCTTGCTGCTAACAATTGTTCTGATTCAAGCTGAATAAGTTTTGTAATTAAATGTCTTTCACTAAGTCACCCATGACATCTCCACAGTTACCTGAGTGAAGCTGATTTCGAAGCTCTGCTCTATTGAAAGTGTTTCTTTGCTAATTGGCCCCAGGACAAAAGCAGCAGCTGCTTCTATTATTTCTCCTGTGTCTGTGTGGGTAATGTGATAATTCACCTGAAAATTAAACGGTTTAGATATTAATTTGAACAAATACATAAGAGAAACTAGAAAAAAATTTGAACTATGCAAGTATTTTCTTTCTTCCTTGCTTAAGAAACTCATTTCCAGGGTGGGGATGGATTTTATCCTCTAGAGGCTGGAACCTCTTCACAACTGACTTCTTGATAAACCTAAGCACAGACACAACATTCATCTGCTTTAAAATTAACACAATGTGCAGCATCTATTCCTCTCTCTGCCATTAGTGCACCTGAAATCATCTTCTCCCAAGCATAAAGTAAATTCCAAACTCATGTCATTGTCTGTTTTGCCACATACACAGAGGTGACACCAGGATTTCAGCCTGACTCCATGTTAAATTGCACAGAGTTATGATTTTGTCACAAGCCACTCCCTTTTATCCAAATTCAATGCTTCTCCCATGACATTTACTTTGGAGATGTCACAATATATGGACATTGCAAGGCCTTCCTGACAGCCCTGCAGTTTGCAATCAGAAGTGATTTGATGCACAGACGCTTTCCATCAGCTCTGAGGAGGAAAAGGCTGCCAGACCTACCCCAAGAACTGCATTGATGCACAGCTCATCCAAAACCGTGGGGAGCCTCAGGACATCACTGCTGCTCAGTAAAGTCCTCATTCCATCCAGAGACTGGACAACTATGGACTGGACAGTAATATTCACCTGAAAAACAGACTCATGTCAGCTCTGAACACTAGCTTTAATTAATTTTGGCTCTTTCTGTGTTCTTATGTGTGTGACCTTTCTGGGTTCTGTTCCACAGCGACAGCACTCAGTAATTCTCTGAACAACTGCTGTGCTACAAGTACTCCTGAAGCTCATCCAAAGGGTCTGGGTTGAAATAAATAAAGAGATTTTCTTGAAAAGTATGAGTTTTATATGAGAGGAGTGTATCAGGCTTGATTGTTTGCAGGCAGCATTTTATCTTGGAGTTGCTAAGTATTATTACTGATAGCAAATAATGTAATTTTTTTTAATGTAAAGATTTAATCAATCAGTGAAAAATCCTCACTGACTATAACTTAATAAGAATTTTGCCCACAGCTCTTCCAACTAGTTTAGAAGGATACTTACCATCTGACTTGATTTGGGCACCTGAGGGAGAATAAAAAGACAAATTAAAGCAGTAGAAAATGTCTGACCTATTACACGTAGCAGTCAAGTAAAGCAGGTAAGGATTTGTCTATTTAATTCTTTCTCATAACAATAACTTTTATGTTATGGAGTTAATTGGATATAAACCAGAGTATCCAGGAAGTGTGAAAAGAACTGCCACAATCCAATCCTCTCCTTCTTCTGACTCTTGGGATCATTCAGAGACCACCAGTTTAGGAAACCTGCCAGGCTGTGCTTCCTAAAGAAATGAAGAGCTTTTGTTGTCCTGTTCTGATGGTAAGAATTCCAGTTTTGTGGTCTCTAGACCAATAAAAGAGAAGTAAGTATCTCTCTTGTTACATAGCATATGGATATTTCCACCGCACTGGAAAATTTCCACCAAAAATCTTTCATGGAAAGGCAGAAATGTCAGAATAAGGTCATCAATCAGGGCTGTAAAATACTCCCACAGAGCACCATTTTGTCAAAGGTTTTACTTTTCTGACTTTTCAGTGAATGTTTGAGTCACGTCTTTGGGAAGGGACCAAGGATTGGACTCTGATTGTGAAGCAATTCTGCAGGATTATGATGGGATTATGATGGGAGAGCAGTGACTCATCTCCTGTCCCAGCAAGGAACACATTCCTGGGAGCTGGAGACCTGAAGGTGATGCAGGTACAGTTTGTCACACATTTATCATCCCAAGGTACAGCTCAGCCATCAGAATGAGCTGGATGAATAAAAGTCCCTGTAAAGATTAAACTCATCCTTCAGGGAACAATGCTATTTCTGACTGGCATAGAAGGAGTGAGCACCACTCCTAAAGTTCTGTTAATCCAGGATGGGTTGATGGATGATGATGATGGTGGTGCAGGTCACTGGCAGACAGCACTGCAGCCACTCTGTTGCCTCAGCTTCCCCCAGCCCGGCAGGAAAGGCAGGAACAGCTCCTTGCTTTGGCAGCTACACACTCCCCACTAACTCTGGTGTGTGTGAAGCACCACTGGGAGTGTCCTGTTGGAATCCCCAACACCCCTTGGATCTGCCGGCCAGGCCAGGCCAGAGAGCAGAGATCATCTGCAGCAATTCCCAAAGCGTTGTTCTCACTCCAGCTGCCCATCCTGGCTCCTGAGATGGGGCTTTCTGCAGGACCCGCTGTCCCAGTGCTCCCAGTAAGGCTCCCTCCGTTACTGGTTTGCCGTTTCTTTTGCCGGCAGCTCCACCTGCTGGCACTGGGAGGGCTCCTGCTCTGCCCTGTGACCACCCTGTCCCCAACGCCATCACTGTTTTGTTGTCACATCCCACCTCCAGCTCCCTTCGGGAAGGGAACCTTCCCGCAGAGCATCTCCAGCAGCTTCTCGGCCTTCTCCAGTTCCTGCATCCGATCCTTCCTGACATCCAGCGTGCTCTGGGCAGAACTCTGACCTCTCCTGAGCTCAGCCATTGCCTTGGCAAGTAGCACAGGGATAAGGTTATGGACTTTTCCAGTCAGGACAGGGAATTCATCTTTAAAGTCAAACCCACTCAGCTGCTGGAGCCTGGCCTGAGCCACTCTTGTTCTTTTCTGGTTGTGCAGCCAACAAGAACTAATTTCGGGAGGACATGGAGACACTCAAAGCCCTTTCTGAGGCAGTGTTTTCTTCACTTCTTCCACATCAGGAAGATCAAAAGCCAACATTTGGGAGCAATCCTTGGCTGATTTCAATGAGATCCTGAAGGAGCAGGAGAATGATCCCACCTGTGAGAGTGTGAACTGCTTAGGGAGCTCTCCTTGCCTTTGGGAGCTTTGGAATCTGTGAGCAGCCTGGAAGGGTCTTTAGGCAGTTACTCGTTGTTAATTAAATTAATTTAAATAATTACATAAATTGAAATCATTTTAACGGTGAAGAGGTTGCTGTTTCTTTACAACCTTCATCTTCTGGAAGAGCCATCAGTTAAGGTATGATGCATTTCAGTTTCATTTTTTCATGAGTTATTTCTTTGTCTTCATGAATATCCTTACAGGAGATTTATTTATACAGAAGACATCATCCCCTCAGGTCAGAAAGGGATGAAAAAGTAGGCAAAACTTTGAAAAATAACCCCAGACTGGATTTTAGCAGGCAGGCAGGATCCAAAGAAACTTGCTCTCAGTCGTGTTCTTTGGGAGCATAAAGAAGGTTGTGCCAGCCCCCATTATCAAAAACTGAGGCTTGGAGGAAAGTGGAAGACGCAAAGGATTAAACCTGACAGGTTCTGCTTTCTGTACAAAATTTTACCAACCCTTTAAAACTCAGATTTCTTAGAATTATGCATTGTGGTAAATGGGCTGCTTGGAAAAGCCTGAACATGCACAGAAATGTGAAACTGCACTAGCTCAGTGACACGACCTTGGCTCTCCAAAACAATTATTTTTTACTTTAGCTTTGACTATATTATTTATATTTGGCTAAGCAGAGAACAGCAAATGCTTCTGTTACCAAAGCTTAAAGTAAAAACACTCCCAAAGGCTTTCTGTATAAAAGTCTGCTGTATAGGCAGACATTTCTTCCCAACCCACAATTTAAAAATCCAAATAAAACACCATATGCCTCAGTAAACAGAAGTTACTTCATTCTGCAGCTGCAAAAAAAAAGATATAAAATATGAATATTTCAGCTATATGACTGTTTCAAATCATACTTACTGCCAAAATGCTGGAGTTGATATAAAACAACATGCTAAGTGCTTGAATGCTGTCACATTTTTCCACACTTACTGCTCTAATGCATTTTGTGGCTTGGTTTACTAAAAACCCTGGGAAAAAAAAAAAAAAAAGTCACCAAGTATTACTGGAGGAAATGAAAGAGCAATTATGAAAAGCATAAGTGAAAAACAGCACAAGAACCTTAGGTACAAGCAAAATTGAAAGTAAATGTCATCTCTATTGCAAATAAGGTTTCATGTGAGCTTTGAAGAATGAAACTTTTCATATTCTCAAAAAAAATGCTATGAGGAAAAATATTTCTTCTTAACAAGTAGGAAAAGCTTCATGAAAATTACTTAATTTTTGAATCTCTTAATAAGGTTTTTTTCTTTCCTTCACAAGAGACTTCAGTCCTGTAATCACCACCATGACTGTTATGAGACCACACTTAGTGATGACAATGGGGTTTGGAAAATGCAGGTGTGGGTTTAATTGTGCCTTTTTTTTCTGCCTCCACCTGTGCAGATTTTCAGGAAATTGTGTGAAAGGTTAAAATGCAGAGCTCAGACTGCAAAGCTGACTGGTGAGAGGAACCCCAGGGCAAAGGGAAGCAGCCAAAGGCTGCCCAGGCAGGGCTGGCTTGGTGCAAACCCCTCCTCCCTCAGGGTGTCACCCTTGTACTGTTTGATTAAACCAATTATGCCAAAAAGGACATTTTATTGTTGGATAAACAACCCTTTAACAAGATTCTCAGGGATTTACACATCTCACATTCAGTGTTTAATAGAGATGAAACACCACGTTGATTTTATATCGTAAAAAAAACCCCAAACAAAACAGAGAAACAGAAGTGATTTGAAAATCATCTGCTTATGAGCCTTTAGCTGAATTCTCCACGGGGAGTGTGCCAGCTTTCTGACTGACTAATCTCAAGCCAGAGCAGAATACTAGAAAGCAAAAAAAAATTGGGATTCAAGTGCATTTTCCAACCTGCAGGATTTGCATCAGAGCACCAAGAAGAGACGACAGGACTTGGCAGCCTTAGAAATGCATCCTCTGTCTGCACAGGAACCCCATACTGCCAAATAAAAACCACAGTCAGGTACACACGTGTGTTTCAGCCTATGGAAAGTTTCAGAGCATTTTTATAAACAACAAATATGAATAAAAGTAGCACTTATTTCCACAGGATCTCTCAATATTGCTTTGTGCAGCAATTCTTCAGCCACTGCTTTATGTTGAAAACAGAAAAAAAAAAGTGACTTCTTTTTCAAAGATCTTAAAAATCTAGTTCACTTTTTAAGTAACTAAACACAAAACATTACATTTCTTCTTTTTACATTTCTATATTTGAAGACAAATATAAATCTTGCTTCTTCCAGCAGAACTGCATCATTTAAAAGCAGATGCAAACAATGCTGATTTTTTTTTTCTGGAATAATCTAAAACTAATTGCACCAAATAAAATTTTCCTCCTATTGGATAAGAGATAATTTACCTCATATCTGGAAGTTTCATTTGCATCAGGGGGGTTTTGAGCATCTGTATCCAAATTCCAGCTATCAGGCTCAGCACTGAAAGTGGCACCTCCATATTTGTCAATCAACTGATCAAAATTTTCTGGAGTTGGGATTTCAGGGGATTTGAGGTACAGGGCTTGTTTATCTGCCAAAATATTTAAAGAAGGAGAAAATTGAAGGGAAAAAAAATACAGAAACAATGTTTAGTAACAAAGAGACAACTTTAAGCATGATTTATTTAGGATGGTAAATTATTTACAAAAAACAACCCACCCAAACTATTTTGTTTTTTCCAACAGAGAAGACCAAGAGTACCAGATGTTTAATTCCATGTTTTCCCAGGTTAAAGGATCACAACATAAGGACTGTGAGAAGCCAGAATTATCAGTTTCCTGAGAGGTTTAATAAAATAAAAATAGTTTTAAATTTAGTCTTTTTCTGGTACCTAAAGAGCTTAGAAAAAATAACACCACAGTGCTTAATATTGTCTACAACTCCACTTACAGTTTGTAGCATGAATGCAGAAAATACTGGGATTGACTTGGTCAATCAATTTAAAAATCCTTTCTGGTGGATTTGCTTCAACATCAAGAGAATACACAGCAGCTTTCTGACTACACAGCTGGCTGTCACCTCTGCAAAGAAACAAAATAAATGAATGATCCACTAGAAGTTAGTGTTGATCAGATTTTAAAGTTCTTTTCATCTACTGAGGCAGCACCAGGAAAATAGAGAAAGCATGAAATTACTGAATTTAACACAATTTGTAGAATAATCATGCATCCTTAGAAGGTTCCTATTGTTTTATACCCTGTGCTTAATAATAAATAATAGAGAATTCTCCCACATGTTTTATTCAGCAGAGCAAACTGTGAGCAGCAACATGAAGGAAGGTAAGAAACAGACTGGGGGAGGGAAAACCAGTGACTATATGAGAGGGAAAATGCCAGATTGGGTGGCATCCAGATGGTTGAGGCCCCAAAAATGCAGGGCCACACACAGCAGCACTTTCATTTCTACAACCCAAGTGGGATGTCAGAGCAGGAAAACAGGTCAGGTTTGTGGATATTGGAATAGTATTCATTTTGAGCAGGGAATGGGAAAAATTCCTACTTGAGATTCATGTGAAAGAAATGGCAAACTGAGGAACAGGAGGTGAAATAACTCAGCCTGTCTTAGGAAAATGTTTAAGGCTGTGCCACAGGCTCATCAACAGCCCAGAAGTGCAGGAGAATGTGCCAGTTCAGAGCCTGGGAGCACTGGTGTGTCCCACATGCTGCAAACACAGGCTGATGATCCCTGTGAAACTGCTGTTCAGCAGGATAGAGCAGCTAAGGACAGAGAAGTGAAATGACTTTTAGAAATTTTGAAGCCTGGAGTTGAGCTCTTCCATGAGGTGAGTCATCTGTTAATAGGATCCCATCATAAATCAAACCCTTCTGCTGCTGTTTCAGAGCCCTCACGGCCTCTGCCGTGGGATTAGCCAAAATAACACAATTATGCAAATGTAGGTAAACTCTGATGTAAATAATGAGACCCACAACACCTGCAGACACTGAAAATCCCCTGGCTTTTCATGCAAAATAAACGTTTTACACAAAAGGATTTGGGCAAAGAAACACAACTTCATTTGAGGCATTTCTAGTTGACAAAGGCAGCACAGTCACCCGAGGCAATTAAAGTGTCACTCAGGAGGGCGTTGATTAGACCTTTCTGATCTATATAAATATCTATAAATGGGGAGCAGGAGCCTTTGTGTGCCAGAACAATAAGAAACCACAGTCTGGCACGACTGCTAATTCAAATTTCAAAGCACCAAGAATAAACCCCAGTGCTCAGATTGGCATAATTTATACAGAAGGTGGGTTGAAAAGCTGCACTTATTGTTCTGAGAAGTCACCAAGACATTTTTTGCACATTATGATTTTGAATTGAGCTTTTTAAACTCCTCTTTGAGAAGATAGAATTGGGTGAAGGTGTTTTCAGATCAACTAAATAGCAAAGAAACGACTTTTGGCTTTATTTTATTGGTATAATGTTATATTTTGGTGTTTGTGAAGTGGAAGAGCAGCTTGGGATGGTGACTTGTAAAATTAGGGTTAGAAAAATGCTCACACTATTTCAACAAGGTCTGAATTCATTAAGTGTGTAGCTGATATCTTAGTGTAATCAAAGAGTTTACTGATAAATTTATTGATATAAACTGGTGATCTACAGAAGTGGCCAGATTGGTGCTTTGGTATCATTTTTCTTAACTTCCAGACACTGCCTTAATGAAAGCCTAAAGATGCATCATTCTTCCCCCCAAAAAACCCCATCACCACCTAAATACCCACAGAGAGGAGCAAAGGAAACAGGAGGAAAGAGGGAATGAGTGGGAGAGAACTGGGTGGGAGGTGGATTTGCTGCTCTGCCTGGTTGGGACTGGTGAAAGGGGGGTCAGGATGGCAGCAGGGAGGGGTAGGAATTGGTCAGAGGGAGAAGACAGAGCCCTGACAGAGGCAGGCAGCAAATGAGCAATGATTTGGGACTTTCTGGTCCTTTCTGCACTCACGTGACCACAGGGACGGAGCAGGTGGTGAAGAGGCTGAAGTCCTCGGCACTGCAGTCGGGGTCACAGCAGCAGTTGACATCGCACTGTGCCACCAGCAGGTCACAGACACAGAGCCTGGCCACTGCACAGAGAGGGACGTGAGAACTGCACTGGGAGCCTGACACTCCACAGCACATCCCAAACGCTTCCACTTTTCCCCTCGCCCCGGTTTTGACAACGGTCAAAAACCTTCTCCAAATTCACATTTACTTGAAGTCATTTTTAAAAGCTGTCTTTTTCTGCTGCTCAGCAAATCTATTTAGAACATTTGGACAAAGCCAAAGACATACTAAAATCTGCTCTCTGAGAAACAAAACCCCAATTCAATAGGGATTTTGGAGGCGTGAAAATCTACTCAGCCCTGAAGAGGAAAAAAGAGTCAAGGTGTGTTTATCTGCTTGTTCCAGCTTATTGGGAAGAAAAACATTTTATTATTTATCAGAGAGATGTTTACAAGTATTGAGGATGTCTCAGGGTCCAGGAATACATTTCCCTTATGTGCCAACATAACCATACTTGGCTTCTTTGAAACTGTTTATTCTCTCTGTTTTTAGGTACTGTGAAGTATTGTAATCACAGAGTAATTGCTAATAATTAATAAAATACACTTGGCAACTTCTTCAAACTCTCTGAGGTCTTCAAGTTTATAAATTCAAAGGACAGATGTTACTCTACTGAACTGTTTTTGAGAGTTGCTCTTATATAATTAACCTAGACTCAAGAATAGAACAGAATGAGGAAAATTAAGGCCAGTGCTTTATAGGAAAGACATTCAAAGAATATTTTCATAATTCTTTTATTTCACTTCAACTGCTGCCTGTTTCCCTGTGGCACCCTGGATGTTCTCTGACCACCTGAACAGTATCCAGGTATTTCCTGGAATCTCTGAAGTTCTGACTGTTCTGTTGGCTGAGCTTAGCCCTGGATCCTTTAGCTCACCCTGTAAACAAGAGAAGTTTAAACATGGATGATTAGATTGCAAGGTTATGTCTGTGAGATCAGGGATTTAAGTCTCTTTTCCCTAGGGAGGCAGCTCTGGGGTGGTTTTCGTTCGGCAAGTAACCCATGGAAAGCTCAGCTGAGGGCAACACCACAGCGATATAAAAGTGTAGCCAATTACACAGTGGGAAACACCTTATGAGAACACAGTAACCAAACTCTGGGAGCATTATTTTTATGACAATGTATCCACAGCGCTGCGGCTGAGCCTTGGGGCAAAGCGTGCAGAGAGCTCGGCTCGGGGTGTGCGGGGAGCTCTCCAAGGACATCCAGGGCCACTTTGGTCGGAGCTGCCCGCAGGGCTCAGAGCAGTGCTGGGTGGGCAGGAGACCCTGCTCTCAAGCCCCACCGACCCTCAGGGCTGTGGGATGCCCTGCTATGTGATGTCCGTGCCACCATCAGCGTGCCCAGGAGCTCGCTGAGCCTTTCTGAGCTGGCTCCGAGCCTCGGCTGCAGCTGCCCGGTGTCCGAGCAGCGCCGCAGCGAACCCCAGAGACCCCCGGGAGAAGCCGGGCGGTTGTGCCAATCCCGGGCGACCGCAATGGGAAGGGGAGGCCAAAGGCCGAATGCCCGAGGGAGGCCGCCAGCGGGGCTCCCCTCAGCCGCCGGTGCCCCGCAGCGCCCGGAGGGCACCCACCGTCAGTGACCGGGGCCGGCGCGCTGCGGACCCGCGCCTGTGCGGCATCACGAGTGTCTGCGGGCTCCGTGGCCTGCTCTTCTGCCCGGAGCGGCGGCGGCGGCGAAAGAAGGAGGAGGATGAGGACGAAGAAAGCCCCGGGCCCCGGCGTCGCCGCCATGGCGGCCGCCCTTAGCAACGGCGCGTTGCTAGGCGGGATGCACCGGGCGCCATGGGGAGGGCGGGTCCCGCTCTCGCGAGATTTGACGGGCCGAGGGGAAGGGCGGGTCCTGCTCTCGCGAGATTTGACGGGCCGAGGGGAAGGGCCGCGCGCCGGGAATATGGCGGGCGTGGGGAGGAGATGGGTATAGGGGGGCTCCGGCTCCTTCAGCCGCCCTCGGGCTCCTTCGTGGTGGGGAGCCACAGGGGTAGGCCACGCGTAGGGTTCTGGCTGGATATGGCCGTCGTGGTGGTGCCAGGCGGGCGCTTGTGCCGCCCAGAGCCCTCAGGAACAGCCCAGCCCGGCGGTGATGATGAGGGGTCGGTGCCCCCTCAGAGCCACGGGAAGGGTTTCAGGTGCAGTGGTCCAAGTGTAATCCACGTAGGTGGCTTGGGAAAAAAGCTCATGGAAGGCCACACATTTACAAAAAAAAAAAAAAAAAAACAAAACCAGCTCCTTGCGAGATATAAAATACCGTATTTCATATACTTTTGCATTTTTTTTAAAGTAATCTGTCCTTAGAGTAATTTTTGAAGTGTTAAAGTTTCTCCTTTTGAACGTGCTGTTGGTCCTCAGTGCTCAGTGAGCATATTCAGTAATCTTGCTAGTCATCTTCTCATGTGCACAGTTATCTTTGAGGTCCTTTTCAACTAAATTATTTTATTTTTGTACTAATTTGGAGAAAACTGGGCCAGAAAGTGACTGATCATCATTCCTTAGGGTTCCTCAGGTTCTTTCCCAGGCTTAAAAACTCCATAATCCTTTTATCTGTTTTTATTTCCCTGACCAGGTTTCATTACTGTCACCTTGAAGCGAAGGTGACAAAAGCTCTAAAAAGCTCTAAAATTCCAGCTCCATCCGTTGGAAATGGAAATAATTCCCCAGTGCCCCTCCTTTGCCGTGTCCACATCACAGCAGTGAGGAGTCCCACAAGACTGAGACCGTTTGATGTTATCAAAGAGCTGGCACAGGATGGCTTTGAAACAGCCCCACGTCATCTGGCAAAATCCTGGAGTCCTCCTTGACCGTGGAAAGGCCTCGTTCCTCCAAGGACATGGTGACACAAAGGTGAGAACCTGGTGTGCTCCACTCGACCTCAGACCTTACAGCCCAAAATAACCTCGCCAAAAATAACCTCCCACCTGCCTCCCTTGTGAAATGTAACCCAAAATCTCTGTGTTCACCTTCTCCCATGGGGATGAAGAGCTGGTGTTTTCAGTTTCTTTTGTTTCTTTGCTGTTCCTGAGGTGGCCAAAATGCTGCTCCTGGTGTTGGGTTTCTTATTTTTTCCAACTTTAAGGAGTGACTTCACACACTTCTATTTTGAATAGGACATGTAAAAATGGCACCATGGGGCTTAATTTTTCTGCTTCTCCCCGAGGCTGTACCAGGGCTGGCTGCAGAGAATATGTGCCCGTGTTTGGAGGAAATCCTGGAAATCTTTACAGCTCCATCTCTTTCACTGTCCCACAGCAAAGGAACAAAAAGAGAGGCAATCCTGCAGGAAGGGCAGCTGGAGCACATGGCTGAGGTACAACCTCCCCCTGAGTGAAGCTGCTTTAGGGGCTTACAGCCCCTTCAGCTTCCTTGGCTGAGCTCCCACATGGTCAGTTAACAAGGATGGAGATGTTTCTCCTCCCTACAAGTCCTGCAAAGTTGGAAATTTGGAATTTATTTTGCAGGCTTGGAGGGAGAGTGGTGCTTGGTTTATTTATCATTACTGGTTGTGGTCTGTGTTCTTGTTCCACTACACTGTCACGAGATAATTCATACTAAAACACCCCTACTTGTTAGTTTACACGTTTCTGATTCCTTTACAACCAGTAAAAAAGGGCTGGTGACATTGCACAGGGGAAAACAGAATTTAATACATTCTTCTTGCATCCAGAATTACTTGGCAAAGCTGATGGTGCACAGGGGACCAGACTCCAAGAGGAAAACCAAGCCTTGCTGAAATCTGAAAGCACAGATTGCACCCTGGATGAATGTGGGCAGGAGCTGGATGAATAAAGAGGTATTAATTCTTACTGCATCTACCATTGAAATGGAATAGAAGTGGGCAACTGTTCAAAAGCAAAGTAGGATGGAATTAATCCGGTTTTCTCGTGACCTTTTTTTTTAGGGCGTCACTCACAGCAACAGTTCACCTAAACCCATTTCCAATGCTTGCTGTAATAGAAAAAAAAAAACCCACCTTTTTCATGCAGAGAAAGGCAAGACAAAAGCCATGTGTAAGAAAAAGCATTTGAAAAACCCCCACCACAAAACCCACCCTGTTATTGGACTTCTGAACCAGGTTCCAAAGAGCAACTCCAGGTGTGTAGGATAAGATCAGGACATCAATACATAATTCTCCATCAGAGAGATTTTAATTTATCCTGTCAACATGAGCTAATTAATAATTAAAAAGGGCATGGTGATCCTCATGTGGGAGGTCCAATAAAATGAAAATTCAGGCAATTTGAGACGCAGTGGATTCCTGTTTATTAAAAAACATGTTCAGGGTTTTACTTTATTACTGTTTCAATTACAGTTTCAGCAGCAAGATTCTGATGTGCATTATAAGAAGCTGTGACTGCCCCATCCCTGAAGTGTCCAAGGCCAGGTTGGAGCAACCTGGGATAGTTGAAGGTGTCCCTGACCCTGGCAGGGAGTGGACTGAGATGATCTTTGAGGTCTCTCCCAAACCATTCTGTGATTCCTACTGGTGATCTTCTGACTCTGCATCTCCTCTTGACTCCTCATGTGGGAAGTCTCATATATTCCTTCTCACGTTAGTTTTCTTTTTAATCCAACTGTGCTGTGTGGAACTTCATCTTTTCAGGGTTTGCCCTATGACAGATCACTTAAAAAGTCCAAGTGGACAGGCATTTGGAATTAGAGTCCAAACAAACTCAAACCAGGCTGAAATAAACTGCATTCTGCACAAGATTGGCCCTTAAATAAATAGTGAGGAGCTGGGGCAGTCTGTACAGCAGATGGCATTACAGGTAACATTTATCACACTCCAATCTCAGGGCTGAGATTCTTGGGAGGGAGGATTGACGTCAGCTACGAGTGAATCAGTTTTAAAACAAGCTGGAAACCTGCTTGTGCCTTCAGCAGTTGATTTCTTTGTGCAGCACTTCTGCTTCACACTCCCTGGTGCATTTATCAGTCTGAGCAAGCCTAGCAGGAAGAGTTCATTCTGTTTTTGCAGCTTAAGTGAGCTGATGTAAATAGATCTTGGACTTTGAGGTGGGAAGATTCCACCCAGCTGCAGTAACCAGGGGGATGCCCTTTGCTCCAGTTTTTGTGCCAAATTTGTGCATTGGAGAATTTTAAACAAATATCACTTGGCAGGATATCGACTCTCAGGGTACAAGAATAACACTGAGTAAGGCAGCAGGGCATGGGCTGCAAGGGATTTACAGGGAGAGCTATCCAGACTGACACTGAACAGTGAAGAAAACCTGTTCTGAAGTATTTTATTAAAAATAGTTGGGGTTTTGCCTCACAGGAGCCCAGACATTCTCTGAATGAAAACCAGGAACAGTTTTTCATCTGGGCACAACATCCTTGTGCAGGAGTGACAGAGTTCATCAAAGGTTACTAATTACCATGTAAGTTATGAGGTCGTCTGGCTGTCTGGACAGACTTGGGTGGGTGACCTGGGGTAGAATCATGGGATCATTAAGATTGGAAAAGACTTCCAAGATTAAGCCCCACCATGAATACCCCCATGCCCACTAAACTGTGTCCCAGAGTGCCACATCTGCTCCTTCTTTGACCACTTCAAGGGGTTGTGACTCCACCACTTCCTCGGGGACACTGTTTCAAAGACTTTCAAGGATGGAGGAGTGTGAAGAGCTCACAGTGTACCTTGGCTTGGGAGCATTTAGGGAAGCACAGAGCCGTGCTCTGCCAAAGGAGTTTGTCAGCTCATGATGTTCCTGAGCATTTGAGCCATGGCTGCTGGGCAGAGTGGCAGAGAGAGAACCCTTCCAGCCCTGGAAAACTCGGCACTGAGGTATGGAGAACTGAGCTTTAGCTGGGGGGGGATCAGAGGCTGAGCAGCACAGCCAGGTAATGCAGGACAGGTCACCTTGCACCAACCTGAGCTGCCTCAGGGCACTGCAGGCAGCAGCACAGAACGAGGGGTTGGGCCAGGCTGGACTTGAACTGGACAGGACCTGGACAAAGACGAGGAAGAACGAGGAGGAAAGGGAAAGAATGATTCTGTGGGGGAAACTCTGCAAATATGTGCTTCCCTTTGCTGATAAAGGAGGGTGTGAGGCACTGAGATGAGCTACCTTGTTTGTCTGCTCTCACACCCTGCCAGGCCCTGGCAGCAGCCCTCCCTTATCTCCAGCACATTGCCACATTCAGCTGTGCAGCCATTCCCTAATCCACCACACTGGGCCTGGGCTGCTCCTCGTGGTCATTCTCTTTCTCCCTGTTCTAACAGGAGGATTAATTTTTTAATAAGTTTGGATACAGTTTCAGCTTCAGCTGGATAATTCTCACGCACTGCTTAAGCCTTTAGCAGTGTAAGGGGGGCAATATCCCCTCTGTCAAGGTACACAGGGAGCAAAATGAGGGTGCTTCAGCAGCGTTCCTGTCGGTGGATTGTGGCACAGAGCTCCTCCTTTCACTGCAGGCAGCTCGGGGGGCAGGTTTCACACCTTCCTCTGCTGTATTTTCACCTTTATTGTTTGTTATTTACGTCTTGGGTTATGTAAGTGGCAGCGTGTACCCAGAGGAATTAAACGAATTTGCAGAGCAACCTCCTGGGAACTTCCAAGGGGACAAAGCCAATTTTTGCACACCCACGAGAAGCACGGAAAACCGAGCTGCAGAAAATAAGAAACTGGGTATTTTTGAATATTGTGGGTCTCTACAGCATTGATGCCTTAAAGTCGTTGCTGTTGAAGTTTTCCAGCTGAGAGCTTTGTGTCACTCTCAACTACAATTAAAGTGGTTTTATGGTGTTTGAGTGATGACTGCACAACACACTCTTCTCGTGAGGCTTTTGTTTGGCATTTCACGTTCCTTACACCAAAATGGATTAAGTGCCAGCGCTTCCACGGATTTGCAGAGAAGCCTCTCACGCACAGCGCTGAGCTGGCTCTGTCCCCGGCCGCACCGAGACAGGGAGAACGGGGAGAGTCATCCTTGAAAAAAAAAAAAAAACAAGAAGAAAACCAAAAAACCACATTTTTGCGCGGTATGACTCACATAACCGTCCTCAACAGGCACGAAGCGCCGGCGGCCGGAGAGTCCCCACGAGTTATTCGGAGCACGCGAGACACGCGGGACGTGGAGGGCAAGTATGTGGGTTAGGCGCAGCCGCGCTGTGCCCGGTGTGCGGAACGTTAATTGCGTTAATTGCGGCCGAGAGGCGGCGGCGGGGCCCGGCGGGGGCGGGGGCCCCGCTCGGCGCCGCGGGGGCTGCCGGGAGCCGCCCGCTGTTATTGTCCCGCAACATGCAAATGAGGCGGGGCGGGGAGCCAATGGGGGGCGGCTTCGCGCCGCCGCCGCGCACGCGCCCCGGGAGGAGGGGCCGACCTCGCGCCCCGCCCAGCGCCGGGGCCCTCACCTCACCTCAGCACGCGCGGCGAAGATGGCGGCGGCGGCGGGCGGCGGGGCGCGGGGGCGGCGCGGGCGGCTCTGACCGGGCACCGCGGGCGGAGGGGAGCGAGCCCGGAGGGAGCCCCGAGAGCTCCGCGGGCAGCGGGGAGCTGGCACAGCCCCCCTCGGGGGGCGGGGGGGGGTGGTGCAGAAGGCGGGGGCGCTGCCGGTGAGCCCGGCCGTGAGGGGCAGCGAGGGCGGGTGAACCGCAGCCGCAGCCGGAGGGACGAGGGTCGGCGGCGGGCAGCGCTCGGAGCGGCGGCGGCGGCGCGGGCCGGCGGGCAGGGGAAGGAAGGCTGGCGCCCTGCGGTGGGCGCTCGGCGGGCAGGAGGCGGCTGCGCCGGTGGCTCCCCGCGTTCCTGGCGCTCGGCTGCTGGGCGCCCCACGCCATGTTCTCGGTGCTCTCCTACGGCAGGCTGGTGGCGCGGGCGGTCCTGGGCGGCCTCTCGCAGACGGACTCCCGCGACTACAGCCTGGTGACGGCCAGCTGTGGCTTCGGCAAAGATTTCCGCAAGGGCATCCTCAAGAAAGGCATGTGCTACGGGGATGACGCCTGTTTCGTGGCGCGGCACCGCAGCGCGGATGTGCTGGGTAAGTGGCCGGGCCGGGGTCTGAGGTGGCTTCGGCCTCGGTGTACCCCCGCTCCTTCCCGGAGCTGCACATGGCGAGCGGCTCAACCCTCTGTCTCAGACAAAGGAGCTGGTTCTGCCTGTCAGTGTCACCATGAGTTCGCTTTTTTAGCTTCCCAGGGAAGCTGTGGTGCTCTTTGTTGCAGCTCTGCCCGCCTTTGGCATAGGGGGTTGTGCGTGCCGGGTGTCCGGGCCCAGCTTGGGCGTTTCACCTGTGGGTGCCTGTAAGGCCTGGTGGCTCCCAAACTCAGAGAAACAGCTCCCAGTTTCATTCACTTTCTGTCTTTCTTTAAAACCTAGCCGAGCCCCGTGTACATGCATTGCATTTAGACAGGCAAGAACACTTGAAGAGGCACTTCCTGATTTTAACGCGTGCAGTGTCCTTGTCAAGTGAAAGGCAGAGTGACATTGAGACTGGAATCAAATGTCAAACTTCAGTTTCGTTGTTTGTTCTGGCCTGATTGTGCTCTCTGGTTTAGAATCAGGGGCGAAATGAATCTTAAGGGTTCAAATTTTAGAAGTAGTGAATAATTATGGATAATCAATAGAATCTTCAGATTATGAGCAACATTGCGTTTGACAGTGCTTTGACCTTTCTCCTGTGTACTCAAGGTTGAATTTGGCTGATACTCTGCACAAGTTAGTTGTGGTGATTTTCACCAGCACTTAAAAAGCTTCCTCCTCTCTGCCGGTGTTTTTTTTTTTTGTTGTTGTTGTTTATTTTGTTTAGTTTTGTGGTTTTTTGCATTTATTTCTTCTAAACGGTGGGGTTGCACTGTGCTGTCTCATGCTGTGGAAGTGGTTGGTGGTTCTTCAGTTTGGCACTGTCTTTGTAACTTGGTTGCCATTTAACCGAGCAGAGACGTTTTCCTCAGGAAGCTGCAAGTTGGTGCTAGGTAACAGTTATTGCTGGTTCTTCTCCAGGGAGCTGTTACTGTAAGAGTGATGCCACAGCTTTCAAGATGTGGAAGGTTGGTGGGTGCATTTTAGACACTCTCATCTTCTCTGAGGTGTCTCTTCCAGATAAACTTTTTGGGATTAGAATTAGCTGTTGGACACCCTTCCTTTAGCATGTGACTAACCCTGTCGGCCTTTAAAGTTCATGCTAGGCCAGCACTGATAAATAACTGAACAATTGGTGTCTGCCCTTAAGACAGATGCAAGATCTCCTGTACTGTGAAGTGGACTCTCTGTGTGGGGAAGGGACAGATTTAGCCCAATTTGATGATGTTTAAGGGGTTTTGGCCATATTTGGTAATTTACTGTATGTGGACCTACAGTTTCTCTTGTCTTCCTGCTGGAATCAACAGAGAGTTGCATTTCTAAGTTGGTCTTTGCATTAATTTTAATGGCAACTTGAAAACAAATGGAATTGTAGCTCCACTTAAGGATCAAACAGCAAAGAGGGCAACAGACCCAGGATGTCTTAAGTACCAAGAAGCATATAATTTAAATAGAAAACTTGTTGGTTTGTTTGGTTTTGGGATTTCTCCCCTGGTAAACCCACTTTTATGTCAGTTCTTTACTGCTTTTTTAATATACATTACTGAATCTCTGTACTTGCTGCAGAAATAGGAATGTTCAGGTGGGTTTTGATGCTTCTAACTTGATGCTTTTTCTTCTTCTTCATCTGTAGCTCTTAGGTTTGCAAACATAGTAGTTTTCTCCCAGTTTCCGCTGCTGTTTCTCTCAACCTGCCCTTTTGCAGTGCTGCAGAGACAGTTTCAGCACCACCAGTGTTTTCCTGCCCTCAGTTCCTCTTATTCCCATCACATATCTGAGGTTCCTTAATGATTTTTTTAAGACCGTCATAAATTTTGTTCTGCCTCAGTACTTTGCACCTGAGCTGCAGTGTTGGGTGTCAGACTTAATTTTTTGACATTAAAGGAAGATGCTCACGTGGTTTGAGCCAGAGTGAACACTTGACACAGTAAATTTCAAGTCTATCACTTGGAGTGAGTAGTCATCAGTGACAAAGCCAGGCCAGATAATTAATGTAGAATTCCTCTGTGCCAGTGTTTTCTAGAACCAGGGTATTATGGAAAGCCTGCCTGTGTGGGATGGGTTGGGTGTGGTGGAGCAGTGAAAGAACTACTCCCAGCCGTTTGGCATGAGTGCTTGGGGATTCATTTTCTTAGGTCAAACAAGAGTTGATTTGGCAGTGTGTTTATAGCAGAATCAAAATGCTAAACACTTCTTTTGTTCTATGTGTGCTGTATAGTTCAAAGGCTGAATGTTTAGCAGTGTCTTCTAGTCTGAGCTTTATCCTTTCACGGTAAGATCAGCAGAAAGCTGATGAAGATTCAAGTTATTTCCAGTCCTCCTGTAGTTGTTCAAGGTTTGATAAGGCCTGTTGCTGGTGTACTTGAATCCTTGAGGGCTTTGGCTCTCATTTCTGCTTTTATCTGAAACATACCTGTCAATTTTGCGTGTTTTCTTCCCATTCTGAGCACTGGGAGAAACAAGAAGCTCAGAACAGGAATTTTTCCTTAGGGATCACCCTAAGGAAAGGAAATGGCTTTACTGCTAATGTTAATCTCTAGAGCTTTATAATTCAGGCCTGTGTTTCCTTTCTCTGCTGCTTGTACCACGATGTACTTTTCTGTTCATTCACTGCCAGTGTCTTGGGTGTTCAGCTCCTCAGAGTATTGAAATCTCTCACAGAGGTGTGGGAGACTTTCTGTACTGCTTCATGTCTGATGCCTTTGGAACTTTGGAGAACAGAAATACTGGTTTTTTTCAAAGCTGAAAACCAAAACTCTGACACTTCTGTTTTTTTCTCATCAGCATACAAGTAGGATTTTTACTACATAGGGAACAAGCCAAATGTTTTAAATTAACTTGCACAGTTTTACAGCCATTTCACTAATTTACAAAAGTAAAAGCTAAAGCCAAGGTTTTCACCTCTAGAAATTTTGAGGTGTCACATGCTGGTGATGGTTTTTTCCTTAATTCTGCCTTTCCTTGCTTGTTGTGGCCTTATCAGGCTCCTGATGTCTTTGTTCGTTTTTTATGGATTTTCCGAGCTGTTGTGTGACTCATTATTGAAACATCGCAGCAGCCAGTGCGCATCCCGTGACAGCATCACTTATACAATGTCTGTGCTGGGTACAAGTTTGGGTGTAGCCACTGTGACTTGACTCTTCCAAATTATTTCTGTCCCCCAGGAGTAAGGAAAAACTGTCTGGCAGCAGGAAACTGTTTATTCACTGCAGAGTTAAAATTTGACAGTTGTTCTATTTGCTGCAGCTCTTGATTGTTAGTTTTTGAGGGGAGGGGAGTGTCTAGGTGCTGCAGGGCAGCTACTCTAAAGTGAAAGGAATTGCACTTGGTTTGAAAATTTTGTCAGCAGCCTGCATAGGAGGTAGGTAAAACTGCAGAGTGACAAAGCCCTGGAATATTGTTAGTGCCACTATCATCAGGGAAAGTAAACTTTAACACCTAAAAGGATTTGTAGATGAAATGTCAATGTTGTTCTGGCAGCTGTTGAGGAGGGAGGGATCCTTCTTTGAAGGCCTGAAGGTCATAGAGGACTATGTTAAGTGGTTTATTTGGTATCATACCTATTAAAGAGATTGCTGCCTTATCACAACTTATCACACTAAAGGAGCCGAGAATCGCCCTCCTCCCTCTGAGTCACCTTTCACCCACTGTGTGTGAGAGCTCAGGGTGCCTGAGAGGCAGAGATCAGAGATCTGCAGAGCTGCACACGTCTCTGAGTTTGTAACAGGTCACAGGAAATGTTCTGTTTGACATGGGAGCATCAGTGCTGGCATTTGTAGGGAAACTACAGATTGAGAACCACCCCATTAACAGTCACTGCCTGACTTCTTGTCAACAGAGCTGCTCTGGAGCATCTGAGAATGAAACTTATATCTGATTATTCTTCTTTCCCACAGTTTCTGCAAGAACATTGCACACAAGTATTCAGGTCACAATTTCCAACTGAGCACTAGTTTTAACTGTAAATATTATTGACGCCTGTTGCTGGCAGCCAGTTTTCCATTCATACACAGATCTTGGCCTGAAGGAAGAGCAGGTTCTGTAAGAAATCAGAGGGAAATAAGCAAAGCTGAGCACAGTGCAGGAGGTAAGGATTAATCATACCTATGCCATAGGAAGCATTGGAAAAATCTCCTGCTCTCTGCTCTAGTTCATCCATACTGTGAATGCTGAGCCTGAGATGGGTCAGACTGGCAGGGGTTTATTTCAGTGTCTGCTCCCAGTACCTGTCCTTTCTCAGCAGTTCCATGCTCAGTCACAGTTCAGTCACTGAACACCTTGAGAAATTAGGTAGCTGTAACTAGGGAATTTTTTTATAAAGCCTGCAGAAATAGTTTAGTGTTCTCCTGGAGCTCCCCAAATGCACTGAGTGATTTCTCAGGCTTCAATAAAATAGGGAGGAAATCTACCTGGTAAAAATCTGCTTCAGGAAGGGGTGGGGAAATAGATATTCTGGGAGTAGATGCACAATTTAATGTTTCCAGTTCTGTGTTTTTCCTTCAGTTTGTTCCTAAAGATCATTGTTGCCTTTGCTTTTTGCTCCTTGTTGTCACTTACCCAGTTACTCTTCCAGAACCTTTCTGTTTCATGCAAGGGTAGTTTAAGTTTTACTGTAACAGTGTGAATAAGTAACCTTTCCTTCTGTAACTTGTTAGCAGTCACACACCATCTGCCCTTAAGGATTTGTATTTAACTGGGTTATTTCTTTGTGAGAACTTTGAGGGGGATAGACACCCTTTGGCTCTAACAGATCCAGGGAAGCTGCTGAGGGTCAGTGCTGGCTTTGAGCATTGGACTTGCTTTAGATGGAGAACCTGTCTAGGTGTGTGATGTATCCCACCACTGATAAAACAAGAAATCTAATAATTTTATCTCAGTTCTGACGTTGACAAATACTAGGTGCTATATTTCAAACTCGTGTGGTGCAACTCATTGCACTTCTTTACCATTTTAGCCTCCATATTTGATGCAAAGTTCAGTTATAAATATATCCTTTGGATGTTCTTTTAGCAGTGATTCATTGCTATTTCAGGTGAGGATCTCAAGAAAATGAAAGTTTAGTAGGATGTGCGGAGCGCCTTAGAAAGTTAATTGTGGTTGCATGCAAAAGCAGCTCCTGCTGACACACTTGTGCCTGCCTGGTGCTTCTCTCTGTGATTTTTATTCTTGGCTGATGCAATATTTCAAAATACCCAACTCTCAAGAGATTTTTTGGGACAGGGTGGTGCTTTTGGACTCTGACCGTGGGCAGGTTAATTTTAATTTCCCAGCTAACCAGAACTGCCCCTCATAGCACTATTTATATTAAACAGGGTTTGATCAGTATCAGGGCTTTGTTATGAACTTTCAGGCTGTTCAGTTTATATTTGCTGTGAGCCAGGCAGAACACCTGGATCTCACTCACACAAGTGAGTGCTGAAAAGCAGATATTGCAGCTTTCAGCTCTGGCTGGTTTTCCCTGGGCTTCTGCAGGGAGCTCATATGCTGGCAGGCAAAACAACTTCACATTTGCATTTCAGCTGGTATCTCATCCCAGGTGCTTTTAGCATTTTGAAATCAGCTTTAACAAATTTCACCGCCAGCATCTTCCCTGGCTCAGTTTCAGTGCTGCAGCATCAGTAATTTGTGCTTTGTCTTGTAATTTCCTGACAGGTGTTTCTCTGAGAGAGGTTTTGATATTCTGAATCTTTGAGGAGTTGGGAAAAGTCAGTTTTTGGATTGACACATGCAGCAAGTATTTTATCTGGCAGGCATATTTCTGTGTTTTCCAGCACAAGGCAATGTAGTGGAGTGTTAACTCTGAGATTCTGAAAGATTTCTGTAATACAGTTAAATACTCGAGAAGTATTTCGTCTTTTGAAGTAATTTATTGTGAAATTTTCAATTGCTTTATTTACAGTGGTGGTTCATCTGGCTGCAGGCGTGTCACGTGGATGTTTGTGCAATTTCTGCATGGACTTGAGCAGGGAATAGCCACAGAAATGTTCTTTCTATAAAATTTCATGATTTAGTGAATGGCATGAATGAAAAAAAAACCCAGGGTTTGTGTACAGCTCAATTTCAGCAATTCTCAGCCATGCAGCTTGTCTTAAATGTCCTGTGTTTCCTAATTTATGGTTAATACTGGAACACAATGGTTTATGGCTCAAAGCAAAACCTCAGTATTTCTTGCAAAGATAATTATTTTGAATATATACCTTTTTTTTTTCTTGGATGAAAGTAAAGGTATTATATATAAATAGAACTTGGCATTATTCTTTGGGAATGATCCTGCCAATAGCAACACCTTTGAATTTTCTTTTGATGACAGAGGGGAAAGCCTGGTATTAATCAAAGCTGAGTGTTTAGGTTTTGCTACATCTGGAGTTTGAAACAGTTTCTCTCCTTATTTGTTGTATATCAAGTAGCCCAAAGTTTACTTAAACTTTATTCTCATTTACATTTCATCTATTTCAGTAGCAGTTTACTCAGACTCTTTCAAAATCACCTATTCATTTCCCAGGTGAAACTGTTCAGTTTACAGAGATTGCAGAACGTGGAGATGCTGGGTTTATTTTAAACCCATATTGAAGGTAGGACAGGATGATTAAAGGTCTTGGCCCCAAACCTTTACAAAGCCCCACCTTTCCCATTTGGGGCAAGGCCAAGCAATAGAGCTGGTAGCTGCTGGGGGGTTGTGGGGGTGTCACTGAAAGGAGCCCCTGGGGCTGCTCCTGGGTGCAGTAGTTGTGTCAGCTTGGAGAGGAGTGGGGAGACAGTGGAGCTGTCCTAGTGCTGTGGGCTCAGACTGTCTGTGCTCTCTGGTGTGGGACCAGGCAAAGCCACAGGAGCTGCTGGGGGATGTCTGGAGGGTGATTGCTTTGGAAGGCACTGCAGAACCTACTTAAAGCTGTTTATAGCTTGCAAAAATCAGACAGGAAGGCAGACAGACAAAGGCAGTACATGGCTCAGGGTAGAGTATGAAGGGTGCTGCCATGATTATGGATTCACATTTCCTGCCTGGAGTAAGAATTGAACAAAGAGAGTCAGATGGTGGACTCATTTCTCCTTTAAAAATTGAATAGGTTTTGATAATTGACCTTCTCAGGTGCTTGCTGTGGCGGCTTTCTGATACTCTGGGCTAAAGCTGCAATGTTTGTGTTTCAGTGTTTCCCAACTCTGATATAAAAGCATTTTCTGGATTGCTTGAGGGAGCTCCATAATTTCTGCTGAGCTTTCTTTGTAACAGCCTTGGGGGGCCAAGAGCTTTGGGCAGCATTTATCAAACACCTTTTCATTGCATTAACTCTTGTCAGTGAAGCAGTGCAGAAATACATCTGGACTATGTTCGTTTTAAAGGGAAGGAAAAAAAAATGTTCATCTGGTAACTTCACATAAAGCACCATCATTGAACCTGAAGCTGAGGTTTCTGTTTCCAGTTCCAGATCTAGAACCTTTCCTTTATGATCTCTTACTCCAGACTTGTCTGTGTGGTAGCAGAAAGCAAGGGGTTAATCCACTATTAACCTGAGGTTGTGAGACCTGTGGGGAGAGGATGAATCTGTTCTTGAAGAATCTAGCAAAGTAATTTCTGAGAATGTCAGGTACTTCTGCATGAGCTTCTTCCCGGGGATCTGCATTCCTGTAACATTCTTCTGAGGATGCAGAGGGGCAAAGCAGGTGTCTAAAAGGTTGTGCACTATTTTAGGGAGAAATCTGATTAATGTTGATAACCTCCTGTCAGATTATAGTTCACGCCAAGGTCGGCTCTAAACCTTCCGTCTCAGTTTCACACCATGTCCCGTGTGAAGGGCGTTCGGAAATTGAGTTTTATCTTCTCACTGACATTTTCATGCCTTTGATAATAGCCGAGGTTTTTTCCCGAGGAGACTGTCCTTCAGCACAATCTGAGCACTAAAATTCACTTTTTATGCTTTTATCGTGAACATATTTCAGCTTGACTGTGTTTTGGAAATCTCTACTTGAAATGGTTGAAATGTCTCTGCTTGAAATGTCCCGTGCTGAAGATCAAAAAGATTTTGGGGAAAATTTCCACATAGTAGCATTCTAATCTCAAATAATACCTTCAGCAGTATTTTGCTTTTATCATTTAGGCAATTGGAAGACGTTCAAAGTTCTTCAACCAAATGACCAGCAGAAAATGTGTCTGCTGCTCACCCCCTTTCCATGACCACAGTCACTGTTTTCCCTGTTGCTTAGAAGCTTCCCAGGCTTTGGCAGAATTGGTCTAATTTTCTGATATCCAGGTTATTTTGAATAACTGACAATTCTCTGGGTCATAGCCAGTTTTCATTCTCTTGCTTGGCTGAAGCTGTAAGCAACAAACTCTCCTTGAAAGGGGTAGGTGCCAGCATTGTGTTGGTTACGTGGATTTTGGAAAACACTTGTAAAGTGGAGATTTATTTTCTACAGGAATTGAGAACACCAAATAGAAATCATTGTCCTTCATACGAGCAGAAAAAAGCTGTGCTGCTGAATAGCTGGAAGAGTTTCTGTGTCATTTCTGTACTAGTTGGAATGTTGACCTTCACTTTTAAAATTATAAAAACCTCTTCCCTTTTAATGGACTGATGAGAGGTTAATGGGATTGAATCCCCATCTCACCTTCAAATATCCCATTATTTGTTCTCTAGTGGAGTCAGCCTCCTCATTCTCAATATTAGACTTTTACCTTCCTTTCAGGAATTGAAACTATATTTGGAGATTTGTCCAGGAGCTGAAATTAGAAGTTACCTTAAAAATACTCAGAAATTTATATAATAATCAAAAATGTTTTCCAGGCAGGTGCCATGTCCTACATTTTCATTACCAAATATCATAAGGGATGTAAATAATGAAACCCCTTGTTTTGAAAACCATTTCAGTTGAGGTAACTCTGGTTTTGTGTTTCCTTGCAGGGGTGGCAGATGGTGTTGGTGGCTGGAGAGACTACGGGGTTGACCCTTCTCAGTTCTCAGGGACTCTGATGCGGACGTGTGAACGTTTAGTGAAGGAAGGACGGTTTGTTCCCAGCAATCCTGTTGGAATCCTCACCGCAGGCTATTGTGAGCTGCTGCAGAACAAAGTACCTTTGCTTGGTAAGACACCAGAAATGTGTCAGTGCAATCTGGGTTGTGTGTTACACATGGCCTCACTGAAGGATGCTTGAATCTCCTGTCATTGTCTACAGCAAATCTGCAGGCAGTTAACTTGTCTTAATTGACTGAAAACATAGAAATGCAGTCACATTGGTGGCATTCTTATTTTCTCTAAAACTGTTTTAATTAATTTAGTGATGCAGGGAGTGTTGATGTGTGTGTATTTATATATATAAAATAAAAGGCTTTCTGTGGGAAGGATGAATTCACCAGAGTTTGCAGAGCGAATTCTGCAGTGGAACACACTGTGCACATGTGCTCACTTACTGTTCTCTGCTGAAAACTCTTCATGGCACTGGTTGTGACTTTCTGCTTCAGCTATGCAGGGAGAAATATTTTCAGAGGGTAATTGGATGTAGTTCTGCTCATTCTTGGCCTTACTCTGCTCCCGTTGCCTTTTATGTCCAGTGGAATCAAACCCCAGTTGGTTGACTTGAGTAGTTCATATGACACAATCTCTGGTAGCATTATTTTTATAAATCTTTGTGGGGGCATTCATTACAGATCTTTTTGAAAGCCGACTGAAGTAGATGCTTCACATATTCCATGTCAGCATTGATGAGACACAGGGCATTCAGCTGCCTGGGGACTGGGAGCTGATAGAGGCCACACTTGGTCTCAGCTGACAGCTCTGCCGAGGGGACACTTCTCTAAAGGACATGAGACCTCTTCTGCACCAAGAAAATGTTTGCCCTGCATGAAATGTACGCAGCTCACCTGACCTTAAGCTCCTGTGCCAGAGCAGTGCTGTGGGAGCTATATTTAACTTGTCTGCTGAGCTGGGAGCAGATGTTCTGGCATTATATACCTAAAGAATAGGTTGGAACCTCAGGAGTGACCTTAAGTGTCACAAAAATAGCAGTGGTCAGTAATTTCATTAGGATTTGATGTGTTGAATGGTGCTTATTTGTGCAGAGCAGGTGTAGCTGTGAGGGAGCTCCAAAGTGGGGCACTGGCCAGAGCTTTCCCTGTGCCTTTGGAGACGGAGCAGCCTCGGCTGGGCCTGACCTTTGCAGTGCTGAAAAGCAGCATGTGCTGAGTCACAAGATCTGCATTCCCCACATGGCCTCCTGGTTACACTCTGCTAATAGAGTTAGAATTTGAAACTAATGATCCTTAGTGTTTCTCCTTTAACTGAGAACAGTATTTTTAGAAGGGGGAATAAAACTCTGGAATTACCACAGCAATGAGCATTTAGAGTTTATTTAAAATAAAGGGATGGGAGAAGACTTCATTAAGGAGGATTCATTAGGCAGTAACTTGTCCTTGCTGTTGTGCTTTAAGCCTGGATACTTGGTTCCTCAGCAAATAATACAAAATAAAACTGGAATGATAGGAAATCGTGCCATTTATTTGATCACTCTTGTGTTGCAGCATAGTTTTGGACACTGGCACATATAAAATCAGATTTTTTTCCAGAGATACTGCTTTGACTTAACATTCATTAAGGGTGGAGAAGGTCCTGTGCATTCACTAGAGAACAGATTCAGGGCAAGTGCATTGCAGGGAACTCTCTGTATTGGAAAGGGAATAGTCTGGAACAGGCAGTGCCTGGAGCCAGCTGGACTTCTGCACTAGCAAGCCTTATCCTAAGCTTTGCTCGCTGCAAGCTTGTGGTGCGTCCAGCATGGAACTGTGCTTGGAAAATCTTGCTGGAAGAACATGAGGGTAGAAGGTGGAGACAGTTGACGAGCTGGTGATATGGAGCAGAAGTGCTGTAGCTGTATTTTCCCCTCTTGGGGATTGAAAGGTCTTTTGGTGGCTGTGCTGTCCTGTCCTGTTTGCAGAACTGAGCTATTGCTGTTTGCTGTGAAGGACTTGGGGTTTCTTTGCAATACAGCATTTTTGTGGCTTGCAACCAAGCACAGTTGGTGGCTACTTCCCAGTGAATGAATGGAGAATTCCTCAGTGCCCTCAAGCATGGCTGGGATAGTTCCAGGCCCAGCTGACATCATGTTTCTGCTATTACTTTAATTTGGAATAGTATTTGTCTCTGAAACTTTTTTTTTTCCTTAAACTTGAGGATTATTATTTTTTAAACCTGAAGCAAGCTCTGCAGAGCTAGGCTGGGAGGAAAAGCATTTCATGTTCTGAGCAGAGAAATGCAGCAGGACCTAATACTTAATTGCAAACAGTTCTTTACTTGGTGTGGTTTATTTACAGCTGATGAGTGAAACTGTGTGGAGAGCTCCTAGCATTGTATAGAGGCTGCTAGAATTCTATTATCTCCATGATTTTGGAATTTCAGTATTTTATGTGAGTTCTGTAAATCCGGTCCTATAGCAGAATGTGCTGACATATGTTGGGATGGAAAACTGTAAATAAAGCCAAACAAAACAGGTATTTGTCAGCATAATGTGTTTACCAAAATCAAAGCAGGAAGAGTAAATTCTACACAAAAATCGTAGTTTGTATTGCAAAGATTCCTAGCATTTTGCTAGTTTTATTTTATATTAATTCTGGCATTGTTGAGTATTTCCATTTCTCGTAACTTTTAAGCTTCGATGAATGTTGTAATAATTGAACTGTTGATGAGGTCAGTGAGAGAAGAGGCAGTTTCTGTAAGGCTGACTGCAGTCACTGTGTTTGCAGGGAGCAGCACAGCTTGTATAGTAGTCCTGGACAGATCAAGTCATCGTTTACATACAGCCAACTTGGGAGATTCGGGATTCTTGGTAGTCAGAGGTGGAGAAGTCGTCCATCGATCCGATGAGCAGCAGCATTACTTCAACACTCCCTTCCAACTGTCAATAGCTCCACCAGAAGCAGAAGGAGTTGTCTTAAGTGACAGGTAAGGGGGAAGATGAACCTTAATTTTTAATCTGGGTGTGTGACCAGCTCCTGAAGAGTTGCAGTTTTACAGCTGTGGGGCTTTTCTGTACCGCATGGGATATAAAAACATATCCGGTCAGGTCCTGCAGCTGCCACCCTCCCTCTCTGGGTAACATGATTATTTCTCACCTTGTACTTAACTTTGTACTTGTTGCACAGTTTGAGTTTATTGGACTATTGATGGTGGCACATTCCCATAGCCATGGGCTTGTTGTAACCCATGGGAAGATGTCACCCACTGTAGCTGCTGTGTGGACAAGTGGCTGCTTCCCAGCAGAGCTCTGGTTCCAATCCCTGCCTGTGCTCCCTTGGGACTGTTTGGAGTAGCTAATTTAGATATCTTGGCACTGAGGTTGCAAGTGCCTGAAGAATAGAGCAGAGGGACATGTGACTGTAACTTGTGTTTCCAACTTGCTGTTTCCAGCAGCATATTGTATTTGACCAAAACCAGCAAAAAAAACCTGTTTGGCAGAACACCAAGCTGGGAGTGAGAGTATGAGGAAAGGACAATCTGTTCACAGAAATGAGTTGTTTCAAAGGCAGGCTCGTTCTTGTGTCTTCCCTTAGGAATGTCAGGCTGATCCATCCTGACTTTGTGAAGTCTCACCAGTAATATGAAATAAACTCAAAAATAAACAGCTTTCAAATATGTGTTAAAATGCAGCTTTCAAAATGTCTCACTCATTAAGGTGATATCCCTCATCTGAACATGGGGAGATGGTAACAGGCTCTTCAAAGAGTGGCCATGGAATAAAGGGAATGCAGCTGAAGTTTTGGACTCAATGAGCTTGAGTCTTTTCCAACCCAAATGATTCTCTGCAATATCAGGGCTGATGCAGTAAAGATTCAGATTTTAATCCAAAATAGCTCTTTTTGATAGTGTAGGTTAAGCTGTTGAAACTCCTGACCGTTCTTGTGTGTGGTTTTATTTCTTCATCCTGGAACTGCTGAGAGGAAGCCAGGGTAGGAGTCTGAAATTAGAACCCTTCAGTAATCCCAGTTCTTTGTTAGACTAAAATTAAATGATCCCTTGGAATTTCAGAGCTGTAAAAAATCTTTAATTTTTCTGACATTCTGTCTCATCCATAGGAAGACCATAAAAACAAAGAGCAGAAGGATAATTGATAATGTCCAGTGGAAGTCAGGGAGGCCAAGTAATCTGAGTCATCCAGTAATAAGGAAAGCACAAGATAAATGTGCTCCCACACTTCAGCTCTGAATCATGATTACAGCTTTCTGGCTGGTTCCTGCAGTGTTCCTGACGTTAATTAGTACTCATGCTCCTTGTTGAAACGCTTCTCCTGTCCTTTTTTTATTTGTTGTCCCAGTTCAGTGATGAATTTGGCTATATATGGGCATAGGCAGGCAATCTTAACTCCATCAGCCTTCCTGTAGCTACACATCAGTTGAGCAAAGCAGCTCCTCTGTGTTTTGGCAGAGCTCAGTGGTCTGGGTTGCAGCGATAGCTCCTTTTTACAGACCCCTGAAGAGTCTTTAGAAATGAAAGGTTTGTTGTTATGTTGCTTCTGAGAATCAGATTTTGCAGCGATATTCGTGCCCAAACTGGGAGTTTTTCTCCTCTTGGTGTTATGTAATGTGTTAGACACAAGCATTGAACAGACTCTGGTCTCCTGTTTTATATTCCATTGAATTAGAAAGTGATTCAGAATCCTGAAGTGTTTGGGCCAGGCCTGTTATGAATTGTTCTTTCAAGTATCACTCTCTCATATCTTCAAGATGAGCAGAAGGAAGCCCTGAGCTGCCATTCTGCTTACTGGTTTCCATGGAGACACACTCCTGAAGCAGATTAGTTTGCAGGATTGCTCATGTGGGAATTTTAACTGCAAATCCTGTTTGCAATCACAGGGGCTGTGGTGGGGCTTTCCTGACAGCCCATCCTGGTGTTAAAGCTCCACACAGAGTGATTATTTCTCTCTCCTGCACAAACCCCCAAAGAGCAGGGGAGTGCAGAAGCTGTGGATGTGCTGTGTGAGGTTGTTTGGTGTCTTTGTGAGGGCTGGAGTCCTTTAACCTCTGTCCATCCCCAGCCCCGAGGCTGCTGACAGCACGTCCTTCGATGTCCAGCTTGGGGACATCATCCTGACCGCCACAGACGGACTGTTCGACAACATGCCTGACTACATGATCCTGCAGGAGCTGAAAAAGCTGAAGGTGAGTGTGTGTGTCCTCAAGCTCTCACATCCTCTGTGCTGGCTAAACCTTTACAGTTACTACCTTTACATCTCATACCTGAAAGCTTTGTGTTTTATATAAAAACCCCGCCACAAAGCGCTGTAGGGGTAAAAGGCTTTTCAGATAATACCCCATGTGAGCAGTGCAAGGGACATTGACCCCAGAGGGATTTCTCTTGGATCTGCATCCAGGCTGAACTAAGAAGCAGCAGCTTGGACATAAATTTCCCAAGTAACAGCTAGTTCCATGTCAGTAACTGGTGAGAGAGAAGAGGAGGAGGGGAAGGGAAGGAGGAGATGTTCAGTAGCAGGTGCTCCCTTTGGCCACACGCTGCACCTGCAGGTTGGAGATGATACACAGGAAAACAGGGAATCCTCTCCTGGGTTACTTGAGGGTGAGCTTACACTTAAAATAACTTTCACCTTCTCTGACATAGTATGGGCTGTGTGAATTGTGGGTTGCACATGCTTGAAAACCTTCAGTGTTCTGTAAAAAAAAAATCCTGTCAACTTTTCCACATTAGTGACCACAAATGTTCTTTTTAAATAGTAGTAATACATTAAAATATTTTAACTTGGCTGAGAACATTTGGCCTCAGGCTATTTACTTACAGAAAGGAAAGTACACTTAAGGAGGTATCAATATGTATAAACTCCTGGAGGAAACTATTTTGCTGTGAAATGCAAATAAGAGAATTACAGTGTGGTTTTAAGAGAATTTGGCCTCCTCTTATCCTGCAGCTCCACAGGTCACTAATGTGTCACTGGGGCTGCAGCCACCTCACATCCTTGTCACGCACAGAATAAGGCTGTCCTGGCTGGCCGCTGGAATTGGAATTCCCTTGTGGAAGAAAGCTGAGCTCCACCTTTTGGCGTGTTTGGGAAAGGCACTGGAGTTCCCCAAGAGGTTCAGCCAAAAGTTAATCACATAAATGCCTGCTAATTCCCAAACCTGCAGGGAAGGCTCTTGAAATGACAAGGCATTTAAAAATGGTTACAGACAAAAAGAGCACTGGTTGTCTGTCATGTTGGCTTGAGTGAGAAAAGCCTGGGAGGAAAGCAGCAGAATTACTGAAACAGGGAAAAAAATGCTCTTAAAATGCAGCCTGGAGAAGGGGTGTGTGTGCTCTCGGTGCATTTTTCTCATATGACTTTAAAGTGCCCCTTCTCCCCAAGGGTGCTCTTGTCAGTTGCTGTGAGAGAGCCAGAGATGCAAGACTTTGCACTCAAGATAAAACAAATACTTCACCAGAGCCTGCTTGGGAAGGAGGGAAGAGAAGGTCCTTGCAGGGTGCCCTGCAGGGACAGCTGCCAAATGCCCTGTTCCCTTCGGGTGATATAGTTTAGTCTGTTTTGAGTACTATTCTTCTAAATTCTGGAAATCTTCCAAACCCAAGTCTTGAGCTGCTGGTGGAGATTTGAGGTCAGGCCGTCCCTTGTGAAGATCCACAATTGTGACCCAATTTACAAACCCTAAGGAATGGGGAAGGCTCTGTTTGCAGTGAGGGATCTCCAAACCTGACACTGATCAGCACAAAAACTTCTGTAGCCATCTGAATAAGAATAAACTTCTTTCCTGATGAATTTAGAACTCCAACTACGAGAGCATCCAGCAGACTGCACGGAGCATTGCTGAGCAGGCCCACGAGCTGGCCTATGACCCCACGTACATGTCACCCTTTGCACAGTTCGCCTGTGACAACGGCTTGAATGTCAGAGGTGAGAGCTTCTCCTCCTCCCACTGCTGCTGGCTTGGAGAGATCTTTAGCAAAGTGAAGTTCTGCTGTTCCAAAATCCTGTAGGGAAACAGAACAGTAGGAAGTGTGGTTGGCAGGAGAGCACCAAGCTTGTGTGGGATCTGGCAAAGCCCCCAGGGTCTGCACAGGACATCCCAGGCCCGGCAGAGCAGGAGGCTCCCGTGGAGAAGCAGCTGGAGCAGGGAGAACACAGCGCCCTGATTGTTTTATTTTTAATGTAAGCTGTGCATTCCTGCCCCAGGAATCCTGCCTGAGTTCTCCAGTACTCCTGCACTTGTCGCTTGGATTCGGGTGTGTGGGTGGTGGTGTGTGAGGGTAGTTTTTTGTTTGGGGTTTTTTTAAGGTCTTGTCTTACTGCTGTGTTTTAGCTGAGGTTTTGCCCACTCTTTGGTAGATTTGGAATTGTTTTTCTGGTTGAAATTTGCAACCCTCGTATCATTGGCATCCCCATATTGATTTCTCTGTTGGTTCTACTTCTGTGCTTTAGAAAGGTATTGGCAAAACACCTGGCAGACCTCAGAGCCAGAGCAAGCACCTTTCTTTTAACAATTTTTTACTTTTAAATAAATGAATAAATAAAATTCTGCCAGTCAAGGTGTTCTCATCTCTGTATCAGAAGGGCAGGATTCCCTGCAAGAACCTTAAGGCCCTTTCCTCAGGTAGCAGCTGTCACACTTGGGCTCTGTGTTGCTCCAAGCTCAGTCACTCAGTAATGAAGCTGCAGATCTCCAGAGTCCCAGGGATTGGTTTGACTTCCCACATAACAAAACCTCTCTGCTGGGCCATTTCTCCAGGATTTGAGTGTGTTGCTCTAGCTGTTGAGGATTGAAAAATAACTCTTAAAAATGTTAAGTAGCTTTTAGGAAGACCGGAGGTGATACAGTGCTGGAGAAGATGCTAAAGAAGTGTTTAATTTACAGTGGAAATTCCTGAGTTCTGATTTCATGGCAGTTTATGTGTAACAAAGCAGTGTCAGGTGTTTTGTGTATTTATTAGAGTCTGCTGAAAACAGGCTTTGTGCTCTAGCAGCAATGTACAAGGTTCTGACCTCCTTTTCATAGTTTGATCTCACTGGAGCTGAAAAGGAGAGTGGGTTCGTGCTGTGTTAAATGTCACTGCACCCCTCGGTTTGGAAAGGAGGTGGAGGAGGCAGATTTGTGTCTACTCAAACCAGTTTTAAAAGAGCTTTCCATGGGAAATGTCACAGATCATCACAAGACAACCCACTGTGGTTTGATGAAATAAGAGGGTTTTTGCTTCCTTTGCAGGGGGGAAACCAGACGACATCACCGTCCTCCTTTCCATTGTAGCCGAGTACACAGACTGAGGTGCTGGCACTGTCCGGGGTCCCCCGGCTGGTTTCCTGCTGGCAGGATTGTTCCTTCCTTCCCAGCTGCTCCGGGCAGCCGGCCCTGAGCCCGAGCCTGGCCTGACACGCAGCTGAGGCCCTTGCTAAGAACCACTCGTAGTCCACTGGTCTTGGTCTGCCAGCAAGAGGTGAAGAAGCTCAAGGCTTGGAGCTTGTCTTTGAGAGCTTGGTCCTTGTCCGGAACAGGGGAGGATCCATCCCCCAGCATCGCTGCGTTGGAGATGTGACTTTGCAAGGAGTAGAATTGGTTGATCACCTTTCAAACTAGATCAATAGGTAACGCCTCTGCACGAGGGCACATTACTCTATTTCCTAGGAACGTTCTCTGTTGTTGAGGGTGTGTTACAGACCCAGTTCCATAAAGCATCGTCTTGTTCCAGTGATAGCCGAGGTTTCGTGTTTCTGAGCTCCGGTTTTCAGGAGATTTATAACTGCTGTAAACATTCTGCTCTTGCCATCCATGGTGTCAGCCTTAGGAGCCTTTTCTAGTACGAGATTTCAAACAAACCTAGTTCAAGTTATATGGATGCAAATGTGTTTTGTGATTTCAGGTGCTTAACTGTGATCTTAAAAGTTCTGCAGATCATTCGTCCATAATGGGCCTGATTCTGGATGTTTTGGCTGTGGATAATTTTTTTTTTTTTTTTTTTAAAAACAAAAAATTCTAGCTCAGTCTCAAACAGCTGAGCTGGCCACAGTTGAGGTCTTTCAGCATTTGAACCCATCTCAGCGAGGGATGATGGTCAATGCTACGGTGAGAGGTTGCACAAAACAGCTCATCCTCAACTCCGAGCATCTTCACTTTGGGTAGATAATTCTGCTGTTGATATAAAACATAATTTGTGTTAATAATTGCCACTCTTGCTTGTAGAACAGAATATGCTGCACCAGTTTAAGTCCAGTTGATCCTTCCTGACTCAAACAGGCACCTCCTTGCTTCTGCTGCGGCAGCGGCAGTGAGTACGAAAATGGAAACTTAATGAATAATCAGCAAAGCTTACATTTCAGTTGAACTAAAGTTTAGGGGTTTCAATGATCCTTAATGATGTTTACAGTTATCTAACAGCCACTTTGCAATATGACATTTCCTTTTCAATGACAGTAGCTCACGTTTTTCCCCCCCTTTCCAGCCAGCTTTCCTTTTCCTTTCCTGAGGCTCATATGAAAGCTGAGAGCTGTAAAGATATATATATTTTTGGTCAGTTTTTCATTAACTTTTTTGCTGGTAGAGAAGTATGTAGAAATAAATTAAAGCCATGTTTTTATATATAAAAAGTCGGGTAATGTTGCTGTTTAGGTGAGTGCAGTTAAACTTGGTCAGTAAGGAATCTTACCTGCTCTCAAGAGGAGATTTTTACTACCTGGTTTATTGTATTAAAACTGTTTAAGTTTGAGGTTACCTCAACTTGTTTAAAGAATTTTTGTGGACTTGTACTGTATATTTGCGTAACTATGTCAAGCTTTTATTTAAGGTCATTTTAACATGTACCATGTACATGTCATTTTACTATATTTCAGTGCATCATGCTTGTAACAGGCATTTCATTTATAATAAGTGATTAATTTGGGAGCTCTTCAGTAATTTATCTGCTATTCCTCAATTGGCATAATGTTAGATATCTACTTTAAATCACCTTGTAATTACTCGTCAAAATGCCTTAACTACCCTAACTTGACCAAAATAGGATTTTGGTGAGGGTATGGGGAGGATTATATTAATGAAGAAAAATTAATCAGTTTAGCGACACACGAACAGTGAGTGGTGGAGAACTTTGCACAACCTGTCAGTCCTTGTTGTTTTTAATCTGAACAAGCTGTCTCTGGCTGTCTTGGAGGAATGTATTCACATGCAGAACAGGGCTTTGTTTCTTGTTTGGGAGGGGCCTTTCTCTCCCGACTCTGGGTGTCTTTACATTTATCCAGTATTTACTCACACGCTTCTGGATTAGAGCAGATTTGATCAATTCTCCTTTCCCTTTGCCCTTCCCTTCAAGCGATGCCCCCGTGGCCCTGGGCTGTTCTCTGCTCTCAGCACAGTCCCCAGCCCTCGCTGTTCCCCCTTCCTGGCTTTCCACACCTTTTCCTGGGGACACGTGCGGGTCAGAGGGTCTGGAATTCCCAAATTCCCACTCCCTGTGTGTATCCACAAAGCCGTTTGCCTCGTATCACACCATGACCTGTTGGGTTTTTTTTTTTTTAAATAAAGAACAAATTTGGGTTTTGATTTACAAATCATGAGTTTTTCCCTCACCGGGCACACCAAAGACCAGTAAAGCTTTTAGCTTTTCCATCTGTTTATAAAGCAATACTGTATTATAAAGAATTGATATTTTTATCACATGCTTGATTGTTTTGGGTTTTTTTTAAGACGTGCACTCTGAACATATCAAACCTGATTTTTTCCTATGAACTTAACGCTGTCTGCGCACAACCGATCTTTGGAGAAGGAAATGACAGGGCCCATCCTATCAAAAATAATTCCCAGCGATGCACGAAGCAGTAACACTTGTTAGGGGTCAGGTTAGTGGGAATGTTCACGAGAGGAATGTACAGGAAAGGTGTTCCCTGACTTGGAAGCGAGCGGAGCATGGGCAGGCTTGGAGCTGCTGCAGAGGGTTGTGGTTTGTGTTGGGAGCTGCTGGGTTGGGAGCAAGGATCTGGAGGAACAGGAGGAGCTCTGTCCCCCAGGAACCTGGGATTGCTCTAGCAGCTGTAGGGATTGGGGTGGAACAGGGCTAAGCTGTGGTGAAGTGGAAAAGCTCTGTGGTTCCTTGCTGTTTTCCTGGCTATCTTTGGGAGAGCTGCAACATACAGTCCTAAATGTCCTTTTTCAGGCTGAAAACAAAACCAAACCAAAAACCAGATTTGGGACCAGGCAGTTACAAGTGAGTCGAGGTGATGATCTGGCAGGGATGGGAGGATTTAGCGATGGAATGTCCATCTCCTGGAAAGGGACATCCTTTCTCCAGGGGAAGAGCAGCTGCTGTGTGAAGAACCCGACTGTATGCAGTGGTTTCTGACAAAGATAGCTGAAACAATGAAGCAAATCTGAGTCTGTATCTGAGGATGCTTTTTTGTTGCTGTTAAAATGAGACTATCATCTATGCTTACCTAAGAGGCAATTATGTGAATTTCATGTCTGAGGTATAACTTATGCAGGAATAGTTCTGTAAATACATTTAAATAAATTGTAAAGATATTTAATAAATATAGTATTTATACTAAAATGTGCTTTTTAAAGTCAAGTTACCTGCAAACCCTCTGTTTGTTGATGTGGGGATGTGGCTGATGGCACAGAGGCACAGCCAGGGCTGGGCTGTCACTGTGACCTCCCTGCACTGCTCTCACATCCACACCTGAGTGACACCCAATGCCTTCTGCAGCAGCCTGGCAGGCAGATAAGGATCCTTTAACTGACTGGGAATTTCAGTGTTGTGTTCCAGTGTGACTTTGGAAACATGCACTGCCCCTGATGTGTGGTGGGAGTGATGCAGGGAAGGAAAAGAATAATGCAAGTCTGAAACACAAACATTTATTTTTTAAAATGCAGTTCTGTGACAACTTTGGTTTTTCGGTTCAAGACTGGTTCTCTAAAGAGCCTCTGTAAAAACCTGAGTTCTCCTGGAGCTGGGCTGGGTTTGGCTGTGACAGAGGGCAGGGCAGGCTTGGGTTATTTTTCCAGCACCCTTAACCAGAACAGCAGCTTCATTTGCCTTGAATTGAAACTGAGCCTCTCTAGTGAGAGTGTTCTGAGAGCAGAACCCCAGCAGTTCCTGCAGAACACACAAACCTCAACGGAATCAATCCTGACCTAAATTTGTGTCATTACAAGAGCACTGACGGTTCCAGAACGTTCTGTGCTGCTGTCACAGCACCAGTGGCAGAGGCTGGGCCTGCACTGCCCTTCTCTCCTGGGCACTCCCCACTGTCTGTGCTTGGACCCCGACCCCTGCACTACAGAACTGGGGAGCTCTGCAAGGCACCAAACTCCTCCTCAGTGTCACTGGCTGTCACCAAGCTCTGGAAGGTGTCACCAATGGCCTCCTTCTCCTTGTAAGAGACAGCTCCAAAGAATAAGGAATGGAACTGGAAAATGCAATGGTTGTACAGGTAAGAATTCTGTGATACAGAAGTTGGGCGTTAATTATTTGTGAAGCTTTTGCCACCAGAAGATCTTTCTCGGGCAGCAGCATTTCCCAGTGAAACCCACCTGCTCCCCAGGAGTGTTCCCAGCAGTGGTGGGGTTTCCCAGCTGATCCCATTGAAACCCCCAGCAGCTGTGGGGTTCCACTGCTGACACCACGGGGAGTTCCCTCACCTTCTCATAAGGAGCCTCTGTGGCCTCTCTTCCTGCATTGGCTGTGGCTGCTCCTGCTCTGCCTGGCACTTCCCTCTCTGAGCCTCTGGGAATATTTTTTACCTCTTGTTTTGCCAAAGCACTTGGAGGTTTTGCAGAGTCCATGCTCGGGGTGTTTCCCTTCTGCTGTGGCTTTGTGGAAGTGGCTGTGTCTGCCTTGCTGGCTCCATCCGTGGAGGTGTGGGCAGATTTATCCATGCCAGTCCTTGAGCTGGAATGGACAGAGTAGAGCAGGTGAGTAATTGGCTTTGTGTTCCATTGGAATATCCTTATTTTCTGTTTGTGAAAAGATTACAGCTTTAGAGGAGATTCTCAGCATCTTCCCTCCTGCTGCACCCAGACCCTGTGGAGATGAGAAAGCAGCAGCTGATACAGAATGTTCTCTCTTGCACCCCCTTCTTGCTGTTGTGCTGCTGAGATGTTCCTGAACCCCTGCAGTTCAGTTTTCCTGAGAAAATCTGAGTTCTTCACCCTCTGAAGGCCCCCTGAGCCCCCATTACCTGTCCCAGGGCCGTGGGTGGCAGGCAGGCTCTGGGGAAGCTGCCTCCTTCTCAGCCTCACACAGGGTAGCCAGGATAAAGCTGGCCTCCAGCAGCAGGTCCTCAATGCTGAAAGCAATGGGTCTAAACAGGGATTGAGACCAAACAGCACAGGCAATTACAGATACTGTGGAAGGTGACACACATCCTGTGATTCTACCTATGGAATTAAAATGGGCCTCCTCTGGAAAGCTGAAAATAAGAGAGGGGCTCCTGTTACAGATCTCACTGCTCCACTCAGCAAGTGCTGTGCAGTATCAGAGTGAAATGATAGCATTAAATATGTAACTGTTAAAATTATATTTATTCAGAAAACATATTGTTTCTTTAAAGTGCTAAATAAATCATCGCCTGTAGGGGACTGAGAGCCTCAGGTAATTTATACACAAGGAGCTGTCAGTGAGCACGGCTGCCTTGGCAATGCCCATGCCCGGGTTCAGTGCTTTATATGGAATTACAAACTCTGGATTGCAGGTTAGAAATGCCTTTTGGTGTGAAATGAAGATCTGCCCTAATGTGCAGTTCAGTGTTCACTGGGTGGCTGCAGGGTCCCAGCCAGGGCAGTTCCTCACGTACTTCCCACATCTGTCGAAGTGGATGGACACAGGAACGCTCGTGGCTTCCGAAAACGCCAGCAGGCCCTGCAGGGAAAGGTGAGGGTGAAGTGTTGTTAAACCCAGAACACTGATACTGGAATGTCAGTTTATCCCAGCTGCTGTTTACTGACAAAAAGAGGGGGAAACTCTGCTGCCTCTAAGGATAATTTCTGTCCTTCCCTGCCAGAGCTTTGCCAGAGGAGGTTCTGCATGGAGAACTCCCCTGGTCACAGTGCTTTCCCTGGGGCAGCTGTGCTGTGTCTGCCCAGCACAGAAACCACATCTCTGTTTCAGAGGTGTTTTGTTTGTCTTTCAAAGGCTCTGAGGTGTCCTGAGGATCCTGGAGTTTGAAGCTAATCCTCAACCAGGTGGTGAAACCCTTCTGCTGTCAGGAGGGCTGGTGGGACATAGCCCAGGGCCATTCCACAGGGACCATCCTGTGTTGTCCTGGTCCAGTCAGGCAAATTAATTAGAAATGTTCTAACAAATTCTTACTTTACCCTCAATTCTTTAAGGCAAAATGTCACTTCAGAATCTACTCCAACTTGAAAGTAGTCAAATTCCTCTGGGCTGAGCTGTATCTCAGTAAGCATTGTCCTTGAAAAGTCTGTTTGAGATAACAACACAGTCAGGGACTCACAGCAGGGAAGTCTGAACTCAACAAAGCTGTGATTGTAACCCTGAGGTTTTTACATAAGCATTGTTTGAACAAACAATTGTTTTTATAGTGGTTAACGGTAATAAATGTTTCGCTTATACACATATTAGAATTAAGTAAAATCCTCGGTTTATTTGCAGTACATTGTGTAGACTGGAATGGATTTCAAGAGAACCTATTCCATGTTCTGCTGTGGGCTAACCTAACACCTGCTGCTGTTCTTGGAGATCTGTCTCTCCCACAGGCATCCATCACAAATAATATTCCCAGCTGCCTATTGTTGTGTGGATGGGAAGCCCCGAACGCAGTGTGACTTTAAGAAATTAATTAAAATTGCTGACAATCACCGGAGCACAATGGAGGTGGACTGAGGCTCTTTGTTTTAAATGACAATCTTTTCCTGACACAGAAGTGGCAACAGGAAATTGGCTGTTCAGCTTCAGGTATTCTGTTTTTTTGTTACCATGAGATTGCTCTGTCAATGGGTGTGTGAGGAGAAAGGGAGAGGGGCCTTTCCTGGTGTTCGACAGTCCCGGAGAGCTCAGAGAAATTCCCCAGCAGCTTGAGCTGGTCCCCGGCAAGGCCAGGCTGCCAAGGAAATATCCCAGGCTATTCCCACTCTTCCCTTTCTCTGCTCAGGAGCTTTGGTTTTGAACTTTGAGAGCTCAAACAGGCTCTTGTAAGAAGCTCCTTGTGGCTGTGGCAGGGGGTGTTTGTCGCACATGTGCAGCTGAGCCACAGAGGAGAGCAGGTGAGGGCAGAGAGTTGGATTTTTTTGGAACCCCCAGGCCACGGCAGGTGAGGGGTTCAAAGGGCACAGGAGGTGCTGCGGGCAGGGACATTCACCACGAGCACAGCGCCTCTCACTGCCCCTCCTCCCTTCCCTCACCGGGGCTTTGGTATCTCTTTGCTTTTGTACCGTTTTATCATTTTCTTTCTTACAATAGTCCTGGTAAGTGAATGTTTCTAAAGTCACAAATGTGTCATTCAATACGTAACCTCTTTTATTTTCGGTAATTTCTGCCCTGTTTTACTCCAGCCAGTTTCTACCACTTGATCCTTCTCTTAGCCTGTTCCCAGCCCAGTTCCCACCCCTGTGCTCCGGGCTCTTCCCAGGTCATTTTCCCCAGCTTTGGTCATAAGGAGTATGAAAAGCATCTCTTTATTACAGGATACACAAGAACCTCTACTTCAAAACCACAATTACATCTTCAAAATTAGCTTGAGTCACACCCCAAGGATCTCCAGCTCCTTTTCCATCTCCTGGAGATGTGACCATGGCAGTAACAGTGCAGGCCTTGCTGACACTGTGTGCTGTCCTCAGTCTAAAATATACTCTCTAATGATATCAATTCTATAATTGTGGTATTCAGATTTAAATAGTTCTTTTTAAAACATAAAATTATCCCCTTTTTCCTGGCAGTTGCCAGGCTGCTGCTCTTGCAGCACAGTAATTACCTCTTTCAAGCCTACAGCAAGTGGCATAATTTATTTCAATTGGCTGCTCAGTCTGAGATCTGCCACTGACACCAGGAAGATGTTTCAATTTATTTAAATTTATTTAATTTATTAAAACCAGAGGGTGGCAGCATGACTTAAAACCTCTCTCTTTCTCTCTAATATTCTGCTAAAAATGTCTTCAACCATAAAATTCATCCCACGTTCATGTCGTGACAGTTATTATTCCTGGAGTTCACCTCAAAAAAAAAAAAATCATAAAAGCCCAAGTATTGGTTCACATTTTGAATTTCCTTACCAGTGTCTTCCTCGGTGTAACTCTTGAAACAAACTTTCATTGGAGTTACTGACAAGGTTATTTCTTCCTGACTGGTTGGGAAGTGAATCATCACATCAGCCAGCAGCCTATAAAATATCATTCAACACTAAAATAATTCTATCTATGACTATTTAGCATTTGTTTCATTAGAAAGTAAAACTCAAGAAAATATTTCTATGTTTCTTACCTGGAGTGGACTCTAAGAATGTTTGGACACATGTGCTTTGCAAATACAGCCTGCAAGGGATCACACTCTTGAAATGTCAGGTTATAGGTTTTTACAACACCTGAGTATAAAGGAGATCAACAAAAATCAGTGCTTGGCTGTAATTTTAGAGGATTTTTTTTAAGTATTAATTGCTCAATAGAGGAAATAACCAAGTGAGTTAGTCCAGCTATTTGGAAATAACTCACCACCAACAGGAAATGGAATCTGCCATCTTAGACTCCTTCCATCCTATTAGTTGTGCCTGGACAGCATCCGAGTTTTATAAAGATCCACAAGAAATAACTGAACATTAATGGCATTAAACGTTGTGGGTTTGAACTCCCCTGTGCCCTTACCGTGCCTGCAGAGGAGCTGAAAGGTGATGTGGTGCTCACTGGGGTTGGTGGAGATGCTGCATTTCTCCACGTTCCTTTCCAGCACATTTGCGCATCTAAACACAGGGAGAACTGACTGGGGGGAAAAAAAAAATCAGTGCAGAGGTTACTCCCTGAGCAGCTTTGCAATAAACTTCATTTCTCTGGGTTTGTACCCTGGTTTATCTCAAATTTCTGCTCTTAAGGCTTCCCCAAACTGCTCTGGGGACACTGGGAGAGCCCAGGCTGATCCTCACCCACGATAATTTCATCTGGAAATTGGGTGAATTTGCTGCTGTGTGTAACAACTCACTAAAATGTACCTTAATTATCAATTTACAGGGCAGGGATAACTGCTGCTCCTGCTGGCACGGTTGGGACACAGCTGTCCAGCAGTAATGTTGGAAAAACATGGAGGAGAAGAACACACATGCATATGCTGACCTCGAGGAATTCACTGATCTTAAAGCAAGCTGGAAATGGAATCACAGAGTCATCAGGGTTGGAAAAGACCTCCAACATCACTGAATCCAACCACTGAGGGAACAGAAGTAAAATAATTTATTAACTCAAAAACGATCTCATATTGAATGTTTTTAAAAAAAGCTTCCTCTGGGCTTCAGTGCCACTAGCAAACCTGGAAATTTACATCTCAAGGTGATTAAAAAATTGTACAAATACATATTTTTAAACTGACTTTAAAATTATTTGTAAAAATAATTGAGTTACACGAACACCCAGAGCTCAGGTTCTGTTTGAGGCATTTGAGGGACATGATCCATACAGATGAGCAAAGCCACCACTCACAGCTCAAAAATTCTTCAGGTATAAAACCAAATATCTCCACTGGTGATTTTCCATCCTCCCAAGAAATCAAGGAGAGCTGATCACCTTTAACTAAGAAACCTCTGGAGAAAACACTAATTCTGCTGGAAATGGTGTTTGATTAATCAGAAGCATTAATGGATGTGTTCTTCCTGTTGAGTCACAACAGTACAAAACATGTTGTTTTTAGAGGCAGCTCCTGTGTGGTACAAAACTCAAACCTTGTGACCTGTGACAACAGAACTGAACCCCGTGGCATTAATCCGGATGTCCTGGACAACAAAAAAAATCAAAGGGTCTTAGGGCAGAGCAGAAATGAAATCTTCCATGATGGAATCTGCATTACAATCACAGAACAGATGGCATTTGTCCACATTGAAAGTGGAGGGAGCTGAGAATGTGATGGACTGAAAGGTACCTGTGGGAAAACACAATATCCAGTAGTATAAATATTGGGCTTGTAACAAAGATTTTTAAGTTAGAATAAATAAAATTCACTTACACCTTTCTCTATGGGGTCAAACCAAAATTCATCACTAATCCGTGCTATGGCATGTATTGCTCTTCCAAACACTGCCAGGGAAAGAAAACACTGCAATATGCACTCTAAATTAAAATAAAAAGGTGACACTGCACTTTGTCCAGAATAATTCAAGAGAAAATATTACAAATTTCTTATACATTTGAAAGAAACCTGATGATGGAAACTGTTACTTTTTAATTAAATTTTTAGTTATCCAAAGCCTAAATGTTTTGGAAAGCTGCCTCTGATGAGGCACCTCAAGTGTCTCATGTCCATTTGCAACACCTGGTGTTAACACAAATCAAACCAATCACACAAAACTCCACCACCGGGGTTAGAAATGACATTTAACAGATGGAAAGTCTGAGAAGCAACGGGACATCCGGAGGGATGGAATCCTAGAAAACACAGCGGAACTCAGAGGGCCTGGGGATTTGCCTGTGGCAGCGGCGGAGCAGCTTTTCCCACAGAATGCTGCACCCAGGGTCGAGCTGCGCCTGTAGAGGTGCACAGGGGACACGGAGCCAGGCCATGGCATCTCCACCGGGGTGTCCCCAAACCCTGCACCTCCGAGCAAGCCCCAGCTGTGCCCATCCCGCACAATGCCCGATCCCGCTGGGATGAGGGAGAGGCGGATCCCCCGCTCCGCTCCCGAGGCTCGTGTCCCGCTCAGGGCCGCCCCGAGGGTGCCGCGTTCCCGGAGTCCCGCACCGATCCCGAGCTGTGCCGGGCTCCCCGGGGTCCCGGTACCTCGGAGCTGCGCCCCTCCGATCACGCACTTCATGGCCACCCCCCCACTCCCCTCACGGCCGCCCCCCCACTCCCCTCACGGCCGCCGAGGGCGGGAAACGCCCCGGGGGCGGGGCCTGAGCGCGCGGAGCCCCGGATGTGGAACCCTGGGATTGTGGAATTCTGGAATTATGGAATTGCAGAATTGTGGAGTTTTGGAATTGTGGAATTTTGGAATTGTGGAATTATGGAATTGGGGATTTTTCCCGAGTTACGAGCAGAGATCATCGATCCAAGCCCTGGCCCTGCCCAGACCCCTCAGGGATCCCAGCCTGTGCACCCCTGGGAGCGGTGTCCAAACGCAGCCTCAGGGCTTTGCCCATTCCCTGGGGAGCCTGGGCAGTGCCCCAGCACCCTCTGGGAGGAGGATTTTCCCCTGATATCCAACCTAAACCGCCCCTGACACAGCTCCAGCCGTTCCCTGGGTTGTGCCCCAGAGATCGGAGCTGCCCCTGCGCTGCCCTCGGCTCGGACAAACCCGGGGAACGCCCCCGACCCAACGAAGAGCAGGGCTGAGCATGGCACTAATCAGCATGGGAGGCAAGAGAAACGTTACCAATAGAATACTAATTAACAAGAGAACTATGTAACATGTAGCCAATGAACACCAATTCCTTTGTTTCCTAAAATTCATAAATAGTAAAAAGTTTTGATAGTTGGCGTGCTTGGTTTGTGGGAGACCACGGAGCGCCCAGGCTTGCGCAACTCTGAAATAAGTTATCAGCCTCTGTCTCTGTCTCTCTTTGTTGTTATTATCGGCTCGTTTTGGGGACAATTCTCGTTTCACGTGTGTAAAACCCCAGGCAGCGGGAATGCGGCACGGACGCGTTCGGTGCTGTGTTGACTCTTCGCAGGCGCCGTAGCGGGGGCGGTGCCGGGCGGGTTCCGGGAGGGCCGTCAGCGGAGCGGGCGCGATGGTGAGAGCGGGGGGACCCCAGGAGCTCCTTGGGACCCGCACCCGGGACACCCCGGCACCCCCGGACACCCCGGAACCCGCGGCACGGCCACAGGAGCCGGGTCCGACCCGGCCGGGCCGGGGGAGAGCGGGCGGGAGGGCGGTCCCCAGCTGAGGCGAGGCCCCCAGGGGGTGAGGGCCGGGCCGTCACTGCAGGAGCCCCGTTTATAATTTATATTAATTTTATCGTAATCGCATTAATTTTTTAAAAAAATTATTATTTAACGCTTCTGTCATAACATCGACAATTCATTAATTATTATTTGGCCGTTCATTTGGCTGTGTTTTCTCTTCTGTTGCTTCCTCTCGTTTAACATTGATCATGTTCCGCCCTGTTTCTCATCCCCTGCAATCAACTCCTTCATTCCAATCAGGCTGGGCACAGAGTAAGTCACTCCTTGGCTCTCGCTAACACCCGTGGTAAGGGCTCGTTCGTGTTGCTCCGTGTCACTGGCAGGTGGCTCCGATGGATTTAGGGGCTGCTGATCAATCCAGATCACACCCAAATTCCTGATAAAATCCGGGTGTTCTGTGGTTTTTCGCCACTGCTTTAAGCTCTAGATACCTACGGTGATTAAACCCTCTGCAGTGCTGTTCGTTTGGTTTGGTTACTGCGGCCTGCCGAGCTTTTCTGTAATGATTGGGAGCTGAAATGTGATTTTTGGGGAAATGCGGGGCTGGCGTTGTCAGCAAAGGGAATGTGCTGAGTGCACACACTGCTGGCTCAGTGGGGTGTGGAAGTGGCAGGATAATTTTATTAAACATCAAATACATAACTGGTACTGCACACTTAAGTCCCTTAGGCAGCAGTAAGACAATCTAATGCCACTTATTAATCCAAATCGCTGTTACCCACTTGTTACTCTTCAAAGACCATCAAAAATGTCTTTCCCCCCCCCCCCTCCTGGTTTAATTTTAAACTGGTCACTCGTTGATTAAAAAGCTTTTGTATTGCTTTACCAGTACTTTCAACCATCTGTCTCCAGATGGCTTTGATGGTGGCACTGAGATGTTCTTAATCTAAAAAAACCAACCCCAAACCAGTCAAAAATACTACCCAAGTTCCCTCTGCCTTTTGAGAACTGAAGGTAACTGCATAACTAAAACTCCATGAGGAAAAAAAAATCATTAAAAATACAATTTCCTAGCCTAGTTATATTTGTTTGTAGAAATAAATCTGGAGTAATTCCTTTACAAACACATTTGAGGGTGTCATTTTAGGAACTGCCTCACTAACATGAAATGGAAGATAAAAACCTCTTTCATATAGAGCCATTCTTTGAGTTCCTAGGGCTGGGTGTCTCCAGACCCAGGGTTTTCCCAGAGCAGTGCCATAACATTCCCTGCTTTTATAAAGCTTCTCATGCCCTTTTTGCACAATTAATTTGCCCTGTGTTGCTTGCATTGTTGCTTTATTTGCAGATTTAAAGCCTGTGCTGTTAAGCCACGGCCTTGCATCATCTCAGTCCTTAATTTTGAAGCCCCCAGTACATTTTTATTGTGGCACATGAAACTATAAAGGTATAGAAGTGGTAACAGGAGCACTGTGCAGTGACCTGGATTGGGTTCTCTGCAGTGCCCTGTTGGTATTTTGCTGTTATTTTTTAGCCTTTTTCAGTTTTTCAGTGGTTTCTACAAAGAGAACTCTGAACACGCTTCCTCTTCTGGTCAGCTATTAACACACGTTGCAAATTTGCTGCTTTTAAAAAATATTTTGTTGGGTGTTTATTAATAAGGAGAGAGAAACTTGGATGAAGAGGTTTTTTTTAAGAGAAGTGGCTGAAGTTTAGCCAGGTCTGTGCTTGGAAATGTGTTAAGAGAGAAAAACCAGGGGGATATTTTATGGTAGCTGCCAAATTTGTGTAAAATACATCAGGTAATACAACAGACAATGTTATATGCAAAAAGACACTGTTTATTACCTGCTGTAACACAAAAGCACTGTTGGCTTTCAGCAACAAACCACAAATAATTCTGTAGACAAATAATTCAGTGTTTGTACAAGACGCTTGTTTCCCGTGGAACAGAGCAAAATCCCATCGCCATCCTTACTTTAATTCCATCCTTAACTGCAGCAGCTTTTGGGTCCAAATGCAAAGCTGGGGCTCTGCAGGGGACACTGCAGTGCTGGCTGTGCCCTAACCTGTGTCTGTCCCCCTCTCTCCCTTCCTGCCCCTGAAGTTGGTGCTGGTGCTGGGAGATCTCCACATCCCCCATCGCTGCAACAGCCTCCCGGCCAAGTTCAAGAAGCTGCTGGTGCCTGGCAAGATCCAACACATCCTGTGCACAGGGAACCTCTGCACCAAGGACACCTATGACTACCTCAAGACCCTGGCTGGGGATGTTCATGTTGTCAGAGGGGACTTTGATGAGGTAGTGTCCGTTTTTTGGGGGTATGTTTTGAGTTTTTTACGTTTGGAGTTCGTTCAAGTAAAAGCGGTGAAATGGGTTCCTGAGCTCTCCCCTTCTTGGTGTTGCAGAGGGTTGGGTTTAAATAGAAATCTCCCTGATCTGGGTTTGTTTTATTTTATTTTTAGAACCTGAATTATCCCGAGCAGAAAGTTGTGACTGTTGGACAGTTCAAAATTGGGCTGATTCACGGCCATCAGGTGATCCCCTGGGGTGACATGGCCAGCCTGGCGCTGCTCCAGAGGCAGTTTGATGTGGACATCCTCATTTCAGGACACACACACAAATTTGAGGCATTTGAACACGAAAATAAATTCTATATCAACCCAGGATCAGCTACAGGAGCCTACCATGCCTTAGAGAAGTAAGTGAATATTGGGATTTTTGGGGTTTTTTTTTGGTAACAAAACTGAACTACAAACTCCTGAGGGTTGATATGTCAATATTTCTGATTTAAATGTCAGAGAGAGGACAGTTAGAGTTGTATAACTTACACAGCTGTACTTGCTCAATCTCCTGGACTGAGACATGAAATATTCAGCCTCAGATCTCATGTGCTGTACTTAAGAGAATTTATTCCAATTTTTTTGAAGTGATTTCTGCTAAATGGTGGTAAAACACTAAGGGGGTTACAGCCACACACTCACTATGAATTTTTTCCTCTCTTTCCAGCAACATCATTCCTTCATTTGTGCTGATGGACATCCAGGCTTCTACAGTAGTTACATATGTCTATCAACTAATTGGAGATGATGTGAAGGTAGAAAGAATTGAGTACAAGAAATCCTAAAAAAAAAAAAAGGTTTTGCTCGTCTGGTATTTTTACCATCTCCTTCTGAACTGCAAGTTCCAAAACTTGATTGCTCGTTTACAGCCCTGCACCGTCGCTAACAGCTTAACAATTGTAACTTCTTGTCATGAATTTAAACAACCTTTGTGTTTGCTTTTCTCTGTATGAATTGATTTGTAAAATATTCCATTAGGGTAACTATCTAAATACTGTCCCTTAATGTTGTAATAAACTCCACTTCATAGAAAAGCTGAGCTTGCTGAGGTGTTGTTGGGGAAGAACGCAGCAGTTGTGGTGGTTTTGTGTTCACCTTCTAAGGGATGCTTGTACAGGGATTGAGGGCTCTGGGACCAGGCTGGGTTTGCTCCAGAATATCCAGTTTATATTTAATTTTCTCAATTTAACATTCTCAACTAAGCTAAAGAAGTAAAATGGCTTGATAGACGCTGAAAGGATTACAATTACCTCATAATTTCACTGTAGAAAGTTTGAGTCTTTCTCTGATCAAAGTGCTTTTGAATCTCCCTGTGCTTTCATGAATGATGATCTCATTAAATCTATAACCAGTGAGGGGAGGATTTCCTACTTTTGTGGCTCACATTCCATTTTTTGTGTCCTTTGCATGGAGGCTCTCAATGATGTGATTCCATGTGACTCTTAAAGCTGCTGAAGAGAAATATGGGTTCAAGAAAACAGCACCTTGTGGCTCCTCTGTTCCCACAGCTGCAGGGACCTGAATGTATTTAACAGCTCCCCTTTCTCACAACTGCTGTAACTCTCCAACAAAACAGATTTTTATCTTTTGCCTCCCACAGCAGAACCTTTAGGATGGGGGCAGTTTCCTTGGCCTTTGGATTATGACTTTTCCATCAGCTAGAACCCTTATTTCTGTGTCATGAGCTGACTAAATAACTTATTTCTATTCAAAATAAACCTGCTTTGCCCTGGACAAAAAGACATTTCAGGCTGGTGTCTCAAGAACCTCTGGCTACTTGCACTTCATGCAGTCAGAGCAAAGTTGAAAAGAAAACTCTGGCACGTGATGTTCAGGGAATTCTATTGACTGGAACATCGATTTATTGACAAACTCATAATTAAGAGGTTTATAGAATACTGTAAGGGGCTAAAATGGATGCATAAGTTTATTTCTTTTTAATTTACATTGTAAGGCCAAAATGGATGCATAAGTTTGTGAAGTAACAGTTCATCTACAAAGTATTTTACATGAACCACAGCCCTGCAGTTTTATAAAAATTTATCACAGCGCTGACAAGGTTCTGTTGTTGTGGGTGACATCTCAGAGTGGTCATGACAGCAAGCCTGAACATGGGGAAATAACAGAAATGAAGGAAATAAACTTTACTCCTTCCCAAAGTTAAAGTGCTGAGTATGAACTGATGGCTACAAACAGGAAACTGCTGTGAGTCTGAACTGTTTTCATGGGGTGGAGGATGGAGGAGAAGCAGCCTAGAACAGCTGGAAAAACGTGGAGAGGTTTGTGGACGCTCTTGGTAAAAGCCTTGGGGTTTTAGTCTGATGTTCTCCTGAGCAGTACAAGAGTTGTGAATGCACAGCCCCCACTCCTGCCAGGAGAGGGAGGAGGGAAAAGGGTAAATTTTGACCTAATTTATGCCACTTGCTGGACACAGGACCCCTCTGATCCATTCAGGTACATCTGGAAGGTCAAAGAATAACATTAATAGGGTTTAGGAAAATGGGATGTGATGCTTAGCATGGCACAGACTTGGTTCAGCTACAATGAATTATTTGAGTTAATGAAGGGGTATTTTATTATATACAATACATGTTACTAAAGTAGATCACCTAAAAAGTATTTTTGCAAGAAGTTGGGTGGGAGTCTTTAGAGAAAAAGGAGAAAATACTGCCTGAGGTGCAGAAATTGTTTTACCTGCAGAAGATGAGATGCTGGGACATCTGCCAGAGCAGGGTTTCCACATTTCTCCTGGTACTCTTCAATCAGGGCTGTTGCATCATCAAGGCTGTAAGAGGCAAAAGTTGATCAACTTTGTCAAATGAAGCTCTCTAAAAACCCAAAAATTTAGGCAACAGCAGTAAAAAACCCAAGTATGATCCCATAGCTTAGAAGTCAGATGGGCCCTGTCATTTCCCAGTGAAGAAAGCAAGCCTGGCTTTCTTCCCAGGGCTGTTAATAAAATCAATAAATAGAGAATTTAAATGTTAATTGGTTCCTGTCCCAATTTGAGGGTGGGGTAAGAGGTAAATGTGCCCTGCAACCTCAGGGTTTGGCCTCTGAGTGAGCCCAGGTGCTGTGAGACACCCACAGCTGAGAGGGGCCCAACCCGGGCCCCTCGGTGATTTAAGTGCAGCACAAGAGGTGCTTGGAATTCTTGAAAACTTTGGGGCAAAACCACAAATTTCCAAGTCTTCAGTACAGGCAGCTCATTTTTTTTTTCCTGAGTGTTCTTATTGCTGAAGCTGTGCCTCTGTGATGCCCCTGAGCTGGATTCATCTAAAGGTAAGCTCAAGGTTTTGATTTTTTCACTCTGGTTGCTTCTTTTTTGACTGCATTTGATCTGCTGCTAGTTCAGGTTTACTTAGTCTTGAATGGCTAGTGAGGTGAAATTTATTTCTTTATTAACTTAGCACTACTTTAAAAATCCTTGGAGACTATTAGAAAGCCTTCATGACTTCAAACAGAAGAAAATTTTAAAAAGGTGAAATTTAATTCCTCTGATTGCTGGTTAGAGCAGTTACAGCTGGTTTTTTACCACTTATTAACTTACCAGTTATTTTTGGCAAAATAATCCACCAGCTCTTTTATCCTGTGGGTGTTTATCAGGTGTTGCTTTAACAGTGGATAATATTTGGTTTTCCAGAACTGTTCATACAACTTCTCATTGATGATACTGTCCAAAACCAAAGAGCTGATCTGTAGATTCAAGTTTTAGTAATGAAAAGTGTTACTATTTTAGACAAAAGAGATATTACTTCCGAATGGAAAGAGCTCATAGTTTTCCTATTGGACTCTGTAGAGAATAAGGATGGTTTTTTACATTTTGGTTTTTTTTAAGTGCTGTGAAATGACAGATTTTATGAAAACTGATCCCAGATCTCATTACAGAGAAATGAGATAAACTTGCCCATAGGGAGGCAGCTCAAGGCAAGGCAAAAGTGCAGTTTCCCAAACCCTTTGGCCTTTAGCTTCAAGTATTTATTAAAAAAACCAAGGTGGTTCTGCTGGCCCCCCAAACAGGGACAGCCCAGAACACAGCACTGGGTACGTACAAGAAGTTTTTTAGTTGTACAACATCAATAAAAACACATGTCACAAGTATTTTACTTTTTTTTGGAACATTGTGTCAATTAAGCCTGGACAAGATCAGAGAAAAGAAGGTCCTGTGAACACTTAGCTATCAGAAAAAGTCTCCAAGTCAAAGGGAAATGAAGGAAATTTTATTTATTTACCTGGGAAGCAAATGCTATGAGTTCTCCAGTGTCCATGTGTTCATCCAATTGCTGCAGCACAGTTTCTTTCTTACAGGTTGATAACAAACTCTTGTGAAATCAAGTTACAAAACATTATTATTTTGTGATTGATTAAAGCAGGAACTTTCTCTTCAGAACAAATATTTAATTTATTCAGAAATCATTTGAAATTCTAGGTGCAAACAGAGAATTATCAAGCCAGGGTCTGTGTGCTTGGACTGAAAGTGTTACTTTTAACTCTCAAATGGTGTTTTGCTGTAGCTGTCACAGGATTTTCTGACTCATTGCCAGTAGGCTGAGTGTCTTACACTTAAGCTGTGATTTGGGGAAACTTTAATGTGTGAGTGGAACTTTAATGACTTTAATGAAGAATTTAAGGTGCCTTTACTGGTCCCAGTTTGCTGGTGAGAAATATGGGAACAGCCTTTAGTGCTTCATCTGGGAGAACAATGCAGAGCAAAAATTAATGGAAACAAATGAGAAGAGAAAGGAAAATGTCCAAGTTTATGGGTGGTGAGGATATGGCTTTAAGGCAGAAGCTTTCTGTCAGAACTTGTGCATATCAAACATCTTCCTTGGAAGTCAGGAGCTTTCAACTCAACCCCCTTCCAAAGCAGGATTCAGCACTTTTCTTATAATCTGCTGTGGCTTGGGTTTTACTGTTTTTTTTTTTCCCTTCCATATGTTTTATGGTTGGGATCCCACAAAACATCCTCAAATTCTCTAAAGGCAAAGTCAGATGACAAAGCTGCTGGGGATGACTGAACTTTTAAAAGAAAAAAAGAAGAGGAAGTGATCACATGATGCCTTTGGAAGCTTTTGAGGGTGGCCAAATGTTGAGCATTTATCAGCAGGGATGTGTTGAAATTCACTGGAATTCACCTCTGAACATCCTGCTGTGGTGAGCAGGATATTTAAGGATATTACCCTTGTGGAGACAGGACACAAAACTTCTGATTTACCTGAATTTGCTGCTCTCTCTTCTCAGAGTGAGGAATGACCAAGAGGCACCCCAGGGCAAAAGCTGGGAGGTCCAGCTGGGTGTATTGTTTAGCAATTCCAACCATATCCAGGTCAGCCAGGACAGGACACCTTCAGGAGATCAGGAGGGAAGTTCTCAGCTGGGATTTGTTTAACTGATGGCTCAGTGCTGTCAGCAAAAACTGCCCTGAGATTTGGAAATCAGGTAGAGCAGCACATTTCTACCTCAATTTAATACCAGAAATGGCCAAGCAAATTGAAGTTTCACTGAATACAAACTCATGAGGGTTTTCTGGCCTAAAAAAAAAACCCCTCCAAATCACACCTCCAGTCAGAGCCTTGTGGTGAATGAAATAATGAAACAATGTGGGTTTTTTACACTGCAAAGGCAATGCCAGTGTGGTTTATGCCCAGAATGTTCAGGAGCAGGGTTAGGTCAGGGCTGGGAACTCACCTGAGCAGGATCACAAAGCACTCCCTGCACTCCTGCAGCTGTTTGGGGCTTGGTGGGCACGAGGCTGAGAAAGTGAGAACAAGGTGTAGTAAATCTACAACCAAGTTACTCCAGGAGCAGGGCAGGGAGTTAGAAGCCTACCTGTGAGGAAGGGGGACAGGACCACGCTGCGCCAGGCTCTGCTGAAGCTCGGAATCTGGGGCAACAAAGTTTATTTTCAAGTTACAGCCAAAAGCGGGTGTAACCAAATGTGTTAAAAACACAGACACTCCGACCCATTGCACCTGCAAGAAGCCTGTCAATATTCCTTCTTATTTATCCTGGATGAATTATTCCCTACCATTGCTGTCCCTAGCTCAGAGTCTAAGATTTAGGTGTATTCTGACTGATCCTGACCAATGTTTACTGATACATTGCACTGTCACAGAAATAATTCAAAAAGAATCTTTTCATGGCTGACACACAAACACTCCAAATTCCTGTTAAGTGAGGAAAAAGATGAGGAGCCAGACAACATTTGCTTACCTCCCATAATGAAGGAATCCCAGTAATTGCAACCAAAACTCTTCTTAGATACTGAATCTGGAAAAAAACAAACAAACAAACAAACCAATTCAAGTCCTTTGGTGTTTCTGAAGATTTGGCAGTAATCTGCAGAACTGCATTTAGCTTGCTTTGTCTGCAGGATGCACGCTTAGAGTTTCTCAAGGTACCTGTGTTCTTTTGACACCTATGGAAATTTGCTTTGTAGTTAAGTAAATTAAATTATCAACCACACTGCCAGGTACATCTGTTACCTCCTTAGGCTGCAGCAACTTTACATAATGTTTGCTAGTCACATGGAATTAGGATTCTGAATGGCAACACTCAGGATTTCCATCATCATAAAGGCATTTTAGGGGTCATGTGTATATGTACACACATGGAAGTACATGTGTGCACAGTTTGTATATATTTGCACACAAGAATGTGCCTATTATGTTATAAATTGGTAATAACGTGAAGAAAATTTTCAATTTATTACCGTAGGGTTTATTCTGAAAGGCTTTTTAAAAAAATGAAAGTGTAACAATTTAAGATCAAAGTTCAAATTCCTCCAATCATCACCAGCTCAGTATCTCAGAGCTCAAAGTAAGCATGGTTTATAGTTTCTGTGTTTATCCCATTCTTCACAAATCACTGGATAAACCCCAGCCTTTTCCTCCCCTTGCTGCAGGACTTTATCCTTAAAAATTCCTTACCAAATTGAAGCCCAGGAGCTTCTGTAGGAGGCCATTCCAGAGCTGGGGATCATAGACTTTGTACTCTAAACTCAGCTCTGTCACCAGTCTCACAGCCTGAAGGGGAGCAAGGAAATGCTGCATTTGAACAGAAATTCATCATCTTCAAACCTTTCCAAGCCACTTCTAAAATTATTATACACATGGGAGGAACAAAACCCAAACCATCTCAGTGTGGTTTAAAATACAATTTTATTTTCTGATTGTAGGAAGGGCAAAGCTTTTATCTGTCATTTCCAGAGTACACTGGAGAAAAATCTTTAGAAAAGCCTGTGCTTAGCAGAGAGGTGTAAATTCACACAGTGTGGAACAAAATTTGCAAAGGATTAAAAAATCCTACCCTGGGTTCGTGACTGTGGTTCTTCCACAGCCCTTTAATCATGCCTTCCTTGGGGCTCTTGTGGAATGATTCATAAGTGTATGGAATATTCAAGATCTCAAACTCTGCCAGATAAATGCAGCACTTCAGAAAATACCTGTGAAAATAAAGCAGGGGTTGAGTGATGTTTGTATTTTAATCCACGTATAGGATAACACTGAGAAGTGTCCTTCAGGTGCTCTGATATGTTAAAAATTCCTCTTACTTGACTTTCTCAATGGGTTTCTTGAAGAGTGATTCCACAGTGTTGGTATCTGCCAGGTAGAGCAAACACCTGAATGCTCTGGTCCTGTGAGCAAACGTCAGCTGAGTGTCACCAAAGGGCTGAGGGGGAAAACACAGTCCCAAAGTCACAATAACTGGCTGAACAACTAGAAAGGATCACCCCAAGTGTACATAACCCTCTGGTTTTCTAGATTTTACACTTTTAATACAGGCAAGAAAAATATTTGTGATGTATAATATCGTAAATAGAATTAAGTGTGGGAAAACTGGAGGTTGAAGGTTCTGCTTGAAACGATTTTGCCACTCTGCTTTCATCCTACCCAAAGTGAGGCAATGTCTTACACCAGCTTAAGGCACACTCTAGAAAATGCTTCATGAAGTTGTTTCAGATAATATCAGCAATAAGTTTAGAAATCCCAGAGCTCAAGGGCTGCTCTTGAGGGTTAACAGCAAAATTCAATGAAAATCACAGTTTTAAGCCAAAGGTTGGTGAAGGAGGAGGAAACACAGAGCTCATACAAATCACAAACCAAACAAAACACAGATGCAAAGGCCAAAAGCTGAAGCTCTGGCAGTTAAGCAGATGACATTTGATCTTAAAAGAGGTAAAAAGCTAAAATAAGAATTTAGCAACTCACAGATGTGTCAGATGTTGTGATTGCAAAAAGCATTCTTGAACTGTAATCCATTGGGCGAGACTGGAGCAGGTAAATAACCCTGCAAAAATGGGTTTGTTCTTAATGCAGGTACAGCTACTGAAACACATCAACTGTCATTTAAATGTAAATGTTTCACTGCCAAAAAAAGAGAGCAAGGCTAAGATATTCCAAGGATATGAAAAAGGAGGGGAAAACCTCCAAAAAGCTACTCTTAAGCACTTACAGATATAAGTTATTGTCAGTGGCATTTTGTGGTATAAATAAATATTGGGTGATTCAAAAGTGATGTCAGCAGAAAGTAAAAATAAGAACAGTGAGCTCTGAATCACACACCCACTGTCAGGTTTCTGGAAAAAGGCATTTTTAGCTGGCAAGTTAAAAATAATTCACCATATTCCAGGTAAGACAAGACACTCACCTTCGGAGTTCTTCATCCTCCTGTACATCTCCAAAGATTTCTTGGGTTTTCTTTAATGAGAAATGAAAATTTCGATGAGTTTTCCACATTGTTTGGATAAATAGCTGGGTCATATCTTTGTTTAAAGCAGTGTTTGATGAGGGCTGGTGTATTTACAACTGCTTTACTCCTTCAAGCTGGCTGCACTAAAGGAAAAGCATTTCAAATCCTTCTCACCACAGACACTGCTGTGCAATTTTATGAAGGTATTGAAATCTTAAATAGATTCATGAGTACTACAGGCAATTTGTACAGAATAACCTGAGGGTTTTTTGAACAAATAGAGGGGAAAAAAGCCCATATTTTATAAAATTGGTCATTTTCCTTCAAACCCCAAAGTGCTGACTTACCCCTGGGGGTGGTGTGCTTGGGCACAGCCATTTGGCCAGCAGTTTGTCACAGATTTTGTTCATATCCAGGTTGTTAATCTCAGCAATCTCCTTGGCTGCCACGTGGATATCTGCAGGAAAAGGTGCAGACAGTGTCATTTTCCCAAACCAGCATTACCTTGCTTGGGGTTTTTTGAAGAGATTCTCTTTGCTCCTCTGAGCCTGGATGATGGGAACTCACCTGGATAATCTCTGCCAGCTGGATTTTGGAATCTCTGGTCTATGCTGTGGTGCTCATACAGTAAAACAATCAGATTTGCTGGCTTCCCAATGCACTTTAGATGCTCCCCAGTGTTCAAGTTATTTGTTATCAGGACATTTTCTGTTGCTGCTCTCTTATACTGCAAGTGTAAGTTCCTCTGCAGGACTTCTGCTTTCTCACGTGGCTCATCCTTTAGCAAAACACCACAGTTTTACATTTAAAAAAGCCTCTTTTACTCAAAAGCACAAGAAAAATCATCTTTTTACAGACTGGACAGCAGGATCTGCTCTTTAGGTGTCCCTGAAATACCCACAGGTGGTTTTTTCTGCAGACAGAGAGGATTAACCACATTGCTCTAGCTAGGAAAGGTTTTTTGAAAAAAAACTGCAAGGCTATGTTGTGGAAGAGCCAAATAAAATACGTATGAATAGGTAAAATAAGGAGATTTTGAGGTAAAATGTAGAAGAAAAAAAGATTAATATTAAAATGAGTGTTTGCTCAAATTTCAGTTTAATTTTGGCATAATTCTCTCTGGTCATGTGACCAAATACAGAGAGCTATTTAGGGCTCAACAATTCCATAGGAAGTTTGAGATTTATAATCAAAGCTGAGATTCGTATTCACCTTTCCCTGTGAAAAGAAACCATGTAAAAACAAGCCTGAGAATCAAGTCAAAGCAAATTTTCCTTATATATAACCCTGCAAACAGCTAAAGAATCTTGGAACTGTGTGCAAAATTTAATAATGCTATCAATCAAAGCTGGAACAGATTCCACCTTGTTCTCCTGCAGCAAGAAAAATGCACACAAGGGGAGAAAGAACAAATTATTCTTCCACTAAACTGCTAATTTTTGTCCAGGCTCCAAGAACACTAAGCCTGATTTTTGCAGGAGAATGTTCCAGGACAGAGGGGATTCTTCGGGGGGTCACTTCCCAAAAAGTATTTCCCATATCAGGGTTGGTTCTGGTACAATTTACACACCACTGCCCAAAACACCAAAAATTAAAACACAAACATAGAGTATTTTGTGATTTTTGTGATAACTTCACAACGATCTAGCAAGTTTTCATTACCTCAGCTGTAGTGCTCTTCAGCCACTTGTCAGCCAGATAGAGACAGAATTTCAGTGCCTGGACATGGTCAGGACCTTTTTAATGATTTAAAAAAACAAAAGGGAAGAGAAAGAAGTAAATAAGTTTTCATTAATCCTTCCTACACTATGTACTATATCCATTTTATTTGGAAGACTTAAAAAAATAAGAAGCTATTTAAAATATTAGGAAAACTTTTGTATCTAAAGAGAAAAAAATTATTTAGATTCAAATAGCAGAGAGAGTGATTAAATTGGCCTGAAATATTGGATTTTGGTGGAGGACTTGTCTGAAGATGGTGTGGACATGGAGAAAACTTTGGGAAGACAAGAGGGATGGGGCTTGGAGTAATGTGGTTTAGAGGAAGGTGTCCAGGTTGGGGCTGGAAGGACCTTAAAGCCTCTCTATGATTCTACAAAAAAGAATGGAAAAAAGGATTTGATGGTGATGCTGTGATATCAAATGGATGTTTTTCTAAGCTGTTATTCCAAACGGGATGCAGGAGATAAAATTCATTTTCACCCTCCAGCTTTGCTGGGTGTTACTCAGGATCAGTGACCAAAGGTTGGATTGTCCCGAGTTCTCCCCCCATTCCTTCCCCAGCCCATTTGGAACTCACCCGTGGGGAATTCCTGGGCAATCTTGTGAGCCATGGCCACAGCCCACTCTGGATTGACTATGGACAGCAAATAGGACTGAAGGGCCTGCACAGTTTTGATGGTTTCCCTGTTAACAATGGAGGTGCAGCCGCTGCTCCTCATTTCGAATATTTTTGGTTTCAGTTTTTTCTCAAAGACATGTCGAACTGCAGACATGTGGAAGGTGTCCAGGGAAACCTGGAAAAACGGTAAAGGAGATGGAGAGTTCTCAGAGCTTCTACAGTGAGGCCAACATTATGCAAAAGAAATGTGGAAACTTCTTTTTTTGGGGTGAGAGGGAATAATATTTACATCAATTCCTTCAAGCTGTTACTTTACCTTCATTAGTTTGGAAATCAGCAGAAGGGTTGGGAAGGTTTCCTCACTGAGCTCTGCAGCTGAAAAGGAAAAGTTGCCTGTGAGAGCCTCACAATCCACTGGCAGCTCCCTCTGTGAAATTAAGAACTTCCAGTTTATTGGTGGATGGGGACCTCCATTGGGAGAGAAAGGATCTGATCCTAATTATCCCCCGCTGGGCTGGGAAGTGGGACATGTGGATAGATTTTAGAGGTCCGAGGAAAGAATTTGAGGACAAACCCTGGACTTTCTTTATCATCTAAGCTCCTCTGGGCAGCACTTAGGGAGCACAAGAAATGCTTTCAGAAGAAGTTGAGATGGCAGCTGCATTAATGAAGAATTACAGTAAATATACAACATAAACTGTGGCACTCTGGAGGTCAGGGGTAGCAGAGAAAGGGAATTTGAGATCCTGAACTTACAAATAATGTTCCAGAAGCACGGGGCAGTTCTGAAGAACAGCAGGTGAAAGGGCAGCCTGGTGTGAGCAGCTGGAGACAAGGGAATCATCTGCTCCAAAACATATTGGTGCTCCAGGTCCACTGGGGGAGAAATCCTTGTGTAAGATTTCAGATGCTTGAGGAGGCTCAAAGCCTAGGGAAAAGAAAAAGAGAAAAGAAATAAGAAAATATAAACAGCTGAGAAATTACTAGAAATCACCTTTTTAAGGCTATTTTCTGAGGGAAAGATGTGCACATGGAATAATTAATTTAATTTCAACGGTGCTGAATAGCTGCATCAATAAACAGACAAAGCAGAATTGAGGTGCCATTGGCATGGTGACACATCTGGACACACCTGGCTCAGCTGGATGCTGGTGTTCTTCTCATCAGCACTTTGGATCACCCTCAGGACAATTTCCAGAGTTTCATAGTCATAAGGATCCAGCTGTTCAAAACAATCATCTGTTTTATAAGAACTTACATGATTTGTCTTATAAAAACATACAAGTGTGTTGATTTTTTTCCCAATTTTAATACCAATTACTGTTTCTTCAGTGTGATGTCAATATAAGCAGCATGACATAATTCTCTAAAACACTTTCTTAAATCCTAAAAAAAAAAAGCATCAGGATTTTGCAGAAAAATCAAACAATAAGTGCTAAAAACAAAATAAACAAAAAAACCCACCTCATCCCACAAAAACTCCAACCCTCCAAAATACAAAATCAAACCCCAACCAAACAAAACCACCTCCAACATATCGTTTCTAGCCCTCACCTATTTTTAATGCAGAATTTTTCCAGTGTATTTAGAAATGACTTTTTTGTTTGATTTTTGGGTTGGTCAGTTTTTAGGGGAAGTGGGGATGAAAGATTCCTGCCTCTCTTTTAAGAAAATTAGATATGTGGCTGTAATTTCTTCTGCAGAGAAGGGGAAAACCGAAATTTAACATTTACAAGCTTTAAGAAAACTTAGAAAAAACCACAACCTTTTCAGTCTCTGTGGAATTATTAATCTGTCATACAAATGACAAGCAGCAATTATTAGATGTAGATTCCAGGGATGTGGCTGTGTTGTTTTTTTTTCTTTTGTCTTTATTTTATAATTTTTTTTTTTTTTTTTACCTTGAACAATATTCCACTGAGGCTCATGACCAGGTCTTTGGTGCTGTTGAGCAGAGGAATTATTTTTAGTGCTCTAGCCAGTAATGTGGAATGAGGCTGCCTCTCAGGGCTTTCTGCAGAGTCATCTTCAACATCATTTGTGTTTGAATTCTGGAGCAGAAGGGTTTCAACGCAAAGCTGCAGTGCAGCATCGCTGTCCAGCATGAAAGTGCTAGGAAAGAACAGAGTATGATTTTCTCTGTGAGCTTTGGTGTCATCAAAGGGTTTCTTTCCTTACGAATAAATTAATCCAAAGGCAGGATGTATTTTGAATTGCATTTTTTTTTTTAAGAGTAGTTTGCATTTTATATTAATTAGGATTTCTTCAAGGCAAAATAGATTTCAGTGGCCATGGTTGTTTAACAGCAATAGATTTAATGGAATCAGTACCTGCAGTAATTCAAGATGAGATCTGTCTCTACTTCTGGGTTTTGGACCAGCACTCTTATCAGTTCTTTCTTCCTTACTGGTGGCTGTCTAAACACAGTCTCAAAAGAAATCTGCAGATAAAAACACATTCATCTTCTCAAGAGAGTCTTTTAGACAATATCAAGACTAATTCCTGATACATTCCATTATCCAAACTATAACGTGAAGTTTAATATAATCTCAGATTGTATTGATATTGTTAACTGCTTAGTTAATAAGACCCTAAAATAAGGCAATAAATAAAAAACTTACACCAAATTTACCCAGCTGGATACCCCATTCTGCATCAATAACCAATTCCTGGAATTTTCTCTTTTCTTCTGCTTCACCATATTGGTCAGCAAGCTCTGCTCCCACCACAGCTACTGCCTAGAAGGAAGGAGAAGGGAAGTGAATACAAATCCAGTAAATAATCTGAAAATTGGGAATCCTGAGGTCTAAATCCTCAGAGGGACTTCAAACAATTCATAAATGATCACACAACTGTGTAAAATGAAAACAAACCTCAGGGAAGGTGTCAGAACTACCTCACCTCCTGAGCTGGCAGTTCAAAGCTGCTTTAAAATTTACTTTCTCTATAGTATTTTCCTAACATTGCAGAAAGCAATACAAAAGGTACTTTTTAGGCATTTTCTCAGAGTTTACATTATTGTCCCTCCCCATTTCTTTACTTCCCATCTCCTTTTATTTTTTAATAGATGTATTCACTCATTCCATTTGTGAGAATTGCTGGGAGAGAACAACTTTTCCAAAATATATCACAGATCTAAATTATGAAGGGACCTGAAATAAATAATTTCAAGTTTTGGAATAAGTCATGATGAGGTTGAAAATCACATTAATACTGACAGTAACTTCCCACTGTGGTACAGAGGCAGCTCCCCTCTCAGTGCCCTAAATGAAGGATCTCTAAAATTCTCTGTTTGCTAAAGAAACTCAAAGCCTTGGGAACTCACCAAAACTTTTCTGTAATTCTGCCAGGAATTGTTTATGATCTCCCACAGCTTATTGAACATCTCTTCCTTGGGCAAAATGGTGCAATAGCCCAGGGCCAGGTTCTGATCAATGACACGAGAGTTGAACACCTGTGGTTTGGGAAAAAGAAAATACATATGTAAACTTTAGGAATTTTTTTAATTTCTTCAGTAGGTCTCTTTGTATCAAGCGCAACACAGGAAAAATACTCCATAATTTAGACAGGTATTGGGTATTTAAGTTAGGGAGGAAAAAGAATACAAATGCATTTCAGGATTTAAAATTTAAAATCTGAATATCTTGAAGCCAATCTGAAAGTGACTTCCTTGAGTCTAAAGTGCCTGAGAAGATGGTAAACTGCAGGTTTTGCACAGAGCAAAACTCTCCCCACCTAGGAAAACTACCAATCTAAACCAAATCCAGGATTTCAGATCCTAAAGGCCATTATTGTCATTTGGGACCCTAAAGGATCCCCCAAAGGTGAGACTCCCACTGTCCAGAACCTTCCAAGCAGAGCAAATTGAGCAGGAACAAAGAGCCCACGAGGGGCTCAAAGGCTCTCTGGAAAAGGCTGTTGAGGGAGGTGATTGAGGCACCAATGCCAAAGCTGTTTTGAGATGTGAGATGTGGTGCTCCGGTCATGCTTTAATTTAAGGGTTGGGCTCCGAGATCTCAAGGGTCTTTTCCAACTGAAACAATTCCATGTTGTTTCTGCCAGGTAGAGCAGAAGAAAGTGGCTCCCTCACCCTCTGCAGGGCATTCTTACCTTGTGCAGTAAGTTCAGGGCAGAGGTTTTGATCACTGAACAGCTCTTCTCTTTCATAGCTATGAGGAAGCTTCTGGTTTCAGTGAGGAGCATGTCACTGTCGTGTGGCTGTTATGAAGAAAACAGCCCGTAATTAAAAATAAATTCTAATTCTTCAACTTCTTGTCATTTACAGCATAGTAGGAGGTGCTATAGCAATTGCATTTTCAGGTTTATTTAAGGCCTTTCAAAGATTTCTTCTAGATAGGAAAAGGATTTTTGTTTTCCGAGTGCTTTTGAATTGAGGAATGTTTCTTGAATATTCTACTTGTGACTTTTCACATACCAAACAACAGGAAAACAACATGAAAGAACAGAGTATAAACCATTATTAGCACTCGTTCTAGTCTCTGCAGGAAGGCCAGGAATAAAAGCTGAGCTCTGAACACACTTTGCAAAGAGAAAGGACCATGAAAAGCAGGGCAGAAACCACCAGCTCCTTTCACAAGCTGACTCGACATCTCAACAAGTGATGAGGTCATGGCGAGAGCCTTTCCCCTGCACCCCAAATCCTTTAGAGAACGACTCTAAACTTGCTAAAAGTCACCTTTTCACCCGGGGTGAGCTCCCTGATGTTGGAAATGCCGTGCAGGAGGCAGGAGCCAAAGGCACAGAGCGTGAGCTGCAGGGCCAGCTGGAACTGGCTGCACTCCAGCAGGTTCTGCACTGCTGCAGAGAAGGGACATCCAACGGGCAGCAGGAAGTTGCGTCCTGTGAAATATTTAAAAAAAAAAACAACCCAGAAAGTAATTATATGAAGCATTTTGTTCTTGGAGTTAGTATCAGAGCAGTTTCTCTTTTTGTTAAAGTTACGACTCAGGCTTTGCCTTAGTTCCCTTTAAAACCTAAAATTCTCAGGGCTTTTAATTTAATACAGAGTCTCATTTTAGTCCAAAATGCACAAGATTTTGACCAGAAGTTGTCTTCTTGGATAGGCCCTGATGATCTTCACTCACAGTGGTAGAAGTTCTGTCCTGAAGTACGGATCTTGAGATGCTCAAAAATCCCACAGAATGATGGGAATTACCACCCAAACTGGTGACTTCCGTGCTGAACCAAACCAGCCCCTAAAATATGGCTTGAAGTGGAACATTTTGGCACCTGCGAAAACCCCCTATGAGTCAGTCATGCTGCTGTAGGGTGAATTTAAACCTCCTGTTTTCCAGTGCTCTCTTTAGATTTTCACTGTGGTGGATCTGCCCCCGTGCCCCTGGATTTGGGTGATTTTTAAGGTTCTTTCCCACCCAAGCAGTGTGTGATACCTTCCATGAAGGTTCTGTGGGCCAGGCTTTGAGACTCCAGGGGGTACAGCTTGTCCTCTGAAAGACACAAAACGCTCATCAGCAACACCAGTAAGTCTGGGAGAACCCTAAAAATACCCCAGGGACAGGACATAAAACAGAGACACGTGAACTCCAAGAGCCATTTGCTGCTCTTTTTCACTGTGCCTGCGCAGAATTTATTTTCTAGGAGGGATTATCTCTCAGACTCACAAAGGAATCCAAACTTTCAGTAACTACTTTGTATGTAAATGCCTTGGAGGAGACAGTCAGCATTAAACTCTTCATCTGTGAAAATAAGAACCAAACCCAAATTCATCCTTCCATTCTATACCCCCTGATGGGTATTTCTACCGTGAGTTTGTCTGTCTGAGATTTCTGAGGTGATCATTTCCACACACAAGCTGAATTATTTATATTTCTAGATAAAAAAATCAGTATAGAAACACAGATTTTATATTGTCTCAGTGTTGAGGAGAGAAAGCTTACCACAAACAGGCAGAACAGCAGAAGTGAGTTCATATGCAACTGGAAGAGATGCCTGAGGATCAAGGACTATCCCATCTTCTTTAAAGAAATCATAAGTCCACCCTTCATAAGGATTTTTATCTCCTCCAGAAGATGTTGTCTAAGCAAGAACATTGTCAAAATACACACAGGATTAATGAGTCCTCTAACAGGTTCTTGTTTTGGAATACAGCACGATGTTCTACCTGAAAGTACTAATTCTGTTAAATGGCCATTGGCAATAAATCCATTTCCTACCTAGAGTGACCACAACTGTCTTTCATGTTGCAGTTGTTTAGCTGTAAAAGCCAAAATGTACTCTTATTCAATCTAATGGAGGCTTTCATAAAGATGCTTGGCCCAAATATTATTAGCAAACATTTTGCAAATGGACCATTTTCTAGAAAAAATAACATTTTGGGGATAAAGAAGCCCAGGCACTCTGCTCTGCTCCACTCCAGCTGGAAGAGCCCATTCATTTCAAGTAGCCTAAAGCACTGCTTGACCCAAACAGAAAACAAAGCTGCTATTCAAGAACTTAATCATCTTAAAGTTTTACAGATCTCTTGGGAAAGCTTTCACATAATACATTCATTTAAAAACCAAACCCTCCCTGCCTCTTTGCCATCCCAGTCCTGGCAGAAGCTGTTTGATAAAATCACTATTTTCAGCAGGACTTATTATACTGAAATGTAAGGGGAGAATGCTCCTTGTGCTTGTCCCACAGCTGCCCTGCTTTTAGGACTCAAAGCAGTTTATTCTTTAAGCTGAAGAACACAAAAATTCTAGGAAAGTTTCCTTTGTGGATTTTTTGGTGTTGTTGGCTTTTTGATTAGAGGGAAAAGAATACATAAAGTGAACAGCACAGAAAATACCTCTGCTGTAAATTCATAGTTGTCCATCTGGCACTGTCCATGAATTTCCTTGGCAAGTGAAGTATATTTACACAGCTCCAGACAATCCAACACTAAATCTGTAAAAATATTAAGATCATTAGCAGGAATGGAAGGTTCAGCTGTCCAGTTAAAAGGAAACAATATTGCAGCACCTGTTTTCATAGCTGCAGATGTAGAGATTCACTTGGTTTTCAGGTTGATTGTACAGTGCTTGGAAAGCTGGGCTCCCAACATGAACACAAGTAAAGGGGCACAGGAATTACCTGGACTGCAAAGTGTGGCTGCTTGGCCAGCCAGCTCATGGAGCACTGCTGGAAGATCCATGCCATGCGGAGTGATCATTGGAACATCAGCTCCCAGCATCTGGCAAAGCCTTTGGCACACTGCAAACAGCAGCTTCCCTGTATTTTCAGTCCAGCTATTTTCATAGAACTCCCTATTGAGAAAGAAAAGGATGTTAAAAATCCAGCAGTGCTTAGTGCTTTTGCTTAATTCCGTCCTAATTATTTAACTAAAACAGAACCCCCTTTCCTTTGCAGTACATAAGTGAAAAACAAGTGGCAGAAATAGTTCAGAAAAGCCCATTAAAAGCGATGATCTTGAAAAGCTCTGCAGCTTTACCTGCATATATTGACAGCCACTTCCACTTTTCCATCATCCAGGGCTCTCAAGGCCAGTTTTTCTCCCAGTTCATGCTCTGAGACTTGCAGGAGCAAAGCCAGTCTGTACAGCCTGGATTCAGTGAGAGGGGGTTTGAGCTTGCCACCTTCAGAATTACAGTTCACTGCTTGCACATTTCTAGACCTGGATGCAGATCTGACACGTTCATAAGAGCTCATGTGATCCTCAAGAAGTGCAGATATCAGTGAAGGGTTCTTATATTCTTCATCTGAGAGAAAGATATCAAAATATTCCTGCAACAACAAAAAAATTATACATTTGTATCCATGTAACTTCCTTTAAATTGTCTTTTTTTTTTTTTAACCTACTGTCCTGAGAGCCTAATAAATTCTTACAGCACTCTATCATGAACTCTTTGAAGTATTAGCAATTAAGGGTTTAGTGAGAGTATCTGATTTTTGGTTGAAATAGACAACTGAGCTCTAATTGGGATCTTCCCCAGACTAGATTAAATTGCTAGATTAGCCTTAGAATCAATTTGAAGTCAGTAATAAAAACAACCTTTGCACGCACGTTGTAAATACAATTAATTTTTAACACGATCCATGCGATAACAATTGGAGTAACTACAGTAAATCAAAAGGGATTTAAAACAATAAAAATACCCACCTGCAGGGTAGCAAGGGTTTCAAACATCTTTAAGTTTTCTTGGCATTCGTATTTCTTCACGGGATTGTCTGTTGGAGGAGAAAAACAATTACATTTTGGTTCCATTTAAAGAAGGAAGACATAAGATGTTGAAGTTGTAGCTTTACCTTTTTGAATGCTGAACTGGAATTTAAGGACTTCCACCAGTGTCTTAGTCATAAACATTTGTGGTTTTTGCTGCAGGAAAAGAAGAGGTTTGTATTTTTTTTTGTTGTTGTTGTTAAAATGTTGCCAGAACAGACTTGGGCATCACCTCTTAAAGCAGGATGCAATGTTCCACAAACTTCTTAAGCAACAATTACCAAATTTAAGGCACAACCAGTTGAAAAGCAAAGGAGCAGAAAGTTATTTCACATATTAATCTTTTATAGAAACAGTAAATATTTTACAGGTCTAATATGTGTTTACTCCACAGTCTGTTAGCTCTCACAGGAAATACCCACACCTCTCCCTTTTCAGAATAACCTGTGTGCAAACTTTGTGGTGTGAAAAGCCTTAGTACCTCTTCAGGATCATCTGCTCTGTTCTGTAACATCAGTCTTCCCCACAGAGTCAATCTCTCTGCAACTTCCTCAGCCTTAGCAAGAGGCAGAGATTTTAACAAAGTCAGAGCTTCCTCTCCCTGAAGGGAGAAAAAGAAACAAACAAAATTAGAACAGAAATAACAAAAAAGGAAGGGGCATTTGCTTCTGGAAAAGCTGAGTTATGTGTACATTCTTGTTGTGATGCAATGGCTGCACAACGGCCATGAGGGTAAGCAAAAACAATACGTGAAAATGTGTACAGACTTCATAACTTTCACCCTATTCTGCCATAAAAGAAGGATACAACACTCTCAAAGAACTCATTTTCAATGCTAAGCACAGGCAGTTAGGTGTGGAATTAATAATTTGAATTAAAAATACATATGCACACTGCTTATAAAGAGATTTCAGCAATGCAACTTGCCCCTGTTTTGTCAAGAGGCCTCAGTGTCTGCAAATTCCAGGATCAGCTGCCACGAATTATTTCCCTACCCTTTCTTTGTCAATCAGGTCCATCATCCTCAGGAAATAAACTTCCCCAGTGGGCAGCAGGTAGGCTTCCACAATTTTCAAGGCATCCTCCAAGCAAGTAGGGGTATCTTGTTTGAGAATGTATCTCACAAGCCTCTGTAAGAGGGAAACAGAAATGGACTTTAGCTAGTTGATGTGCAGGATAACAGTGACCTGGAAGCTTCAAACTTTTATCTAGAGAAAAGCTGGCTGAAGTGTAACTTGAGGACTGAATTAGCCTGGGAAATCTGAAAATTTGTCAGGACATTGAGGAACTTCTCCAGAAATATTCATGTCTTCTCCTAATGAAGTGGAGATGTTAAGAAAACCCAACCCAAATGGTAAACAAAAAAATCACCAAGTGCTGTTCACTGTGACCTTTGGAGAAATGTGCAGTCTTGGTAACTTTACCATTATCATCTGCTTGTCCTTTAAAAGATTGGTATCTCTTATCCCATAGGCTCTCAAAAGCTTCTTCATCTCCATCAGCCGGTAACTTTCCCGCAGTAACTTCACTCTGGGGACAAATTGAGCCACCATGAATTCCTTTGGCTGGGCATTAACTCCTTAATACCCAGCCCAGGGTAGCCTGTGGATGCTGCTTACTTGACATGGTTCATTTCCAGGTGCTGTCTGACCAGCTGCTCCACTGCTGCACTCCATGGCACCACAGCTCCGTGCATTATCTGCAGGACTGCATCAAATTTCAGCTGCAAAAGGGACACAACCAGCTCACTTTTCAAACTAAGTTTCAAAGTAGTCCCTTGAAGTGTTTTTCACGTGTGACTGATCCCTTTAGGCAAGTGTTTTGTTTCCTTGCCCAATCTGCACTTGCATAAAGGGCATTTATTGTCATCATATGACGTGTCGGGTTCAATTAGAAAATGCTTGCAGTCATTTATGACACTGTGGGCCAATATATATTAAAATCGGTGAGTTTTCCACGTGATGACACCACAACTACAATTATATCCTCAAAAAAATCACAGGGGAGATGACTAAAATAGAAAAAGGAGACAACACGCTATTTTCTCCTCATAGCACTCATTAAAAATGTCCTCAGAGGATTATGTAAAAATCAAGTTTTGCTCTGAACCGATGTGTTGGAGTCACTTGATGCCTTTCATGAAACATACTTACATCTGTGTCAGAGATGCAGCCAATGACAGCCACTGCCTTGGCCTCCCAGGCAGTTTCAAACACTGAAATAGATCTTGTCCTACAACGCTCCAGCAAATCCTGGGTGTTTTGATAAAGGCGATTAGAACATTGAAAATCAGAAGATAGAAGTATCTTACAACATGAACAAAAATGTAAAGTTTTCTGGGCATTAAAGGATTGTTTCCTAACTGAAATAGCGACTATCATTAAGTTCATTGACAGCAATGGGATTAATCTAAAAGCTGGGGCTAAAATTCAGCTGGAAATTCAAATGTTCTTCAGACTTGATTTCTGCTTCCTGATGTGGAAACAGCTTTCTTCAAAAGGAGGAAAACACGGATACCTTGACATACTGTAGAAGAAGCTCATCTTTCTGTAGGTTGTGTTCACACAGGTAGGGTTTTATAAACTTCTCCAGAATTGATGGGACAAGCTCTGGTGCCAAAATTTTATCAAGCATGCGAAACACAATAGTGGTTGCATTTTCCTGGGCAGCAAGTGGGAAAAGGCTGTGTTAGAACATCACACGTGTCAGTGCAAGGCCATTTACAGCTCTGATACATCATCCAACATCCAGAGGCCACTGAAATCAACTGAGAGATTTCCAGAGCAAGAATCCCTCTTCAGCTCAAATAAACCCTTTCATTTACAAAGCTTTTCTTGTTCAGTTGTACTCTCAATTTCTCTGTTGTTGCCAATCCTTGTTCCACAGTAGATGATCTGTAATAACTTGCAAACCATGGGGTTTGAGCCACACCTTCTCACAGTGTCTTATGTTACATTTATAATCTGAGTTGAAAGAAAATTTGTAACACAACTTATCAAGCAGTCTTAGCAGCTCATGAATGGAAATTTAACCAATATCCATCAGGATTCCTCTTTTGTCTGACTTTAAGTGACATGCTATAAGATTCCTCTCTTTTTCAGAAGAAACTGAAAAGCACTTTTTCAAGTGTCTGCAGGGTTACCTTTTCAAAATCACAGAATGCCAGCCTGCAGTTGTATTTTCTGTAGAGATTTCTCAATTCTTGTAAATCATTTACCAGCTTCTTTAACCTCTGTATCTCTTCACAGTCACCCCACCTCTGAAACAGTGTTGAGAAATGTTAGGAGACAAGACCATTAAGAGGCTGTCATCAACTTTTTAAAAATCTTTAAACACAAGAAAATTGGAACTTGGTTCTTTCCTTCCACGGAATTAAGTCAATCTTCACCAAAACCAATTATCAGCTTAATTATCCAGCTCTACAACACAACATCTCTTTCAAGTCTCTAAGTAGCTAATTCTTATATTTGTTACATTTCTTACCAAAGGAGTCCACTTGCCAAAAGCCGTCACTCCCAGTTCGCCTTGATTTTTGCTTGTAAAAAAAACCTCTGCCACTTGGAGTCCATTTTCAGGCCAGTTTGCCTGTCCAAAATAATTGACATTAGCCACCTGTATTATATATCTAGAAATACAAGATATGCCAAGTTTCTGCAGTGTGATTTACCTTGTCAGTTAATTCAAGGTTTCGAGCAGCTTGTTCCAGCCATTTTGCTAATATTTTCTGGAAAAAATACAGTTATAAGTAGAGTTATGCTATCTATCAAAGGAAAATTTGCCACTAGAAACTTCTTTCAAAAAGAAATAATTTCAAATATAAATGCTGGGGAAAAGAATCCATTTCAAAGACAGAAGAGCAAGTTCTTGATATTCAGAAGTCTGGAGGCAGACAGTAAAATCATCTTAGCCTGAGAAAATGACAATTTACAGTTCTTAAGTCAATCTCACCTGTCCATCTGGCACAACCCTTCTTGAGAAGGGGATCACAAAATTTTTAAGCCACACACAAAGTTCCTTCAAAGGAGCAGTGAAATGGATGGCATTGAGCAGATCCTTCAGCGTTTTCTCATCAAAGCTGCTCTCAAAATCAGCCTAAAATACAAAACCAGAACAATTACAGATCCATGGAGTATATGTTCATCTGATACACTGTACAGCTGTTTCATTAATAGGAAGAACCAGTAAATTTCACAAAAAGAAAATCTCAGTAGTCATAGACAGCAATTAAATAAATAGCTCTGTTCAGTAAAACTAGAGCTTGGTCTTCTTAAAAAAAGACTTAATGGAAGGAATTTCTTTACTGTTCTGTTACTTTCAGACTTGTTCTATAGTTCTGTCTTACTGAGGAAACAACAGACAAGGAACTGAGAGTCCTGCACTAAAAAATAAAATTACAGCACACATAGAATCTTAAATGTGTCATTCAGAGTAAGGAGTCTGTGTGATAATTTTTAAAGGATTTTAAGGTAGACAGCAAACGTCCACTTAAAAATTCTGAGAGCTGTGCTTGCAAGAAAGTGAATGGAAGATTACAAGCACTGCAGAATAAATCAAATTGCCATGACTTAGAAATATGAATTCTGACATCAGAAAAACCAGTTTATTCCTAAATCAATAATAAGTTCAGCCTCCTAAGCATCCAGCTGAACAGGTAATTATCGTGGGCACTGATGAGATTCTGCCATGGACCTTTGCTTCTCTGAGGAGCTGTTTTGTAAGAGCCCCTGTGAAATTAGGCTGGAAAATTGAAGAGATTTAACCCCCCTCCATAAATCCCAGAGATGTCTGTGCCAGCTCACCTGGTGCCTGAGCCAGAGGTACTGGGCACAAGCCAAATTTCCTTCTTCCAGCTGGAAAATAATAATCTTGAACATGTCCTCGTTATTCAGGAATTCTGTCCAAGCAATGCCACTGAAAAGGGAGAGGGGGAAGAGGAGATTTGTTAAACATCATTATCAAAGGGATTTCAGTGGTACAGCCTTAACCACAATTAAATTTCCTTTAAATCTTAAACACGAACAAACCTGAATTTCTCTAGTCCAAAAGCTTCATAGAATGTTGTAAGCCTTGCCTGAGCTCTCAATACCTGAATGCAGATGAAATTTAAGGTTAACATTTGCCTTAACATTGTTAAACATCATTACATGATTAGAGCAGATTCTCTTTGAAGGCAGATGAGGCCAGTTTACAACAGGACTAAAGAAGAAACAAAATGAAATACCCAGAAATACTTTAAGAAAGGTTCTGCCTTCAATTTATGGAGCACCTGAAACTGAATCTTTCAATGACTGAAGGAATGGCTTATTTCTGAATCTGTCATTAGTGTGGTTGTCTTTCATACTATAAAATATAATTTTGTTCGGACTTTTAAAAAATTCAGCATTAGTTTACAGTTAGAATTTGAATTTAGTTTGTAAAACTCTACATTATAATTGTTCATATGATATTCCAGACACAAGAAATTTGTCCTCACCTCAGCTAGGGATACAGGAGCCCCATCAGATGGTGGAGCATTGGTTCTATTATCTTTCTTCAAGAGCTGAAAAAAGGACATGAGCAGAAAGTCAGGACTTCTGTAGATTGAGATTTTACAATGTTAGATCGGATCTAACCTGATCCAGTCTAATCTGGTTGGATTTCTGCATGGATGGAGGATCAGACAGATAATGTGTATTTCTCTCTGGTTCTGTTTGATAAGACTAAAATAAAGGAAACAAAAAAGGTGACCCACTTTGAGCTTTAGTTTGAAAATTAATATTTTAAAGGTACTTAAAAAAAACTGCTAGTCAAAACTAAAAATAAAAGTGTGAGCTCTTTTTGGCCTTGAGCAATACCCAGAATGAGGTTGGGACAAGACTTGCTGCTTCTTCATGTTCAGTTACATAGGATTTATAATGCCTTTACTTTTTCCTTTTGGAATGGCTGTAACTGGTTTTTGCCCCTCTCAAGTTGTACAGGAGAGTAAAAGAGGAGTTGAAGAGTAGAATATATAGAAATAAATAAACCCCTTACTCTGACTTTAGCATAATTCAGCATTTCTCGAGTGGTTTCATACAGTGGCCACGGAGCATTTATGCAGTAATTCACAACAAACTGGCTGTCCTGTTTGCAGAAGGAAACAACCAAAATGAATTCCAAGATCCTTTATAATTTGAATTGCTTTAGGAGGGAAAGAGGGTAGAAATCAAAACAAACCTGAATTTTTTGCAAATTTTCTTTGGCTTCATTGCCAAGATCCAGCAAAGCTTCCTGGCTGTAGCCCCCAAGAGAAGCTGAAGCCAGTTTCTCTAAAATAGTGTTTGCTTTTACTTTGTATACAAGCTGTTAATAAAAAATTATAAATATAAGGTGAGTTGTTTTATAAGGTAACATTCCACTGCCTTGGTAATATTTGTAATATTTTTAATAATTTCTATTGGACTATAGGGCAAGAACCTTACTCATAATTTCAGTTATACTCATTAATCTCAAATGCGTTTATCATGAAGGAACAACTCACCTCAACATCCAGTCCAAACTGAATAGCAAAATTCTCTGCTTCAGTGAATTTGTGCTTGTGCAGTAAACGACTCAGTCTGGGGATGAAATAAAATAAAGCACTTCAATGGAAGTCTAGATATTAAAAAAAATGATATAATACAGTATTTTTTCACAGAAACCAGTACCTGTTTTCTGGCAAGGCTTCAGTTAAACTTCTCATCACAACTATAGAAACTGGGTCTTCAGAGGGCCTGAGGATGAGAGGGAATTATGTGAATTTATCAGCTCTATGTGGAAATAATCTGCCATTTTTATATAATAATGAGCCAGTTACAAACAAAATATCATCTTACATCTGATGCTTTTCATGAATTCCTTCCAAGAAGTATATTGTATCCTGTAGTGTGCAATGACAGAAACCATCAGGTGAAATGAAAGAAATTCCAAATAAATGCAGAGCATTTTTCTATGCTAAGAGAACTTTAAAAACTTCCCTCATTTTTTAGCTGTAACAGCAGCAGGAACAAGTGGCAATGCTATGAAATAGTGCAAGAGACTGCAGACTAAATTTAAATTGTTCAGTTTGCCTCATAACAGGATATTTTTTCTCTATCCTTTGGGGACATCACTTAATCTTTCTTTCTATGGTTCCCGCATAGTTTCGAGCAGAAATTGGTTCTAACCTAACATGAATAACACAATGCCCTCTTTAATATTTACACACATTAAGACAGCTATATTTCTCCAAAGAACAAAAAGAAATCACCGAAACCTACTGTGCAAATCCCACTTTGAACAAGGGAAGAAACAAGAGACACTTCCAGAGAATAGAGCTGTTGCATAGTGGGCAATGCAAAAACCATTAGGCTTCTCATCTATTTAAAAAAAAAAAGGGAGAAAACAAAGAAGTCAGGATTACTTTTTTCTCTTACACTGGTTAGAGAGGGATATTTACAGAATAATTTCTGAATTCTTGTGGAATTAGAGGGCAGTATTTTGTAGGACTTTTTATGGGATGCAGATCTCCAGTTTGAGGAAGTTTAATGAAGCTTCAGATGTTGCCTCCCTCTCTCTCTCTCCCTCTCTTGGCCTATTATGTATAATTCAATGGGTTTAATTTAATTTTTAAAATTGCATAATGTTCATCCTGGTGTTTTATTTCAGTTGACTGCACTGACTGTACCTGGGGGTAGATGCTGGAGACAGCAGAGACATTTGTTCTAAAGAAATCTGTGAAGGGGTGTAAGATCATGAATTTTGCTGCTCTTTCTTGTCTGCCTACCTTAAAAAACCAAACGAACCCCAAACCATCCATAAAAACCCCAACCAGGGACAGCCTGGCCTGGGCACCACCACAAGAATCCCAACAGCCCTCACTTGTTAGACCCTGATATGTAGATGGCCACATCTCAGTTTGGACTTTAAGCTCCTCAGAATTCTCTGTGCCCCAAATTTTGCCATCTCCATCCCTCTCCCCCTTTTTTTTTTTCTTATGAGCAATTGCATAACAACTAAGGAACAGAACAGAGAGATTATTTATACCTGTTTGTCATCTGGCATTGTCATGACAATCAGTTTCACATTGGCAAGCCCTTGCCTAATGAAGGAGAAAGAGAGAAAAGAAAGCAAAATTTGCTGTATGAATTTTAGGTCAAAATAATTAAATACTTTTGCTTCTGTGTTTTAGAAAACTTTGCATTCCATGACAACAAATACATTTCGAAATCCCTTTGTATTTTAATATATAGCTGTATAGTTTCTGGCATTTTCTCACACTTTAGAACAGTAGTTACACTTTCTCACACACACTGTTTCATCTTAATTTCTTGAGGAAAGGAATTTCTAACAAGGACGTGCTGTTTTGCACCAGCACCTGGGCCAAAATAATGAGATATTTCACCGAAATCACAGCACCAGACAACTTTTCACTTCTCAGGTTTGGTGCTGTAACACTTCACTTACCACGTGACTTGAGAGGAATCTGACTCAGTGGTGAGAAGAAATTCTTCAATATGTATTAAAGGCCAATCCCAAATTAGAGTGAGAGAATAAATATCCCACGTGCTCAAGATGTTCTAGATTTCAAAAAAAAAAAAAAAAAGCAGACATGATTTCATATTTTCCTTATAAAAAACAGGTTTTGAGCAAAATATTACATTTCGTGGCTAAAATAATGAATAGGAGCAGAATTTAAAAAAACACAACAGAGGAAAATCAAAATGTTCTTGATATAAGTAAATATAAGCAGCTTTATTTTACAGAAACATCACTTGAAACCTTAAAAAATGTTTATAAGCTGGTTCAAGAACACTGTAAAGTGAAGATTAAACCAAGTCAGTACCCATACCTCTGTATCCAAAACAAACAGCTGACTGTCAAGGACTTGGAGTTTTGCAGCACCTAAAAAATATTAATACTCACATAAATTCATTCTTTTTCTTGAGATGTGTATCAGAAGCAAAAACATATTCAAACACACAGCCAGGTGTTGGAAACCTCGTGGTTTAACCACATGGAACTTCCAAGGACTGTGCAAAGTTTAGTTTGAAGAGAATTGTGATTTATGTAACTAAGTTAAACTGCAGTTTTGAAGTCCACATTTTGGCAGTACCTGTACAAAAATGTTTTGTTTAGTACATGTGAATTGATTAAAAACAATGAAATAACTGAAAATCAGTACATTCTGCAATTAAATATGAAATCTACACTCATCTATAAAAAGATAAAATCTTCTTTACCTTGGATCAGACTGGAATCAGCAAAACTTTGAGCAGACACCAGGGCATTGCTGGGGTCCACCTCCCATTTGGAGAGCACAAAATCACCTTTACCCTGTGAGGAGAGGCAAAGGAAAATGGGGTTAGACAGGAGATATTTGACCACTGACATGTCTGCTTCTACAATTGATCTTTAACTTGCAAAGCTGCAAAACTAAATTTAACTTTATTCCTCTACTGATGTGCAGAAAAAATACATTGATTTCTTTATTTTGAATTTAACCTTTTTCCCTTCTCCTTTCAAGAACAGCCTTTGTTACAGTGATTGTTACGCTCAGCAGTTTTTTTGGCTCTTTGAAAAACAGTATTTCATAATATCCACTTTTAATTCTCATACAACATAAAAGCTGAATGAAATTACACCGAGCCTGCTGAGGAAAACCCCATGGAATTCAACAGGCTTCAAAAAATAAACTCAGAGAACTTGTTTGAAGTCCCAAATTACATTTCAGAGCATGTCTATGTTTAAATTTATTAATTTCTGTACTTAATTCAAGCTTAAAAGCTTTGTTGAATTAGACCTTGGTGTTTTAGCAGGCCCTGTTGAATGAACGTGATTGGAAGATTCTTGCCCACTTTGGTTTTGTCTGTGAGCTCAAGGATGGTATCTATAAACAACCCAGCCTGTGCAGACCAGGAACCAATGATTTAATAAGCTCAGAAACTCGGGGTGAAAAGATTTTCCCCTCATCCATCACAACAAAGTAATTTTGGAAATGACAGCAGTTATTTCCTTATGGGAAAAACTATGGACAGGCTTGCAAAAGTGATAACCTTTAAATTGACAGTGAAGGAAATTAAAGGCAAAACAGTGCAAAAAGCTGATGAACTTCTTTTTGAAGCAGCTGGAGGCAAATTTTGTTGCAAATGCAGAAATGCCATCACTGATCACATAAAATTACATGTTATGGTCATGTTCTTAGTGCTTACCCCGATTATCAAATGGATTTTGCTCCCTGAGTTGCTGATCACAAAATCCTGACAGCCCAGGCTGTGATGCTCTCCCGTGGCAATGAAAGTTGTCTTTATCTGTCCTTGTAACTTGTGGGGTGGGAGAGGAAGGGGATGTCAACAAATGGGGAAGAAAATGAGTTGTTTATAGAACCAGTGGATAAAACCTCTGGTCATTTCTAAACGTGCAGAAAAAGTAACAATCACAGATATGATGAATAACAGACTGCTAAACAGTGCATGGAATGTACAGAGCAAAGTTTGGTAACAAATTCTGCATTTTAACAATTTTACCATCTTTGCAGGGGTTTCTTACTTGCTTTGCTGTAGTCATATCCATCTTCTCAATTGCTAAATATAAAAATAAAATAAAAAAAAAGATCAGCGTTAAATAAACTTTTTCAAAATTTAAAAAAGGCACAAAGGAAGGTTTTGAGTACAGGTCTCCCTGTTCCAATGAAATCTCAAGGGGTCTGTAGCTTATCCTACCTTGCTGTGTTTTACCTAGTGGGACACACATAATGCAGAAGCATCCATTGCTCGTGAGAATAAACATGTGATAAACACCTAAAAAAACCCAACAGGAATATTTCAAACTGAGGTATTCCAGAGCAAGTAGAGAGAAGATTTGCTTGTAAACAGGACAGTGAAATAACTGACCCCAAAAAATCATCTGACCAAAAGATTGGATTACTTTAAACAAAAATTTTGTCATTTCCAGCTAGGAGCAGAATAATATATTCTGTTGTGACAGAACAGGGCTGGGAGCTTATAGAACAGAACTACTGAAGTCTGATAGAAGAAAATAGAATGAATTCTTCCTTTTTAAGCATTTCCATATGTTTAGCACAGTCTCAAAAAAAAAAGGTATTGAGTTCTGAATGTTTGTTTCCTATGGCATTTGTGAAATAATTAATGAGATAAAGAATCTTATACAACTTTGCATTGTGCACATAAAATTAACTTTTCCTTACGCTTTTCTGTATTAGTTATTTTGTAATCTCTTTCCCTGAGAGCTATTAAAGGGGAACAAAATGACAAAAATTCAGACAATGGGAGAGAAAAAAAATCATCCAGTTCTTACCTTCATCTGCATTATCTTTAACAAAAAAGAGATTTAAGTAAGTCTTCTCATTTGTAGATTGTTCAACCAAAATCTAAAATAGAAACAGCAAAAAGACTATTATTCTGTATTTCACTAAAAGATTGAAATATTTATCATCAGTTCAAACTTTAAACTTTTTTTCATGAAGGTTCTTGTTCATGCATTCCTAAATAGATTTTCCTTATTCATTACTCATGGGAACAGAAGTGCCTGTTTCACCTGTTAGAATATGAGATCAAAAAGAAGAGGATGTTTATACTCTGGTATTTGGAAGAATGATTAAAAAACCCTCAAGAAAATCTGAGAACAAAACATTCTCAGCAAAATTAAGTAGAAAAGTTACTGTACCTTTGTTAGCAAGGTTTGTTTGGATGGGATGTGGATAAGGTGTAAACTGCCACTTCTCTCACCAACCACAAGGAATTGTTTGTCTTGACACATACCCACAACATCCACGTTAGTATCTGAAAAGTTTCATGGCAAAGTGTCAGATATTAAGATTTGGGTTTTATGAATAAATATTAACACAAGAATTGGACAATACAGTGTCCCAGATTTCTTCAAAACAAGTTATTCTGACTAAATGAAATACAGGAAGAGGCCTACAGGGAGTGGTTTTGGTATCCATTATTCTTAGTTCAGTGAAAAGTTAGAAAAGATCCTAATTAAATTGTACTGAAATAGTTAATTGTGTTCAGAAGCCAAAATCACTTTTTAAAAAAAACTTAGGTACTTGTTATAATGCTTCCCTTTACATGCTAGTCAGACACTTGCTATGTTTTCCTGTACAAACCCAGGTATTTTAAAAGCCAGTTTTCACTTGCCAAGTGGAATTCCAAATGGAAAACACTCACCAAAGTGAATGTGCACCAGAAGAGACAGCCCAGTGCTGTCCAGGAGTGCCACAGACCTGTCCACAACAACAACGCTGCCATCCCTGGAGCTGCGTGCACGGAGCTGAGGGTTCACAGAGACCTGGGGAATTGAAGGTTGTTTCACACAGGAACGCTTCAGAAAACACGACAAAGAAGCCCGAGTTATTATTAAAAAAAGAGAAAAGCACAGCTTTGATGGGTTGTACCTTCTCTGAAGATGTGATTTGCAGCAGTGTATCCACCTGGTACAAGGCAGTGCCACACTCCTGTCCCAGCCCCACAGGGAGCTGCCCGGTGTCATCGTTCAGCAGGAGCTCGATATCGTTCCACATCTTTGCCTGGGATAAACATTTCAGGAACATCTTGTAGAGCAGACGGCTCGAAAAAGTTACACGGCCACAGACAAGTTGTTGGTTTGATTACTGTACGGGTACACCGTGGCAGGAGGAAGGGCTGTACAAGAAGTCTCGGAAGGATAAGACAGCGTGTTTACAACTAAGTGAGCAGTGTGGATCCCGGCCTGGCTGAAGGCAGCTTGGGTGGGACAGATTTCGCCAACTAAATTCATTGCCAGAGTCCTCCGCACCATGCTGTGAACACCTGCTCACAGAGACCCCCATCCCCTGCCCTCGGGGAACCAATGCCCCTGACAGTGGTGACAAATTCATGCTGACAGGGACCCCCATGGCTCACTGCGGCTGGTGACATCCCTATTTCCAGAGGGAGCCCTGCCCATGTGGTCTCCCCGATCCCCTCAGCGGTGACACTCCCGTGCCGTCGAGGACCCCTCGATCCCGTCACCGGTGACACCCCTGTGCCCTCAAGGGCCCCTCGATCCCCTCACCGGTGACACTCCCGTGCCCTCGGGGACCCGGCTCCTCTGACCGAGCCCCCTCAGCCGCTCCTGGGTTTCAATTTGGCGGGAGCCGGGACAGGCTCAACGGGTCGCGGCGGCTGCCAAACCTCCGCGAATGCGAACGCGCCTTCCGGCCCACAAGACACCGCGCTCCCCCGCGCTCCCCCCCCCCAGGGCCACATCCGGGCACCCGCAGTGAGGGCGGGCGGGGCTGCGCGCGATCGCTGTGGCCGCGCAGCCGAGGGAGGTCGAGCCCTGCGAAGTCGTTGCTGAGGGGCAGCGGTCGGCGACCCGGGCGCTCGGTGATGGCGGTAAGTGCCGGTCGATGCCGGGGTTTTGGGGCGGGGGTGGCGGGGAAGGGGCTGCGGTGGGCAGAGCCGGGGAGGGCCGGGTCGGGAGCCGTGTGCGCGGAGGCACAAAATGGCGCCCGCCGCGCCTTCGGCTGCGGCGCCATGATGGGCTCGGGGAGGGGCGGCCGCGCTGCTCCCACCGCTTCGATCCCCGTCTCCAGAAGTTTGTGTTTCGTTCCTCGAGGCTTGGAGAGAGGAGAAGACTCCCTGGGACTGAGCCCTGCTGGTTCCGTGGTTTTGGGAAGAAGTGCTGTGGCCATACTGGCGTTTCTCATGGGAAGTGTGGGGCGAAGCTTCCTTGTGAGGGGAGCGACCCGGTGTCTGTGCCGTGTTAAATTTTAGTTTCTCTACTTTTCTTCGCCCTCTTTCTTTGTGTTTGGTCACAGGCTTTTTTTTTGGTTTGGTTTTTTTTTTTTGCATTCAATTAATTCGCTCCCATCCTGGTTTTTATGGTTAGTATCGAAGGGAAACGCCTCTGCTGTAGTTAGCACTGCCCTTCATCTTCAAGCAGAGTCTAAATGCAGCTGTATTTTCTCCGAAAAAATTCTGAGAGCTGATAAAGATATTTCGCCTCTAATTGGGTTGAAGAATCAGTAAGAGTTATCAGATGCTTAACCTGATGTGGTTAATTTTTTCAAAAGTTGTTAAATAGTTTTGAGTGTAAAAATATCCCCCAAAACAGGGCGTGAAAGTGATAAAACTTTTTAAAGCTGACTTGAAGCGTTTTGGGGTGTTTAATATGGTAGTTGAAGTTCTTGTCTTGAAAGTTTGATCAGTGGTGGAACAGCACAGGGGAACCGCAAACTTGTGGAGAAAAGGAATTATTTTAAAATTATTTTTTGTTGTTGTTATATAATTTAACCCTGATAAGAGTAAGATACATTTTTCTGTAAGAGGACTTCAGTTACGTCCTTTGGTTTTGCATTTAGATTAAGAATACTACTGCTGTTTTTAGAGGTTCCTCTAAAGTGTAGATGAGGGGCTTATTCAAAATAACGCCGAGCCTGTGGCCAGTCTAAGAACTGAGAATGATCTCAGTGAATTCTGTCAGGTTTTTAATTGCTGGGGGTGGGGGTTTTGTAGCGCAGAGATTTCCCTCAGGTACAGAGCACGAGGGCACTAATGAGCAGCACTGTGTAAATAATGAGATTGGTAGCCTTGGAAAATGTGGCAGTGGGCTCAGTTTCGCTTGGATAGCGCATTTTAAATCCCAGCTAATTTACACTCGTAGCTGGCGTTCTCCTTCTCAAGTAACTTCAAAATGTAAACAGCACTAGTTTTAATATAAATCTAAATATTTACCTGTAGCATGTAATGAAGAAAGTCTGCCACTAGCACATGGTATATTAATGACAATTTGTAATACAATTTGTAGTTTAAGAAAAAGTACCTGCTTTGGTTTCAAAGCAATGGATATAAATGAGCATTTGGGAGGTTTTCCTGTGTCTTTTTCAGTTTGCAAACTGTTCTGCTAGTTGCAGCTGGTGGAAAACTGCAAGTCCAGGTCCTCTGCTACATTAAATTGTCTTCCTGAGTAGCAGTTCTGGGCCAAATGATATCCTTAGTGACATCTTCTGCAGCCCCACGTTGTCCAGAAGGTTTGATTCTGACTGGCACAGAAGAGATCAGAACAAGAGCAGTGAACCTGTAAAATCATTAATGAGAGCACATTCACCTTGTCAGTGTGTGCTTTTTCTCTCTGTTCCTTTCAATGCATTGTACACCAGTTGTTCTCATTTACCTCTCACATACTGAGTCACAAAGTCACTGTATCTTGATTTACAAAATCAATTTTTGGATTTATTCCTCCTAGATCAAGGTTTAGAAGGAGTGGAGGAACATCTTGGTTTTCATTATCCGATAAAAAATGTTATCTTGGGACGGGTGTAAGTGACCCGTGTATGCTCTCACACAAATATTTTTGCAGAGATACTGCTGAGGTGTTTCCTTATACCAGAGTGAGCTGTGTAACCCTAACACCATGCACCTTACTACACTTCCCTTCAAAATTCATTCCATGCTTCAGAACACTCTGTGTGTTTTGTGCTGTGCCTCAGTAATGCCCAAATTTGTCAGGTAACTCAGCTCTGCTGGGACAGCATTGACCTTAGGTAATCCTGGTCATGGAAATACTAAGAAGTGATTGATCTAGAAACTCCATTTGGTGAAAACTCTGCCTCAGAATTACACTCAGAAGTACATTGGAAAAGTAAAGTTTAATGTAGTGAGAGAGCAAAACGTGAACTTTATATCAGTTCTCTTTATGAAAATCTCGAAAAATCAATCTGCGTGCAGTTACATAGTTCACTGTAAATCTGTAAAACTATTGCCTAAGCATGGGGTGAACACAGCATTGTCTTTACAAAAAATAATTGGATGTATCTTCAGAGGAAGCATGAGGTAAATTGGTTTTTTCTTGGTTTTCAGTCCTAAGCTTCTGTTTCATCAAAATTCTGTCCTCATGTGTAGGGTAGTGATACAGAACGAGATGGAGTAGTCCCAGAAAAATCCTCTCCAGAAAGAGAGAAGAAAAAGGAACAATCAGATGCGTCCAGTTCTCCCAGAACATCAAAGCATCACTACTCGAGATCACGCTCACGGTCAAGGGAAAGGAGACGGAAATCAGGTATGGTCTGGATGGAAGCAAATTGCTTGTGGAGCTGAAAGAAAATAGAAAAATAGACAGACTTAGCCCTAGTAACTTGGGAAAAAATGGATCTACTAACTTCAGGGGTGTATCTTAAATATTGAAACTGTTGAGGGAAAAGGTCTTATCAGTGTTGCGAGGATCAAGGAGAGGGAACGTGGTCAGACCACACAAACAGGAAACTGTCCCATTTTGTTTCATTTTCATTAGATAAGCATAGACTGGGATACTTTTGAATAGCTGTAACACGAATAAGGTTATCTGGCAGAAGAACATGACTGGAGTATGATGTGGGTTAGTTTTTCACTGTGAGAGCTTAAATAAATGCAAAGTCTTAACAGCCAGAGTTTTCTTTCTGCAGTAGATACTCAAATAGCGCTGTTTGTTAAAATCTTGACTTTAAGGGATGGAATAATTGGAAGGAGCTAGAAAGATTATAGCCAGGTAATCTCCTCCTTATCTTGGTAAATGACAGTAAATGTTTTCTTCTCCAGATACTGAAGGAAGAAAACACAGAAGTCGGAGCAGAAGCAAAGAGGTAATTAACACTTTGTAGCGTTTAGGTAATTGTACATCTTAAAAAGTATCTTGTAGTAATGCACATGTGTGTAAACTTATGTAAATGACTTTATGGTAAGTACAAGAAATTGAAAATGTTAAGCTTAAAATGGATATGGAGAGCCTTTCATAGTGAAGCATGATTGCAGCCATCATGTTGACAAGGTAATAGTTTTATAGAAAATGCTTTCAGAAACTAGTAACTTAATTTATTTTTTTTCTTTTTTTTTAAATTTTTGTGGAAACAGCCAAAAGAGAGAGTTCATGTGGAGAAGTAGAATGGTGTTCTTGATCACTTTCACAGAGCTTCCATTATCCAAAAGCCTTGGTTGGTTTGTTCCTGGCCAGTGTTCAGGACTTTGAATAATACATACCTGTCTACTTAGGTGTATTAAAAACAATTCCCCACCGGACTGAGCTCTGTTTATTGCATCCTTTAATTGTAAAGGGTGAAATAGCTTGACAAACAAGCTGAGTCAGCTGGAAATGTGACAGTAGCAGCAAAAAATTCAGAGGGCTGTCTCTTAAAATAAATGAGTAAGAGTGTGTGTGGATATATAGGGGAGTGAGAAGAGACAGCATCAATAATACCTTAAAAATAACTGGCTCACACACCAGAGAAGAGCTGAAACAAGCAAACCAGGAGCATCGAAATAGTCATAAAGAAGCTTAAGCTGTCTGGGGCAATAGGCTGGGACAGATAAGGCACTTTTGAACCTCAAACCCAGGTCAGGAACTTCTCCTTCCCCCATTCAAATGGAAGCTCTGTTAAAAAAAAAAAAAAAAAAAAAAAAAAGACAAAAAAAGGAGGAAAGAAAAATCTAGGCGAGTTTTTGTGAAATTGAATAATATATTGTTTAGCTCACATGATAACATTTCTATAATAAATCATACTCAGCGTGCTAATGCGCGAAGAGACTGAACTGAAGACGCTGCAGACTCAGATAGCAAAATTATAAGCCTACTTCATGATAAGGTAACTATTAGTCATTCAAACTCATATTTCCCTTAAAAATATCTTAAATCCGTTATGGGATATAATGGTGGTTTTATTACTAAATGTGTGTCTGAAGGATGTGATTAAAAAAATTTTCTAAGACTCTCTTTAATAATTAAAAAAGAAAGATGTTTAGAATCCTGTCCAGTGCTTTGCCAGGCTGTTGTATCTAATCTTACACAATTTATTTAGCAGCTTTTAAGTTTCACAGAGTGAACAGATGAGAAATGATCTCCCACAGTAGATGTACTGTTGTCATTCATTTGCAAGATTTAGTTCTGTCTGTAGACTAAATGCTGAATATCAGTAATAATTCTTAGTATGTATGTGAGAACAACTGCTTATGTAAATATATACTTAAAATTAGTGTACAGGTAACCTCAGATGTAACAACTGATTATTAAAGGAGCTAAGAATAAAATACTGTGAAAGCAGGAAAACTATGTAGTATTCTTGTTTACTTGAAGAACAATAATCAAATATATTTAGAAATGGATGCATATTAATAAAGAATTAGGCTTGGGCGAGTGGGTATAAACCAGTTACAGCATCATCTCCAGACTCATTTGAGAGAGAATTCTGATCAAAGAAAATGTTTTATGAGTAGTTAACAGATTTAGATAAGCAAGAAAACCAAACAAAAAACTTTTGAATAATTGGGGTTTATCTAAAATGAATGTATCATGATTAGTTTGTGACTTGAGAACTTAATTTAAACATAAGACATAAGTGAGCTGTGCTTTTGTGCTAGAAAGGTTTCCAAACACACTGAATATATTAAGAAAGGGTGTTGATGTCACGACTTAGTCTCTGAGGAAAGCACTGGCAAAAATCAGGCCTGACCTTGCTAAATATTTTTGGCATTGCAGCTATAAAAAGGAATCTTTTTTTTTTTTTTTTAAGAGGCACTGCAGGAAGGAATTGCAGCATAGTGGAGCAGCATATCTGTAATTTAAAACTACTGGGGGAAGTCTGAGTGATGCATGTTCATTTGAAATACGAAAAGTGGGGTGTCAGCCATATAAATTATCACTTTGCTTTGTAAAAACTGTTGCAAGTTACTGAAGAGAGTTTTGCTCTAGAAAATAATTACCTAATGATGACTAGAAGATTTTTTTTTGTTCTAAAAGCAAAATAGTTTGTCTGGAACTACGTGTGGGTTTTAATAACTTTCTACATGGAAGGCTCAGGCAAATATTAAATAGTCACTGCAACCGTGTTTCTATATATGCATATTCATAAATTGTCAGGTTCTTTAAGATAGGTATTTAATTGCTTGGAATGGAGACAGTAACTGAAAATGACAGGGTTTTTTGTTACAATGCTGTGAGTCTTACATGGAAACACTGTAAAGATACCTGGATGGATACCTTAAAAATCCTTTATAGACAGTGGGAGGAGGGAAAAGGGGAAAAATGCTAGTGTGCTTTTGCAACTTTGGGTAGTTGATGGCATTAGGTAAAGCAGCCGTGGCTCATGATTGAGTCACACTCCTAAGGTTACTAATGTTGCATCACAACTTAGCATTTTTATCTTCTGATACCCATACTAACTCTCTTTGTTGCACTATTTTCCTGAAAGAACCAACTTCTTCTTAAAACAGGCAAGAAGACATGAATCCAAAGAGAAGTCCTCCAAGAAGCACAAATCTGAAGACCACAATGACAAAGAGCATTCTTCTGACAAGGGAAGAGATAGCCTAAATTCATCTGAGAATGGTGAAGAGAGGCATAAACGCAAAGAGAGGAAATCGTCCAGAGGGAGGAGTCATTCCAGATCCAGGTCTCGGGAAAGGTAAGTTGTTACATGTGATCATTGTGTGAGTGTGTTTCCAAAAGCCACGTTTGGAATTTCTGTGGAGTTGTGAAATACAGCTGAGTTCCATTCCTGACCTAGTGTAATGCATCAGTTTATAGTGCATGTTTCAGTTTTCACTGGGTTGTAAATTTGTAGATAGATTTTTTTTGTAGATTGGTTTGAAATAAAAGTACAAAATAGCTCTAAGACTTCATATAGGGATGTCTCTCATGTTTATAATTCGTACAGAAAATATTAAACAGTATTAAATGTACCTTGTTGTCAGTGACAGGAAAGCAAATAGACCCTACAGTGACCTCGCTCTTTACCTCCTAAATCATGAGATTCCGCAGAGGGACTGCTGGCCAATCCTCCTTGCCTGGTAGCCCACCCAGCATGTTCTGAGGGTAGGAAAATTGCCTGGGACAAGCAGGCTGCTTCCAGCAGAACTTCTCCCTTTATAGCTGAGGGATGTACAACAAACAGGGTAGCAAGGAACAAGCTTTAGCTAATGACAGGCTGAGGGACTGGATGTGACTGACAGGCTGGAACTTGGACACCTCTTCCCAAAGGTCTCAGAATACCCTGGAGAGGAGCAGGGTTGTGTTGCCTTGGGTTTAAGAGTCCTGCATTAGATTAGTTTGGCTTTGTACTTGTTTTGAGATGTTCACTTTAATGAATGATTCAAAATAGCATTGTTGATTAGTATGATTATTTACAGAAACCATGCAGCTCAGCTGTGGCTGGTGGTGGGGTTTGGTTCCTTTCCCATTTCATCCCTTAGACTTACAGCTTAACCTGTCCAAGGCGTGAGCATTTCCATGTGTAGTTTGCAGTCTCCCCACCCTGCCTGATGCATTTTTGCCCTGTGGTGACCAATCCATGTGTGAGTCCTTAAATACAAACTGCATTTGAGCACAAGAACACGTGTAAGAATTCGGGGCGTGTGTTTCAGACGTCATCGTAGTAGAAGTCGTGATAGGAAAAAATCCCGATCCCGCAGCAGAGAGAGAAAACGACGGATCAGATCTCGCTCTAGATCAAGATCTAGACACAGACACAGAAGTAGAAGTAAAAGCAGAACTAGGAGCAGAAGCAGGTAAGTGTTACCTTCCATATATGTGATGATGTTTGGTTGGACATTCTGTGGTGGGCTGATGTGATGGGTTTGCCAGTTAATGTCTCTTCAGTGCAGTTAAATGTGTTTGGCTTTTTCTCAGCTGTGCTGAGAGTGGGTTCAGGACTGGGTAGTTTGCTTGGTCTTACAGAAACTCCTAGACAGCTGAAGCATTTCAAGCTCTTGGCTTTTCATAGTGTGACTTCTTGTTAGCAATAGTATTTAAGTGGAAAGATCTGAAGAATAAGGTGACCCTTGCCTGTGTTTGATACAATAGTAGTGTGGTTGGCATACTGCTGTATTTACCCCTTCAGTTTGTGTACATACGATAAAAGGAAAGTTTAACTGGAAATCAATGGCTGTCAAAGCATATATGCAGATCAGAGGCTAATTCTGATCAGCTCCACAGTTAACTTAATTTTTCTGTGAAGTGGAAATTGATGTGGTATTAAGGTAAATTTTGGTTCAGGTGGATTATTTCTGATATGAATGTACTCTTCAGTGTTAGTGATTACCAGCTCCTCTTTGTCAAGTTCAGCTTGAGAATATTTATCACATTAATTTTTCTCCCCGAGTGCTTTGATTTCTTCATTAAATTCTAGAAGGACTTGATCTAGACACATACTGGCCTGGGTCTGTTTGCCAGAGCTGAGATTCCATCTCACCTGGGATATGTTGGAGTTGCCATTTTCATCGCTGTATAGAAGTTAATGTTTTTCAATACTGATAATGCATTCAGTATTTTAGTGTAGAGTCTCTGTATCACCTCTGCATTCTTAATGCCCTGTGGGATTTTCTCAGTGGTGAAGCTGAAATACAACTTAATGATTGCTACAGATGTTATGTTGAAAGTAGTTTGAATGAAAATCAGTGTCCCTGCAGAGCTGCAAGAAAGTGTTGACTGTTCCAGTTCTCTTAATAGTGTTTTCACCAGAATATTTTAAATTTTTCTATGACTGGTTATGACTACTCAGCATTACAGTGGAACATTGGAGTCTTAACAATCACACTGGTGTAATGCTACAACATCCCTTGTGAAACTGTTCAGAAGACTTTACCTTTCTGAAGAAGTAGTTGAATTACATGGTGTGTGTCAGATTTTTGCCGTGCACTTTCTACCAAACATTGAGCTGGGGTGAGTAGAGCTGGGTCTGCAGTTGGTACATGTTACTTGCATTTGATGGTATTTAAGTTACATTGAGCATGTTGTGCAAGGCTTCAGCTCCCCATTTTTTCCAGTTATTGTAGATAATGTGCTCTCTTTAAAAGTCACTTTGAACATTGTGTGTAATGGCTCCATGAAAACTTCAAGTCCCAGAATAGATTTTGGCTTCTGCAGTGGAATTCAAATTACCTGAAACAGAGCATCAAATGTGGAAGGAAGAAGTAAGGGATAGTCATAGGTTAGGAATTTCTCCAGCAGGAAACAGGTGTTGTGGAATGCTGGTGGACATACTGCAAGAATCCTTTTAAGTATTGTTTGTATCCCAACAAATCCTAGAGAATGGAAATAAATGTAGCATCAGTCTTTTTTATCTGGAGCTAGAACACTTAATCAAGTTCAGGGCTCAGACAAAGCCTGGAAAAGAAGGTGACTTACGGGGCAATCCTCAAGGCAAACTCTGCACAAGCCAGATGAATGTGATGCGAAAATCTACCCTGTTAAAATTCACCTGTGAAAGGAATTGTTTCATTCCTGACATGCAGTTTTTGTATTACAGTGTGCAGGCTGTGACAGAAGCATTTGTAAATAGCAAAGATTGAGCTTCTCGTGATGGTTCTTTGCATAATCTCAAGCTCAGATTTTCAGGTGATCTGTCCTCAGGGGTGTTTAAACCAATCCTTTGGTTTGTGCCTGCGTGGAACCTCCTGGCAGTTCTTTAGTGGAGTGGCTCTGGTTAAATGCTAGGTGGAAAACGTGACTCCAGCTGCTTGTTTCAAATGGAAATACTTCAATACAAAAGCTCAAATATTTATTTCCTTGATGTTTACCAGTGCAATAAAGCATCACAGACCAAAGACAAGACCAAACAACAATAGCACGGGAAAAAAGAAGGTATCTTTGAAACATGCATTACATCTTATCTCAGGAATGCAGATCTGTCACTTCCCAGTGCCTGAATCTGCATCTTGTCATCTTCTCTGAAAAGATAAGTCTTGCCTCCTTTGTATTCTACCAGACTTGTCATGTAAACAAGGATCTTTTAGTAACTTCAGTCTGCATTCCATGATGTTTGTAGATGCTGCCCAGGTTACAAACAGAAGAAAGAGAATATCTGAATGCAGTGGAAAGTGGCTGTTGTCAAGTTAGCCATTATCCCCAGTTACCTGTTGCCTCAAATGGGTCTTAGTAGCATTTAAGTTGAAAAATTAACAGAAGCACCTTTGTGCATCTCAATTTAGTGGTTGTGGCAAATCTAGGAAAAGTGTGAGTGATGCATCTTATAAATTAAGCTTTGTTGAGCACTTGCAATGTCTGTGACTTCTTTGTTTGAAACACCAGTGTCTGAGGCTTAAACTGGGATAAACTCTTATCTCTTGTACTGTAGATAATGATGATCCTGGCACAGAGAACTGCTGCTAATAGTATTTTTTATATGTGTTTTGAGTAGCTGTTGTTTAGATGGGATTAGATACACATGTCCTAAGAATGACTCCTGCTTGGAAGGAGGTGGGGAGGTTAGTGAAGAAAAGTTGAACTGAATGTTTTGGTATTTTGCTTAAAGATATGTTTTAACTGGGTTCTTTTCAGATGGTCAGCCTCCAGGTAATTCATGCTTCAGAGTTCTCTTCCCAAGAGAAAGCCCAGACAAATCACACGTTCAGCTTAGCAGATTCCCTCAAAGCACATTTAGGGGGGAGTAACTGTAATTTCCTGAAGTACTATTCCACTTCTTAAATTGGACCTCTTCAAAATAATTACAGTGCTTTGAGGTCTCTTACGTTTTTAAAACATTCTTCTAGGTTGATTCATTCAAGTTCTCTTGCAATTTTTACCAGAAATTAGATTATTTTCGTTAGGATTTAGAACCTCTAGAGCAGATCTCTTTGTTCTGAACACTGAGGGGGTAAATGAAGACCCAGAACTTCACATTCTGTTACAGCTGGAAATCTTCAGTTTTAGCTCTGTGTTGTTAAAAGACAACTGTTGTAGTATAAGCTCCCTGAAAGTTTTTCTTGAAAGCTCCAAATGAATCACAAAGCAAATTTTCAATGCTGTGATCAAACACTTAATGAAATATTGAGCTGCATGTTTACCTTCATTGTTTTAGCAACTGTTAAATTTGGTTACAGAGAGAGAAAGAAAAGAATTGAAAAGCCCCGAAGGTTCAGCAGGAGCCACAGCCGGAGTCCGAGCCCTCCACCTTTCCGGGGACGAAACACAGCTATGGATGCACAGGAGGCCTTAGCCAGAAGGTCAGAAACTGTGGTGGTTTTAATGATGTGTGACGTGAAGAAGCTCCTGATGTTGATTGTGCATGTCTAAATATTTTTTATTTTCATGTACCTCTAGGCTGGAAAGAGCAAAGAAATTGCAAGAACAGAGAGAGAAGGAAATGGTTGAAAAACAGAAGCAACAGGAAATGGCTGCAGGTAGTGCATGTGTATTAAATTAATTCCTGAGCAATAGTGTGACTGGAAGATAAATAGGCTTATGTGACAGGAGTATTGCAGTCTTATCCAACAGTTGGGCAGGTTGTCTTTCTGTAATTGTTAATAAGAAAAATAAGGAGAACTAGGTACTGTTAAAAACAAACAAACAAAAAACCAAACAAACAAACAAAAAACACCCTAAAAATAAGAAACAAAACCCCAACAAAAATGATTGGGATTTCTTACTACTTGCTGAGTGTACAAGAAAAATGTTGTATGTTGGGCTGTTAAATGATTTCATGGTGGCCGTTGGGCTGCTACTTGCTCCCGGGGTATTTAGAACCACAAGGTGCATTAGTGTCACTTCTGATTCTCATTTACTAAAACTACTGGAGACATGTTCCTAAGCTGAGAAATCAGATGTACTTGATCAGGCATTTAACATCCGTGCACTTCCACCTTCTATTGAAGGGCAGTGTTTGAGGGTTTGGCTTTTTTGTTTGGTTCTCGAACAGGTTGGTGGTTGGGTTTTGTGTGTGTGTGTGTTGGGGTTTTTTCCCCAAAGTCTGAAGTTCTTTCCAGCAAAGTTCCCTTTGTTCTTCAGCGGCTGCAGCCACGGGAGGCTCTGTCATCAACGTTGCCGCTCTGCTGGCATCAGGGACACAGGTGACCCCTCAGATCGCCATGGCAGCTCAGATGGCAGCGCTCCAGGCCAAGGCACTGGCAGAGACTGGCATAGCTGTGCCCAGCTATTACAACCCAGCAGCAGTGAACCCCATGAAATTTGCTGAGCAAGAGAAAAAGCGGAAGATGCTTTGGCAAGGCAAAAAGGAAGGGGTAATGTTGGCTTTTCTTACCTTCATGAACTTGTTTGGGAATATTTTGCACTTGGTTTAAGGATGCTGATGAGTGTTACTTCCAGCTTTCATATCTCTTAACATAGTAATATCAGCCTGAAGTAAAACTTCAGTAAAACTAGGAGTTGGATTTTAATGATCCTTGTGGATCCCTTCTAACTCAGAATATTCTGTAGTTTAGGAGTGAAAGCATTAAGATACTTAGTCCTTCAGTGATAAATAGCTGTGACATAAGGCAACTCCAAATGTCATAAAGCTTCCGAGATGTAGTTGGATCTTAGTGTTATTTTTTTGAGGTTTCCCTACAACTTGAAACTAACATCAAATCCAGATGGTTTCCCTTTACAGGGAAGAGATGGCTAAGGTATGGAATGTATAACTTCTCCTTTCTGGGACTGTAGAGATTTCTCCTGTGGTGGCAGTGTCCTTTCCAACTACAAATTTCAAAGACGAGTCGACCTTGCTGGTAACTTTCCAGGAGCACAGCAATGCAATATTTACCCCAACAAAAGTCATAAATACAGATAAGCCTTCAGGCTTTTGTGCTGTGTTATATGCCTTTGCAATTAGTGAAGTAAGAAAGGCACCTGTGGCAGTTGCTTTTTCAGAAAGTTGCTGGATTTGGGTAGAGCTTTTGCCAGCTGATACTGTGGAAAAAATGGCTACTTTAATATTTGTATTTTTGTCTTTGTTGCTCTGGTATAGAAGTGTTTGGTAGGCTGGTTTCCATCTTGCAGCAGTTACACAACAAGCTCCCTTACCTTTACAGGCTGTTCCATAAGATGTGGAAAACAAACCAGTTTCCATGGCAATGGTGGGAGACAAAAGAGAGGGCAGGAGAACCCTGGATGCTCTCTGGGCAGTTTTTCCTGAATTGTGCTGTATATTGATTAATTGCAACAAACAAATTAATTTTTCCATCATTTACTTCAAGCCTGAATTCCAAGCAGGCTTCCAGACCTTTGGAAATGCCAAAGGAAGGAACATACCTGTGTTTTGAACACCTTGGTTAGGTAGGCTTCCCTCACAAAGAGCTCCTGTGAGGATGCTGCAGGAGGAATGTCAGACTTGGAAACCTTTTACTTGCACCTCTGGTACAGAATGGGTTTGCCTTTAGCACTGCTCCTTTGCTTGCTGCCCTACTGTGCTATTAATGGAATCTTACATAAAAAGGTGACACATCTTTCCTCTTCTTATTTTTTTTCCAATCTGAACAGGATAAATCACAGTCTGCAGAAATATGGGAAAAACTAAATTTTGGAAACAAGGACCAAAACGTCAAATTCAGAAAACTGATGGGCATTAAGGTAAAGAATTCTGAATATGTAATTAAGTTTATTAATTGCAGGATAATGATTTCACTTTTTATTTAAGTGTACCTTAGCCAGTAGAATTTTAAGTTAACCTGATGTAGTTAAGAGCTTCTAAGCAGCATCTAGGCTTGGATTTGATCCAGAAAGCAGCTGGGCGAAGGCCTGTGTGTTTCTTGACAACAGAAAATGTGCACGAGAATGTTGCAACAATAAACCTGAATGCTCGAATTCATTCTCTTGTAAGAATTTGTGACCCACACTTGCCCAGAGCTGATGTTTGTGTTGTGTTTGCAGAGTGAGGATGAAGCTGGCTGCAGTTCCGTGGATGAGGAGAGTTACAAAACACTGAAGCAACAGGAGGAGGTGTTCAGAAATCTGGATGCACAGTATGAAATGGCGAGATCACAGACTCACACGCAAAGAGGAATGGGCTTGGGGTTCACATCTTCCATGAGAGGAATGGATGCAGTTTGAAAAATGAGAAAAAACAAAACAAAAAAAAAGGCTGTTTTTGAAGTTTGAGACTGTGGAAGGTTCTTGTTCACATGTTGGGTCCTTGTTCACCAAAAAGCTAGCATTCTAGCTTGCATGGGTGTTGCATTGACTTTAATTTATTGAAAAATACAATTTTTTTTGTAAATATCAGATTAGTGATACTGGTGTTAGTGTTGTAATCAGGTTATACCCACTTCCATTAAACTTGACAGAACTAGAGGGAGACAGTATTTTTTAGTTAAAAGTTCTACTTTTCAAACCAAGCAGTAATGGGATGAGCTCATACATGGATATTTCGTGTCCACTGTCTTGTGTACTTTTGTACTTTAACCTTGTACAGTTATTTTCAATCGAAACATGAAAGAAACATTGTGTAGATGTTATTTAGCGGTCTGGGCCAATAGGCACATAATCCAGTGCAAAAGAAACTGGTTAATAATAAAGACATCTTTTTCTCTAAGATCATATAGTAATTTGTCTTTTGGGCAAACTCTCATAAGCCAGTTAAGAGAAGGGAAAACTTAAGGAGGTTTTGCTTTGGTTCTTTTGAATTAGGGTTTGCCTAAAATACTGCAGTGAGGGGCCTTGCTGCAGACACCCTACTTAATACACTTTTGTCCTGCACGGTGCTCCTGTTCCATGTATTTCTACCGCTCAGTCTTTCTCAGAAGAGGAAGAAAAACTCCCAAATCGGGAGCGGTGCCGGTTCTGGAGGCAGGAGCGCGTCCTCTATTGTGAGTACGGGAAGCGCTGTAGAGCTATTGCTGCGCCGCGCCGCCTACACCTCCCAGCGTGCACCGCGCCTCGTCGCCACCCGCCTCCGTGTTTCGCCGCCGCGATGCACACTGGGAGTTGTAGTCCGCGATGTTTGTCCTCCCGCCCACCCCGCGCTTCCTGCCGCCCTTTGCTCCCCGCCCCGCCCTTCCTGCGGCGGCCAAGATGGCGGCGGAGGTGGATTTCGGGGACCGCGAGCTCTTCGGGCAGCTGGAGGGCGAGCCCGGGCCGCCCTCGCCGCCCGCTCTGGACGAGCCGGACCCGCTGCTGGAGCTCTACGAGCGGCTGCGCGACCGCGACGAGACGGTGCAGCGGCTGCGGGCGGAGAATATCCTGGCGGGAGAGGCAGGCCCCGCGCCGGGGCGGGGGAAGGCGGGCGCGCCGCTGCTGCCGGTTCCCTTCCGGGCCAGCCGGTCCCGGCCCTCAGGGGGGCTCCGGCTTCTCCTCGGCGGTCTGTGGGAAGGAACCCTCGGTCTCCACCGGGGCCTGAACAGGGAGAGAACTGAGCTGGGCGGTGAGGGGAGCCCAGTCTGCTGCTCCCAGGCTTCCCCAGAGCACGTTTTCCATAGAAACTTTTATCCTGGCCCGTCCCAGCCCCGCCTCAGGCTCCGTCCCGGGATGCGGGGCCGGCTGTGACTGAATCCCTGCCTTCTGCCTTTCCAGGGAAAACACACCTCTGTGCTCACTCTGCCAATCCATCTGAACGCAGCTACAAATAATTCCAAACAGTTGAATTGTGGCAGGTTCCCTAAAGGGTTTTTGGGTTTTGAGTGGAATCTGAAATGTGTTATAATTTATTTCCTGTTTACAAGTACGCGTGTAGTACCGTTACCTTTCTTCACAGATATTTTTTAAATTAAATATTGTGCATCTGTTAATACAGTCATTGCACGTAATGAATGGCACTATTTGGATTGTCACAGCTAGTCCTCGTTTGTGGCGTTTTGTTTGTTTGTTTTCATTTTATCGTGTTTCTTCAGCAACACGTGGGCTTTTAAATAATCCCCTGTGCAGTGAAAGGGAAGGAGTGAAACCCTGTTTGTTGTTCTGTGAAATTCTTGCTCGGTGTTTTCTTGTTTGCTTTGGGTGTGGGTTTGTGTCTTCCAAAGAAAATCATAATCCTTAACAATGAGTTAACATCAGGAACTTAAAAGGAAGCTGAGGATTCTGACTCGTCCTAGGTATGTTAATGCTGACTTAAAGCACTGTATGGATTATATAGAGAGAATATATTTATTTATATATGTATATATAAATAGAGCTTATCTAAAGTATAAGCTGTGTGTGGTAACAATCTGCCACGTTTTGTTGCCATGTCCCAATCCCTGCTCAGGTGTTGGGCTTCTAAAATTCCAGTTCCTGAAAAGTCTTTTGGAGCTGAATAGCAGGAACTCGGTTGGTGTTGCTGTAACTCTTATTTATTTATATTTGTTTTATGAAACTCACTTGGTGATCAGGGAAACCGTTTTAATGTAAAGTTCAGCGGTGAGGAAAAATTACATTCAGATGCTTGAATGAATCTTAGTTAGATGTATCAGTTTATTGAAGCTAGCAGGAAGAGAATTTTGTTCATACAGAATTCCATATTTCTGTAGTGTGGCGGTATTTTGTTCTCCTTCCACCTCACACCAACCTGCCTTGCTGAAGGGGATAATTTCTGTTAAAATACAGATTTTTGTATTGACCAAACCTTCCTGCCTCTGTGGGGTCCAGACTCAGCTGTGATAAAACTGGTGGGGAATATTTACCCATGATCTGTGTTCTGTGCTGTTCTAGTGGAATCTCAGTGGAAAACCCCAAAGTTGATGGACCTCTGTTGCAGATTTTATTTATGAACAATGTCATTACCAAGTAAGTATTTTCAAGAAAAAACAATCAGGAAATGAGGGCTTGTTTGTTTGTTTGGATGTAGCAGTGCCGTGCCCAGATCGTGGATGAAGATTTTATTCAATAACATCAACTACTGAAGCTTGGAGGGGAGAAAGGATGAGGGGCAGTATGACAGGAGTTCTGTTCATTAGCAATATTTGATTTTGTCATGAAATGAAGGATGACTTCCAGGAGCTTGGAGTGAGTCTGAAGAGCAGTTTGAATTTCAGGAATGTTGTGGGTAAAATATAACAAATTAATCTTTCCCTGCCTCTGAGTTGATTTTTTTGCCCCACTCTGGTGCTCTCTAATATCAGATTGCATTTGTGTTGGTGGGGGTTGAGAGGGGGAGAGAAAAGAATTGGATTTTCCCCCCTGTCTAAGTTATTTAGTAAATGATAAATGCTTAAGAAAAGAGGCATCTACTCTTTGTTTCAGCCTTGCTCATGTCTGCATCTCTCTGTGCTTGCTCCCAGGCGGTATCATCAAGAAATTGAAGATTTTATTTATAGTTTAGTGCAAAAATACGAAGAGCAGAAGAAAAGTGAACAAGAAAAATCACAATTGAACCCTAAGCCACAGGTACTTTAAAACTCAAATTGTTACAAAATGCTTGTTCCCCATTTCTGTAATGAGAATATTGAAATATTGCACTTTAAACAGTAACAAAAATCAAATCAAGTAGTTTTTAAACAAATCTTGTACAACCATTTGTTCCAAAAAATAGAGCCAAGGACGACGGAAAGATCCTTTCTGCCCATGAAAATGCTTCTTGAAAATTGTCCCTAGTGAAATTTCAGTGAAAGAAAATGAATAACTTGGTTTAAATAATTGAGAAGAAAGCTCAATGTATCCTCTTCTGATAGTATTTGGCCCAACCCTGAGTATATGTAAGAAAACAGATGAACAACAGAACCTGAAAATTTACACCTTCTCCTCCTAGTTTAGAATTTTGATTTTTAACTCAACATTCACTTTGAGTAAAAGGGTGGAATGGCACATTTCTCTCTATCTTTCCCTTAGCTTTCTTGATGAGAGTGAAAATATTATTTTGCAGTGTATTTCTGATCAAAGAAAGCCTTAGAAAGGAGCTGTGTCATGCTTTGCACTGTGGAAAACTTCACCATCCTACTGTTGGTGAAAGGATAGAAGCTGAACCTCACATTCTGTGCCTTTTACGTCACTTATACAGGATTGATTTGTTGATTTGTTGATTTAAATGAATTATTTTTATTATTTTGCTTTTCCTCTCAGCCCTCCAGCGTTGTTTTGGAAGAGGATTGTAAAGGAACCGGCTCGAGTTCTAAAAAAGTGAAAGAAGCTTTTAGTGTAAGTTTTTGACTGTGCTCATCCATGGTAGGTCTGACTCTTCATTCTCCACAGTTAATGCACTCTGCCATTAAAATAACATCTGTTAACTGCTGTTATTACACTGATAAATGAAATTTAAATTCAGCATGTTTGAGCTACATCAGTGCAAAAAAAAAAATCTTAAGCGTGCAGGTTTGGGCTTGTATTAATTGTAAATTTTTACAGAATGGGGAAAGAAACCTGGAAGTATTTCAAGCAGTATAAATTTATAGAAATGCTACCAATCTCACCTAAATACTGACACATTTCTGACAATTCTCTGACTTTTTTTCTACAGGTTGTAGGAAGTGTTCTGTATTTTACCAATTTTTGTCTCGATAAACTGGGACAGCCTATTTTAAATGAGAATCCACAGCTGACAGAAGGATGGGAAATACCAAAGTATCCTGTTTGCTAAAAGCACCTTTCTTTTTTCCTGTTTGTCAAATCCAAAGAATTCCAGTGGGTAAATTGAACTCAAATTCTCTTCGGTGTGTTTGTATCAAAACCATACCAGTCATTAGAGATGGGGTGATTTAATGAGTCATTAATGGCTTTTTTTATTCAAAACAAGTAGTTTTATATAATTGACTTGCTGATTGCTATCCAGAGAGTGAATGCCTCATCCCCATAAATACATCTGGTGAATTTAGGGATTTCCTTGGCCAGTCCCTAATCAGATTTGGAATAACAGCTCGTTGCAGATTGTATAAGTATTCTCCCTCCATAAAACTCACTCTTTGGGAGAAGAAAAGGGTTCGGGAAACTCAAATATGCTGTAAAATGCTTTTTTTCTGAAAGTGGGAGCTAGAGAGAAAATGTTTTATTAAAATTTAATTATGGTATGCTCTTAACATGCCTCCATTTCAAAGTTGGTTCTTTATTGATTATTAAATCCAACGTTTGAAAAGTGGAATTGAGGGAAATGCTGAAAAAATCTGGAAAACGTTGAAATTTTTTTTTTTTTTTTTAAATATTGATTTTGTCTTCCACGACAAAAGAAATTGGACAAGAAATTTCTTAAGTAACAGCATCTCCTCAGGTTTCCAGTATTGCTCCTGTCCTGGAAGGACTCAGGACAAGAAGCAGTTTCAGGGTTCATTTCTGCAATATCCACTTCCTCGGCTTATAATCAAGGTCATGTCCGTGTTAAAAAATCACTTGTATCTGCACATAAATTGCAAATTTACGATCTCCCAACCTCTGGATGAAGGAAGCAGATGCCCAAAGGGAATTTCTCCTTCAATGCCAAGTTAAGTGTGGCTGGACTCATTCTGAGTGAAATGGTTCATCAGGCAGTGGCTTCAAAATGACCAAAATACTGCTCTCAGTGAACCTGGCATTTTGACACTCTTATCAAAATGGGCTTTAATGAGATTGCTGTGAAGCATTTCAGAATTATTGTCTGGAAATTTCTGCCAGTGAACAAGAGGGTTGTAGTTTTAGCAAGTGCTGATTAAATGTTGAGTAGAAACGTAGGAGGAAACAGCATAAGCTCATCTTAGCAAATAGTTTATAGTAGATATCATTTGATAGTTTATACTCAGGAGTTCATATCAAGGACCCATTTGTACCTTAATGCAGATGAGTCAGTGTTCTGTTGCAAGCACTATTAAGTTTTCATTGGTATTTTAAACAAAATTGAAATTTTGCTTCATCCAGTAGCAGTTCCTTATTGAAATCTAAAGATACCAGCAAGTTTTCAGCCAGATTCTCTCCCTAGATGGACAAGAAATACAAGTAAAACCCAAAAGGTTTGTATTATTCTTAAATATAAAGTTTTGAGCTGAAAAGTTCAGATGCACTCTGTGATTATTGCCCAGTTAATAAACCCTTGGACATACTTGAGCAATGAGTATTTAAATTTAAATCAAATAATCTAGAGCTGAGCATTGCAGTCAGTGGGTCTTTTTATTGAGTTTCTTTAAGAAGGCTCTAGAGTCAGTACGTGAAAACTGTTTCAGAATTTTTATACTTAATTCTTCTGTTTCTTGTCTTTTTAGCGATGGGTTTGTCATCCTTGCACTGGTATTGTCGTGGTTACAGTTCTGTAGAACAACTCCTGTCTGCTTTCTTGATAGATTTTTAAGACACACTGATCTGAGAGTTGATGGTGTAGTCTTTATGGGAGGTCAGAAGTGAAGGGAATTCAGTTTCCAGCTGGAGGTACCTTGGACACGTGTTCTTGTGCCACGCTTTTTGTCTCCACTTCTGGTTCCCGTCCTAATTCAGTAAAAATGAATGTTCAGAAAGTAAATCTTTCTCTAAAATCGTGATATTTCACCCCAGTAACATTGCAAATGTTTCCTGTCACGGTGTGAATGTAAAGGAAGATTTAAGCTTAAGCCAGCTGCAGTTCCATTCCAGGTTTTCAGTGCAGTTTCACAAAATAAATTACTTGAAACTGTGGGCCAGGACTTCCCAAAGAAATGGTTGTGCTGTGCTGTTTGTTTCTACTGGTGACTGATTCCCAGTATTGTGGAAGGGATCAGACCTCTGATGATAGCATTTCCTATTTCCCTCTGCCCTCTCCTCATTTCCCTTAGCACTGTGAAATCAGCAATATTCTCTATTTAAGGACTGATGCAAGTTTAAAAGAAAGACATCAGCAGTCATTGCTTTTGGTTTTGTCTTTCTCAAGTCTGAACCTTAAAATCTGTCAAGAATGAAAACAATTTAGGTGGCTTTAGCATTGCAAAGCTGTGTTCGGATTTAATTTGCTGTGCATTTTTCAAGCAGGCCCAAACCTCATTGTTTCAATTGTGGTTCTGAAGACCATCAAATGAAGGACTGCCCAAAGGTAAAGTCACCAGTATTCCAAAGACTGCTGCTCTCCAAGCTTTGTGTTGGGTGAAAGAGTGCATAAATTGTGAGTTGTCCAACTCTAAACTTCCCAATTGTGTTATCTTTAAGCCACGAAATGCAGCTCGTATAAACGAGAAGAGAAAGGAGTTTTTGGAAGCTTGTGGTGATTCGAGCAATCAGAATTTTCAGCAGCGTTACCATGCAGAAGAAGTAGAAGAGAGGTTTGGAAAATTTAAGCCAGGAGTAATTAGGTATCTCTTTTCTTTCCATTTGCTTTTCTGGAATACCTCTTCTGCCTTTGGAGTGCCAGATTTTAATTGCCAGAGTTTATTAAGTCTACCTGCTACTCTTAACTATGAGTGTATTATGTTTGAATTTGCTAAATAGAATTTTAATAAATTGCAGAGATATCTTTCAAATGAAAACTCACTGCTAGCTTGACAGCCCAACCCTTTCTCTAATGCAGGGAGATAAATACTACTCTTTGACTTCTCAAATTGCAAATTTATTATGTTCCTACTAAAAATGTATTCAAAAGTCTGCAAATTTTGAGCTTTAAATGTCCCTTCCTCTCTAGTCAAAATGTTCAGAGGAATCGTAGTATTGTGTGGCAGTCTCCAAAAAAATCACCAGTAAATTCAGTGGCAAGGTCCACCCTTCCTGTTGATAGCTGCAGTCAAGGCCATGAGTCAGAAGTAGCAGGTCAAGTAGGTTATTCTTGGTGTAGAATTAAATCTAATAAAGTGTTTGAACATATCAGCAAGGCAAAAAGTTACATTTGATATCAGAGCTGGTTTTCATCCAGAGTTGTTCCGTCTGGGGTTGAAATACAGCACAGTTTGAGCTAAAACTCAGCTGTTTTACCTTGACAGCTGACAACTCCACAGAATGTTCATCACCTTTTGTCACCAGTTAAGGGATTTTTCTGGATGACATTTTGTGTTGTGTTTGTTTCCTTGGCTCAGTGGGGTCCTCCAGGATGCCCTTGGTGTGACAGACAAGAGCCTGCCCCCGTTCATTTACCGCATGCGGCAGCTGGGGTACCCCCCGGGCTGGCTCAAGGAGGCTGAAATGGAGCACTCAGGACTGGCTCTGTATGATGGGAAAGGTGAGCAATGTGGGGCTGCAATGCTTTTACTGGGAGGCTCTGTGCTGGCTGCACCCTCCTCAGGAGAAAATAAAGGAACTGGTTTGTAAACCTTCGTCTCCCTCGTGCAAGGAGGAGAAAGTTGCAAATCAAGTCGTTTTATTTGTGTAAAAATACACATTTTTCTGTCAGATCTGATGTGTTAACAAAACAAATTCCATAGTGGTTGTGAGACTGTCAGTGGATTTCACTGTTAGAACCTGGAGTTGTGTGAAACTGCAAGACTTGCAAATCTCTTATTGTCCAGTTTCTTCTCCCTTTTTTCTTACGTTCTGTGAGAGAAGCCACAGTCCTCAATAAATCACTCTTACATAGGAACAAAACCACCAGCAAGCAAACAACATATTCCTTGGACTCTAACTTAAGTAATTTACCAGCTTTTTGCTAATGACCATCATTTATGCTGCATCTCACAACAGCCCTGATGCCAGATTCTGAGGGTAGCAATGGCACATGAAGAGCAGTGGTGTAGGAATACCCAGTCAGGTTTCTGGGGAGGCTTCATGCATGAATCTGATGGATTTGGTCACTGTTCCTGCCCCTCTGGATTTCAAAACCTTCTATCAGTACTTACATTCCAAACCCCTGTTGTTAAATCCTGTGGATTTTTTCGGTGGTGTTCTTAATTAATATTAATAATAATGATATTTCATTATAGGTGAAATGGAAGGAGAAGATGCGGGCTCTCCCAAGCCCAAACGTATCACTTACGATGTGTCTAAGTTGGTAAATTATCCAGGCTTTAATATATCCACTCCCAGTGGGATCCCAGATGTGAGTAGCTGTTCTCTGCCTTCTGAACATGCTGAGTGACAGGAATTGCTTTTAGCCAAGCGTTCATGTTCTGTAAGAGTTCTGTATTCTGCATCTGACAATTTCCTTTTAAGAGTCTCTTCTTTTTAATTCCTTGCTTTGGGGCTGGGGCTTGTAATTAATGTGACAGCTGATACTTGTCATGATTCTTGTGCTGGGGTCCTCCTGTCAGTGCATTCCATCACTGATCTGAAGGCCTGTGCATTAAAAAGAAGCACTAATGCCTTTACACCTTTACATTTGCCCATTTAGTGGCATCCAAATGTGTTTTTTCATTAAGTGTTATTAACCAAAGCTCTGTTATTAACCAACCATCTGCAACATTATTTCTCTTTTCTCTTTTTTTTTTTTCCTTTTTGCTGTAGGAATGGCAGATGTTTGGTTCCATCCCCATGCAGCCATCTCAACAGAAGGATGTTTTTGCTCACTACCTTTCTAATTTTCAAGAGGTGAATATATCTCCTTGTTATTAAAAAATGTTATCTTTCAGTTAGTGTAGGGCATGCTGATTTCTTGCTTGTATCTTTTCTGCACAAGGAGACAGAGTTTTTATTGACATTAGTGAGGGTGAGATGCTCATCTGGCTTATCTCTTTTAACAAAAAAAGGCTTCATGTTTAAAATCAATTCCATTATTTCACTTCATATAAGCAGACTCTAGTTGTGCAAAGATTTGCAAGCAATTTGTAAAAAAATTGCTGTGAATTTACACAGCCTGGAAGTTCCAGATTCCTCTAATAATTAAGAACCTTGGTCTTCATAGCCATGGCATCCCTCAAATGTCAGTGTCTGTTTACACACTGGGTCCCCAAGAGATTATATAGTCACAAAATTGCTTTAATTCTTACAGCTGGAAATGTTACCCTGTACAATATAATACTAATTCTTCTTGGTTTTGTGGATAATTTCTCTCCAGCCAAGTCCAAAACCCAGCAGCAAAAGGGCTGCACCTCACTCAAAGTCTCATCATTCCAAACGACCAAGAGAAGACAGTTCAGAGGTAGCAGCAGCTGACATGGACCTGGACTCTGGTACAGTCCCTTCTGCGTTCTTTGTTTTCCTAGTTTCAACTTTTATTTTCAAAATAACTTGCTCTGAATTGAAATGTGAGAGTTAAAAGGAGAAGCCAGTATGTTAGGAGTCATTTTGGTGGTATTAAAGGCAGTGCTGACAGAGGCCAGCAGTGTCCTACTGCAGTGGCATTTGCTGGGATTGTCGCTGTGGTTTTCATATTTTCTAGTACCAAGCAGGAGGTTTCAGGTGTGCTCAGAGCAATTGCAATGTCATGTTAAAACTTCTGATCTCTTCACTTCAGGAGCATCCTAAAGAAACTTCCTTTAAGACCCCCAAATCCCTAAATATTTGGATGAAATAACATAAATTTGCAAGCTTACAGCCTTTTTTAAAAAAAGGCAAGCTCAGAGGAGGATTCAGTGTTAAGTGTTAGAACAGCTGGAGAAACTTCTGCTTCCCTTTTGAAATCTGCCATGAGGAATCCTTCAATGTGTCTCAGTGTAGAATGAGTTTGTTAATACCTTCAAGAGTAGTTTTTTTTTTTTTTCCTTGAATGGCTGGCAGAGTTAAAATCCCAAAAAACATAGTTTTGGTGGATATGAAACCCTCACAAAGTTTGTTGTGTCTCAGCTGGAAAAAAAAGGATGAGAAGACGTAAATCTGGTAGTTAATCAGAACACTGGCACTTTGAATCCTATCCTGGTCAGATTTCAGGTTCTAAAAGGTGTTTTTAAATCTCTTTCTAGACCTGGAAGGGGCGCAGAGATCTCAAACTCCTAACAGTTTTCAGTTCCAACCTCCGCTGCCGCCTGGCTCTCCATCGGTGTCCACTCCTCCACCTGTGCCACGAGGAACACCCCCATTCACACCCCCTCAGCCTTCCACACCCACCCACTCTCCCCTCTCTAGGACTACTCCACCACCAAACTCTGCCAGTCCTCAGCCCAAAATAGTGGACTCAGTCATGGATGAGGATACCCTGACCTTGGAAGAGCTGGAGGAGCAGCAGAGGTTAATCTGGGCAGCGCTGGAGCAGGCAGAGAGCACAAACAGTGACTCTGATGTTCCTGTTGACACTCCTTTAACTGGGAATTCCCTCACATCATCACCAGCCAGGAATGAAGCAGATCTCGTTGCAGAAGTCAGGTCACCTGAGAAGGTGATCTCAATGGAAACGGAGTTTTCTGACATCACTGAGCAGATCCCAGAAAACGAACATTCTCTAACCAGTCCCAATCTGGAGGACAGTTTGCTTGACTTAAAGGAAAATCCCGATAATGCAGTTTCTGAAGGCTTGCTGGATGACACCCTGCCTGCTCCCAAGCCTGAGGTTAATGAGGGGGAAAACACAGGTGGTAGTAAAGTTCCCACAAGCACTGGATCATCTGTCAAAAAATCTGGACTTGTTCCTGACATGAGCAAGTTTGCTGCAGGCATCACACCATTTGAATTTGAAAATATGGCAGAATCAACCGGGGTTTATCTACGGATAAGAAGCCTGTTAAAAAATTCCCCAAGAAACCAGCAAAAGAAAAAGACTTAAATCTTAACTGGTCTTTTGTTTTCTTATGTCCAAATCCCTTCTGTTTCCCCCCCCCTCCCAGTTTTACAAACTCAAGATAACCTCCCTCATCTTATGGGAAAGAGAAAATCTTGACAGATACAGCTCTGCCCTATTCTTCCTTGGTATTGAAGTCAGTGCCAGTTTCTGTCTCGACCAGGACCACCAATGCAGCCAGAAAATGTAGAATTTTCCCAAATTGCATGCTTCCACTAAGGAAGAACAGGACTGATTGATTTGTTAAGAGCATTTTATTTGCCAATACTCGAGACTCTAAAATGCAGAGTTTGTGGTTTGGTGTTCTTTATTTTGGCTAAGATTTATATTGTCCATGAGTTTCAGGTGGATTGGTGAATTTTTTAATACCTGTCCTTTGTACAATAATCTACACTTTATACATTTTGCTAATTATCCTGTAGATAAGTTTAATATATTCAGAATGTTTTTAAAAAGGTCTGATGTTAAGATTTCCCACATCAAAGTTCTGGCAATTGGTGGAAAATAATTGGGGATTACAGCGCTATTTTCACCATTTCAAGTATTTTTATAAATTATTTATGTGGGTCTGTTTTAATTGCCACTGTATCTTTTGTAGCATCGTCCTTCATGTAAACTTGCTGTACATACATGTTCGTGATTGTCTACAGAGGTTTAATAAATGGGCTTTTAGCTAAAGAGCTTTTAATTGAAGTCCTAAAGCAGCAAAATGCTGTTTTTTGAAAAGCAGCTGCTGAAGAAAATTGGGAAATCGAGCTGAGCAAAATGAGGATGAGCACAGTGAAATATTTTAGGAAGGACCACAACTGTTGGCTTCAGGTTTTCTTAATCAGGAAACTGTCAAAATTCTCTTTAGCTACTTAAACAGAACCTTGCCATACCAATGAGTTTTCATAATCTGAAGAGCTGCCCGCTTCCGAATGCTTAGAAATGTCATAACCCTGCTAATTAATTGTTCTAGCACTTTTTTTTCCTCCTTGTCTCGGGAGGGACCTGTGGCTGAAGTGACTGTACATTGTTCAGTTGCCAAGAGAGGGAGCACTGGATTGATGCAAGGTATTCCTTGGAGCTGGTAAAACATTTGTTCTTCCAGAAATGCAGGAAAAGTGTAAAGCTGAGTCAACCAAAGCATTTTCAAGTATCTAACAAAAAAAATCTTTTGAAGGGGAATGTCTGTAAGATAATGTTAGAGAGCGAACTCAATTCTTTCAAATTTTCAGCTTTGCAGTTAGTGCATATTGCCCAGAGGTCTTTAAAATACATGATATTGATACACTCTGCCTTTGAATGTCTGTGAGAACCCCAGGCTTTTTGCATTTAAAGCCTTTATTTATTTCTCTTTCTTTTTTTCTCCCTAAACTTTACAGGAAGGCAAAACCAAAGCGCCTTTATGTGTGAATTCTGAGCGGCTGAAAAATCTTTTTGCAGCATTTGCCAGTTCAGGTTATGTGGTTGCACTTGGAAAGCAAGTCAAGGTAAATCTTCATCATATGTTCTAAAATGAGTAGCTTTTTTCTTCCTAGTTTATAGGAGAAATGTATTTTTATAACAGGAGTGGAGAACAAAATAATGTGCTGTTTCCACCTTTGACAGACATTTAAAGAAAGCTCTGTTGGGGAAGCATGTGGAGGTCTGGCACTTTTTCCTTCTCCTTGCATGGAGTTAAAAGCCAGTAATGACAGTTTACAGGAGCCTTTGTGTGCTGCATCATGGCCACGTGGATGATAAAGGGATGCAGGGCAGGAGGTGATGATTGCCAGTGCACACCTTTTGGGTGTGTTGTGGTGCTCATACTTGAAACACGAAGTTCTCTCACCACACCTTAAAGAGCTGGTTTTAATGGCTCTTAGGAAATGCTGCTGCTTGAGGAGGACATGCAGCCTGAACTAAAGGTGTGCTTGTGGTTCCTGTGAGCAGGGCAGAAGAGTACACAAGATAAAAATCATCTTTATGTGCTTAAAACCTTTTAGTGTTCTGTATGTCCATCCTCAGTCACCTTTCCACATAATTAATTGGTCACAACAGATAAGCAAAACAGTTGTGACTGTAGTACTTCCATTTGTTATTTTTTTGTCTTTCAAACTGCAATGTTTTAAATGTTCCTATAATGCTTTTTTCCCCTTAAAATAATGGTTTTGTGGTATGTGTTGAGCTCAGAAAAGCAGGCAGGGACTGCTTTAATTTCTGGGTTAAAATTTAGTAATTTAATTTCAAGTAAGGATAATTATACAAAATTCTCTGAGAGCACTCAGAGGTATCTTTTAAATTGTTCTTTTAAATTTTCTCTTTGGAATTGTCCTTTCTTTGGAGGTGCCAGTCAGCATGGATAGTGCTGTGAGAAAACTGAAACCAGTAAGTAAAACTCCTGCATTTACCTCTGCTGTAAGACACACAGTTAATTAGGGATGGGGAGTTATCTCTGCTGCTTCTCTCATGATGAGGAATTCATTCATCTGCATCTCTTAGCAATTTATCTATAATTCACTGTTCTATCAAGTGCTACGTATTGTTGCACTGAAGATGCCTGTAATTAGTGAGGTTTTTGATCTGTCAGCTGTAACTACTCGAATGGGTTTTGTCTATTGAAACTGCAGTCAGATCACACTCTTAAGTCCCAAGGAAAAGCTGAATAGCAAAGTATTTTGGGTCCTTTTAAGTGCCATTCCTATGGTGATGGGTGTGGCATAATAACCTAGATTAGAGCTTACTAAAACGAATGAGTAATAAAATCTGTAATGAGGTGGGTATAGCATGAGCAGGCATCGCTCAGATTTTCCCACAGATTCCTGTTGGCAAAGTCCCTGTGTTTATTTACAGCACTTGGAACTCTAAAAACATGAAAAAATGCTCATGCACGTCTAAAAAATCAAATCCCTGCAAAATACTGTGGGTATCAGTCAGGTGGGAAGTTGTGCCTTAAAAAGAACCGAATTTCTGACTTAAATTTTTATAACTCAATTCACAGCACTCCAAACCTCGAGAAAAGAGAAATCGCTGAGATTCTAGAAGATATCTGAAAGACGTGGTAGCTGCTAAAAATAATTATTTCACTGCAAGCTCTGT
>VZSR01003800.1:5188234-5265344 GCA_013398615.1 Brachypodius melanocephalos
AGCAGCAGGGATGTTACATGAGATTTTTTGCAACATGTGTTTAGTTGTCACCCATGAGTGAATGAACATTTATTTACCCTTTCTTCAATTCAGCACTCAAGAGGAACAAAATCCTTCTGCTTTGCTTCGCTGTAGGTGAGAATTCAGCTTTTATTGGTATCTACGTAAGTGCTAGAATGATTTGCATCCTTATTAATAGACTGGTTTCTCAGTTATCAGGGAAATGAAACACTCATCAAGAGGAACATTATTGTTAATTTAAGTATCTTGTTTAAACCAAAATGCAGGAAGGATTCTTTTTAAATTTGTTCAAATACTGTTCAAATACTGTTCTCTGTTTTACTCATGTTAGGTAGAACAAATAATGTAAAATTGGATGAAAGCTTGTCTTGAGTAGCTCACCAAAGAAAATGGGGTTTTGGAGAGCTTTGTCTTTTATTGCTGCTGAGTAGTCTGGCTGACCTGGAGAAGGGAACCAGGAAGTACATTAGCAATGAAAAGACTTCTTGCAGCCTGTACAGAAAAGAAACTACAGAAAATAGTGCAAGTGCTGGAATTTTTGAAGCAGCACTTCTGAGATTAAAAAAAAAAAAAGGCAATTAGCTGCCTTTTCTGTAGCAGATGTGACCATCAGTTCTGTTTAGGGATTGCCAGATGTGCATATTGAAGAGATCATTCAGATGGAAAAAAAAAAACCCTTTACTCAAAATTCTCCTACGTGGGTGAATACCTCCCATCGAATAGAAAAATGGATTTCTTCAGTCAGGAAATCTTTACATTCAGTTCTTAAAGGACACATTCTAGCTCTTTGGAAAGTTTCAACAACCTTGGACCTTCACAAATCTGAAAAAGGGCAGAAACAACTGCAACTGGTACTCCCACATTATTGAGAACAATTTTAATTTTAAAGGAGCCTTGTACTTGTGGCCAGGATGCCAGCAGTTATGTTGGCATCCTGAATTTCCCTGGAGCATCCAGCAATTCCTGTTCTCATGGAGTTATGAAAATGCCTATATATTATTTGTTGACTGATCTGATCATGCAGATCAGAAAACAGAGCCACTAGGACTGCAATCAAAGATATTCTGGCTTTCAATCATATCTAATCCTGTATAGGAGTGTGGTTTATAATACCAGGATCTTTTATTACAATGATTCCTACAAATTGGCTGTGCCCTAATGATGCAGACTGGTGCACAGAGGCTGTCAAACATTTCCACCCGGGACGAACTGAAGTTACAGTTGCTCCAAAGCTACATTTCCGTTGCATGAATTTGATTCTGGTCAAAGAATTGATAACAAACTCTTTTTTTTTTTCCTGCAGGACTACGGGATCTTGAAGCTGAGTGTTCAGTAGGAAATGACTGCAAAAAACAGTGGGTTTTTCCACACATTCCCTTGATCTGTGTGACATTCTTACCTTAGTCCAGGACATTTTTACTGTAGCCTTGCAAGGGAGTGAAGCAAACTTTACACGTTTAAACCATATTTTATCCATTATTTCCCCACTGTTACTGCTTCCACATGATGACAAGTTCTACATAACAGCACAAAGTTGCAACTTCTGGTTTTCATCTTTAAGCTGTCTTGTACTTGCTGTGCTCTGTCCTAGATGCATCAGTCTGATACCGCTTGTACAATTTTAATGCTGTGCACTGAACTGCAAGTATTTGAGATGGACTTAGATGGTGGCAAATTAACTGAGAGACAAAACATCAAATTAATGATGGAGAATGATAGATAATCTTAGAGAAAAACCCATTCTACGTTAGCACCAGATCAATACAGAAAGCTCAAATCTGCACCACCAGAAAGAAGCACAGAGGTTCACCGCTGCAGCTCTCAAGCCAGCAGATATTTTAGGCAAGTACAAGTTAATACAACTCCCCAGTTTCTACCCTTATGGCAATTTTTGTGTTAAGGATTATTTCCATAGCTTGGGGCTGCAGGGTCATTTTTTTTAAAGTGATCCTCTGCTGGCTTTGCACTTCTAAATACAGCCCAATGATTAAATCCTGAAGTCCTTATTCAGCGAAACTTTTATCAAATTTTGCAGGGAGGAAGAGGGGTGGCTGTACATGGATTCAAGTATCTGTTTCACCATATAATGGCCATGGCAAGAGATTCTGTTTAACGTTTAGGAAGTAAAATTCTAACAAACATTGCTAAGTGCTGATGCAGTTGAAACCTGTTATTTGGGGGAGTGCATCACACCATTTTGTGCTTTACTGTGCTGGATTAATGCCAAAGAACGAAGCCAAAATGAAACACAAATTGCAATCGGTCCCCAGCAATGGAACTGCTTTCTCATCACCCTTTTGTTCAAATGGCATCATGCAGAAACCAAACAAGCTATGAGACTGCAAACTGAGCTTTGCTTTGTGAGGAATTCAGCGGTGATGGGCCAGCTCTGGCTGGGCTTTGCTGCCTGTTTATAAGAGGGGAAGAAGTGGAGCAGAGCTGTATGGTTCAGCCTTGAAAATCAGTGTTAAAATGTTATGATGGCGTTGGAGCTGCTGCTCCAGCTGTTTAAAGTTTAGCAATGGGATAACGCCAGCTTCCAATGTGTTGCTTCACAAACACAATGGAAATAAAAATATTCAGTACTTCGGGATGATAAATTTCTGCCCGTTAAATTTCTGGGCATCAGGACAAAAGGAAAATGGAGCGAAGCAGCAGACAGCGAAGTTATTCACCCACTAGAGCGATGTGCTTCACACCTCCCCGTGTGTGCCCACCCTCTCCCCCTCCCACCCAGCCGGGCTGTGCCGCAGCAGCGGCTCCGGGACCACCGGGCGCGGCGGGATCCCCCCGAGCCGGGGCACAGCCGCTCCCTGCCGCGGGGCGAACAAAGCGGGGGGCGGACAAAGAGAGAGGAGGGGGCGCGGGGAGCTCGGGGGCACCGCCGGTGCCGCTGCTGCTGGTGCAGTCCCCGCCCCGGCGGGCGCAGACGTTGTGCCCGCCCCGTTCCGCCTCCTGCGAGCCGGGGCGGCGCCGCTGCAGAGGGGGAGCGGGAGCAGGAACAGGAGCGGGAGCAGCAGCCGGAGAAGGCGGCGGGAGCTGCGCTGGCGGCGGGGCCGGTGAGGCGGCGGGGCCGCGGGGGAGGGAGCCGCTGTGGGGAGCGCGCGGGGCCACGGCGGCGCCTGAGGGCGGGGGGAGCCGCGGCCGCCGCCTCCCGCCTCGGGGCCTCCGCGCTTCCCGTCCGGGCGCCGCGCTGGGCGGGTCTGAGGGCGAGGGGGTCGGCGCCGAGGGGCCGTGAGGGGCAGCGGCGGGGCCGTGAGGGGCGGTGGCGGCGGGCCGGGCCCCGGCGCTGAGGGCTGTTAGCGGCCGCCACACGTGCTGCCTGCGCCGCCCCGCAGCGGCCGCTCCGGTGGGGCCCCGGCCGAGCCCCGGCGGGACGGGGCGCTGCGGACGCGGGGCTGGCGCGGAGCAGCAGCGGGGCGGCCTCGTCACCCTCAGCCCTCAGCGGGGTGGTTGTCCGGAGCGGGGACACGACGGTGGGGTCGCAGCCTCTGCTCGAGTCTCGCCCTGGGAAGCTGCGGCGCTGTGCTGGGTTAGTGGTGGTTTGAGCGGCTGATTCTGAGGGAAGAGGTCTGGGTGGTCCTTATATTTCGTGGTAAGTGCTGACCTGCAATTCCCAGCATCGTGCATTTACATAGGGATGTTTTACTAATAATCCACCTTGGCGTTTCTGCATTTGTTTTTTTATGGCCGCTCCCCATCCTCGCGTTGTTACAAAAGCTGCTGGTTTCCAGGTGAGCTGCTCTGGCATCCCCTCAGGTGGCTCAGGAGAGTTTGCTGCCATGTTCTGGGCAGTGTCGGAGCTGCGGGATTCGCAGGCACAGGCGCTGCTCCAGGCCCCTCCTGTTCCCGCTACAATGCTGTACCTCAGGCCATGCAGTGCTCCCTTTTCTGTGCCATAGCTGTCATGGGGCACAAGGTAATTGCTGCAGTTACTCACAGGGTAATGTGGCTCCTGTTGCATTAAAAAAATCAGGAGTTGCTTTTCCCTTTCATCTTGGTTCTGATTCCGTGCTTTAAATAATTTTTCAAAATATCAACAAACAAAAGCCAACACCAAAGAAATTTTCCAAAATAGAGGATGGGGAGGAAAATTTACCCTGCAATTGTGTATGTTGATGTATAAAAATATGACTGTGAAATGAAGAGTTGTTCCTTCCCACCCCTTCACTTATCCACTGGGCTGAATGGGCAGGGTTTTATAGAAGTTCACAGGTTGCTTTGAGATCTTTGAGCAGAAGGGTTTTAAAACATGTGATGCTTGTGTTGACACGTAGGAAGAAGAAAGAAGAAGAGGTACAAAAGAGGAAGTGCCTTGATGCTGGCTGCTTTGCAAAGTATTTTATTGAAAAAACAGAAATATGCATTCTGAATGCGATGTAAATTTGAAACTAGCAACAGCAGAGAGTGGTTTTCCTGAAGTGTGTTCCTTGTGCACCTGCTGCAAGAGTAGGAAGATTGCAAAGTAGATACTGTGGAGGAAAAGTAAACACCTCCCCTCCACCCACAGCAACAGTTCTTATTCTAAGGAAAGTTTAACAGTTCATCTTTTACATGCTGAGGATTGTTGATGACAAGATTTCAGGCTTCTCTTCCTGCCCAGTCCTTGTTTATGTGTTGGGAGATTTTCTGTCTGTGCTACAGTGCACTAAAGCTTTCAGTGTACTGAAGGGAGAGAGATGAGTTGTCTGAAGCAGAAAAGCTTGGAAATGTGACCTTAAATGTCTGTATCTTTAGGGATCAAGAGGGAGACTTTATTTTGGAAAAAAACACAAAAAAACAGAGTTTTACATAATTTGTATGGTTTCCCTTAAAGAGAAGATCTCAGGTTTCTAGGGAGGGCAGAACATCAGCTGTCTTGTATGCTCATTCCAGATGTATTCTCTAGGGAATAGCAGCCTCTTTCCTTGTGTGATTACACTGTAGGAAGGAGCAGTGATCTCTCTGCTGCCTGCTACAACTTCCTAGAGCTCCTGAAGATTTCCTGTCTGACTTTCAGGTTGTATCTGTTTGCCATCTTCTGACTGTGGATACCCAAGGCAGCCTTTATTTACTCAGCTTGGGCAGATTGCATAATTCCTTTCGTGTTCCTCCCTTTATCCTTTCAGCCCTGTTAAAGTTTTTTTTGGGAGGGACTGAGAATATATCAAAATAGATCCTCCTTAAAAAGAAATAGAGAGCTCTGCCTTGCCAATATGATTTTTCAGAGCTGCTTTTCTTCCTCTTTCTAAAACACTCGGGTCAAATGTTAACTCTGTATGTTGAATGCAAGTTTTCTAATGTTTGAACATGACAGCCATGAATGAATGCAGCTCTTGTTTAATCCTTTGGCATTCCTTAGGGACTACTGGCTCTGCTGGCACATATAAAGAGTAACTCACTGGAATCCTTATTGGAGCGGCATGTTTGGAAATGCCTCAGATGGATGGTGTTTTGTTATTTCATGAAAGGCAATTATATACTGCATTAGCTGTAATCTCAGCTGCCCTCAGCCCCATGCCAGTTTCTGCTGGAGCAACCATTTCCTTGGTGTTGACCAGCAGAACTCTGTCAGCAGCTCCCTGATGATTTAAACACCTCCTGCTTGTGCAGGTGTCTGTCCTCCACGTCCATTTTTTTTTGCAGAGTGAAGCTACTCTCTGACTGACCCTTAGAAATACCCACAAATCTGGTACTGGCTCCTGGCCCCCAAAAGGCTGTGAAGGATTCAGGAGATGTATCCAAGAACAGGCTGTACAAGTTTTTCCACTTGAAACATCTCATTAATTATTTGTACAAACGCATAAAAATAATGTCATACATTCTTTTAATTTATAAAACACATCTTCACTGTTTCCAGAAGAACCACCATTAAAAGCTGTTCATTTTCCCTGATCTTTACAATCTTACTGTCTATATTTTTAGCTTATTATGGGGGGAAATTGCAAGGCAGAGAGAGAAACTCAATATTGTATAAAATCAGCTTATTTGACACTCTCATTCTGCTGCTGTGCTTGGCAGCAGCATCCACTCCATCACAGCAATATTTATCTAAGTTCTGAATTTGTACTTGTCCTGAGCTCTCTGCCAGCCATGCAGCAGTCATGGTGCTAATTTCAAAGGCTAAGAACACGGGGAGCTAAAAAGAGACAGCTGACTTGATGTTTTCAGCCAGTGTGAAACAGTTACAGTTTCACCCAAGTCTATCAAAATTAAATCCTTGCTATAAAAAGCAGCATCTTTGTTTCAGCTGCTTTGGTTGTAATTGTATTAGCGGAAAGCCTTTGTGCCTTTAAATGCTTTGGGGTTTGAGGCCGACAGGAGATGATACTTTCTTTCTCAAATATTAAATTGTAGATCCCAAATACCTTAAACTTGAGATTCTGCTATTCCAAAGTCATCATTTTATCCTGACTGATTGCACTTACTGGGATGGCTGAAGTGCATTATCATCAACAGAAGTCAGTGTGGGTAGTCAAATTGTTCTTTTTCTTATTGAAATGGAGGTCTTTGGTGAAAGACAAGGATTTCCTGGGAAAAATGTAGGAAAATTAGTAAGTGATGATAATGGGCTAACCAGAAGAGGTGGCAATTATTTACTTAGTTGGAAACTTTCTCTACTCCTCAGTCCTTGATTCCTCCTGTAGGGAATGATGTGCTAGGGAGGGAGGATCATGTGCTTTCTGATCTTTTAATAGACCAGAGCAGCAATGTTTTTATGATCTGTGTGCACAGTGGCAACTTGAAGTGTTAGAGTTTGCATCATATTAACAATTATCAGCTCTTCCTGATTAATTAAAGATAGGCAGAATCTTTTTAAAAAGACTGATCAGGCTGTGTTTGAAATAGCAATAGACTGAGAAAAAATTGCTCACAAATTGCTGGCCCAAAATAGTTTTTTAGGCATCCTCTCATTTGTGCTTCATATTCAACAGTGTTGAATTCTGTGTTTCAGTGTTTCTTCACTGAGGATCCTGAGGTGTTCAGGAATCTGAATGAGCATAGCAAGTTCTAGAATGATAAAATGGGGTGACTTAAAATGTCCTTGATGCAGAATTAAAATCCATAAGCAGAGCTGAAGCTTTGATGAATTACCTTCCTTATAGCAGTGCTGTAATATCTGACTGATGGTTTTGGGTCCTAAGCTTCTTAATATCTTTGATCTGATTCATCTTCTTCTTAAGTACAGTTTCTGAGCTATAGGAATTCACCCCACCTTTTCCCTTTCCCTGGCATGTTTAGATAATTTGCAGCAAATATCCTGCACTTCCCAAGGTAGGAAAACATCCTTGTATCTTATTTAGCTACTCAGCAATTCCCTAAACCCAGTTTTCAGTGGATTTGGGTCTCATAATGGTTGCCTTCCTAACTATATTAAGTTCAAGTTTTATGTTATCTCCAAACAAATTGCTGCTATCAAATGTATTGATGGCAAGTTTGCTTCAGAAATCAGTTGTTCTAAAGGTACTGGGAGCAACTCAAAACTCTTTAAACACAAGTCTCCCTCCTCCTGGTTCACCTGCTTCTGTGAAACTTGTAGGGATAGGATTTATTTTTATTAGAGATCTCCTGCCTTTTATTTTATTTAGTTGAAATTACCCAACAGGTCAAAATCAAAGGAGAAATACAGATTTGTGTGCAAGACTGGCTGATGGTGAAAGATGTTCTAGAAGCCTTTGGTTCTGAATACCCTGGGGTCTGTGAAATCAGCTGGAGAACAGTTCCAGCCATCTCTGTAGCACAGAAATACAACTCCTACTATTGATTACAGTTAAGAAATAAATCTGAAGTTGCTGGTTGAGCTGTAGGTTCATGTCCTTAACAAGGGACAGCATTGTGGGGCTTTGTGATTCCCAAACATTCCTCTTCAGTCCCTCTCAGTGTACAAGACAGAGGGAGCCTCTTTGATATCTTAAGGAAACAGAGATTTGCTCTTTGGAGAGAAAAACCCAGGAGCTATTTCTGGGGATGTCCTTAGCCCCGGGTGCAGTGGGTCCATGGTGGGATGGGTGATGACAAGGCAGAGTGTTTGTGTTACAGCCCTGGGATTGCTCTGGAGATCCCTGCGTGCTCCTGTCTCACTGATCACACTCTGCTTGCCTCAGTCTAAGGAATGTTTACCTAAGCCAGTGCCTTGGAAAACAGTTGGAAGGTTTTTCAAGCCCTCTGCCACTGTTAGGGTAGCTCTGTTTCAGTTTCTGTTGGTTTTTGCCGCTCTTCGTTTCAGGTTGAGTTCATCACATCAGTGCCACTGTCAGAGGAGCTGTGTCATCCCAGTGGGCAAACTTCCCAAATTCCTACAGGCTTTGGGCTCGTGTTATTATGGCAGCAAAAGCAAACTGTGTTTGGGTTAGACTAAAGTCCTACTAAAACTTGCATGCAGCAGTAATTTCCTGGAGTTATCATGGTAGCTGCTGTGGAGGCACGTCAGAAGAGCAAGAATGGCTTTTGTTCTGTCAATTTAATAGTTATGCCTGGTTAAATTAAGTAGAGATGCACTTCTTCAAGAGTCTGTCCCTAGTGAAATTCATATTTATGTTAAAAATAGAATATAAGAAACTGTGGCTTTGAGGCTCCTGTAGGATAAGTGTTTGCTTTGTGAAGGGTTTTCCTCTGAATTCCTATGATGGTTATGTTGGAATGGGCTGGAAAGCAGAATGTTATAAGGATCCTGTGTAAGTTATGAGACCTTCTTGCTTATTTTCTTACAAAATGTTGGTTTCCTGTTCCAGTATCTGCAAACAACAGATCTGAAAGGTCTGGATTTCTTTTGTTATTTTCTACCTGATGAGCTGAGTTATAAATGCAAAGTTTTTCACCTTTAAAGGTGAGGTACAAAAGATTGGTTTGATGGGCAGGTACCAGATCTCATGTTTTGGTGTTGGCACTAAGCAGAGCATAGTAACCCAAATAAATATGTTTTCATGGCACTTGACATAACAAACATTGAATTAAATAATGTCTTTTCTTCTAGTAGTGATGTATCTGAAGGCTATATTCAGATCATAACATTACTTGACTAATTGACATAAAAATCAATGTTTTCTGGAAGACAAAATGAAACTGAGGCTGTGTTTTTAAATGCTCCCTTTCTCTAATTGCTGTGTGTTGAATGAGTAATCAAATATTGACTACCAAATGCCAACTCTTCTTGTATTGAAATCTTAAATGCTTAATTCTGTTTGTTTTCTGTTTTATATATAAATTCTTTCTTCAAGTGTATTAGTTTCGCTGTGACTGATACCTGAAGATGCCTCTAATTCCGCAGTGCCATCCCTGAGCAGTGCAGTGCAATCCTTGAGCAATGCTCAGATGCTCAGTTTGGTTTAGCAGTGGCCTCTGCAGAGGGTTTTACCTCAGTGCCACCATAATTTGCTGTTTGTGCCTCTCTTTGTTAACAACTGCCTACGGTGCTGTGTTTCAGTCTGAACTTGCTGCCCATTCAATAAATGCATCAGAGCTGACAAAACACATGGAATTTGCACTAAGTCAGGAGCATGAGGGTCAGAGAGAAGTTCATTTGCCTTTTCACTGTCTGGCTTCAGTGGATCAATGCACACAGACCTTGATTTGAGTTCATTGCTCCAGAACAGTTTTGTTTAAGTAGTGAGTGGCCAGGAACACCAAGAGTGCTGCATCACTCCAGAGAAGCTCTGTAAAGTGAATGCGTGAGGGCTTCCAAATCCACCCTTCTGGTTTAGCAACTTGTAATTGCACAGGACTGGCTTTGAAGCTGAGTGAGACATTTACAGTGGATATTGTGTGCTCTGGAATATTTCATTGTAAATGTAATCTACTGCTTGCACAGGGGTTATTCAGACTTTTTGTGTGCTCAGTAAGAAATTTCTCCAACAGACTCAGAATACAGCAGAGGGGGAGTCAGGATTAGGAAGATTCTTGTTCCAGGATTCAGCTTCTCTTGTGCCCCCTTCATCCAGAATTGTTCCTGTAAGGATGCTGTGGGAATGTCCCAGTCTGGTCAGTTTGTGCACCTGTTGTGCATGAATTATTCCCCTCAGAATCTTCCACAGGTTTGGCTCTGATCTGGCTCATTCTTGCACACAAAGAAATATTCTGCAAGAGGTAGCAAGCAGCAAAGAGCAGTGCAAAGAGAAGGCATTGGTTTTGTTCAAAGCCAAAATGGAGTTGTATTTTTAAATCAGGTGTGAATTTCAAAAGCTTATCAATTCAACTAAAACTATGAAGTGCTTTTGTAAATACATATAATCACTTTTTACAGGAGTGTAATAACAGCCCAGGAGTCTGCAAATACAGCTTTTGGAGCTGTAGAAATTAGATCTGAATCATAGAGAACATGTTTATGTGCTTTAGTTTTAAGACTCCAGTAATTTTGGGAGTTACTGTCTAGGGTCAGAGCTTTTGGAGTAACTCATGGACTGGAGGGGAAATCCTTTCCAGGTTCAAAATTCCAAGTTACTTTCTCTAAACTCCAGATATTTGAAGAATGACTCATGAGCACTGATTCAAGCTTGGCAGCAGCAGCTGAAGTATGAAACAGGTATTTAAGAAATGCTGTTCAGGCAGAGATTTCAAACAGTGCTTCTTGTGCTGAGTTCGTTTTTTTTTCTCAGGAAGGTGAAGTTTCTGCATCATGGTGGTCCTTGCAATATATTTTCCATTTAGCTTTTCTACAAAAGGATTTTCTGATTTATTTTGGTCATTTTACCTTTTCTTCATGGTATGGGAATTTGTTTTCTGGGTGCTTATTACTGACTGCCACAGGGGTTGCATGCGATGGTCTCTGCTCATAGGGCCCTGTGCGATTTTTCAGCAGTTGTCTGTTCCACAAACCCCTTTTGGAATATTTACTCTGTATCTTTTAGTGTGACTGTTTATATGTGTTCTGCAAAGCACCTCTGTGCTCAGCACAATGAACAAATCAAGCGGTCTCTTTGTGAGCTTGGAAATGCATTGGCATTGCAAGGCATTTTCCAGCAGTATTTAGTCTATTATTGGTGTTAACTAAGTTAAATATTAATCTTTTTAATTTGAAGTGTTTTGAAGAACTAGGAAAAGCTGGATTAATTATCTTAGAGGTCTTTTCCGGCCTAAACTATTCTGTGGTTCCATTGGTGCTCCTAATTTCTTGTAACTACAGGGTAAAGTAAGAGTGAGCTGAGGCTTTTCTCCCTGTGTTCTTACTTAATTTAGTTCTTTTTGGAGGATTATTTGTTGAAAATAGTCTTGAAAGGAATGTTGGACAGCTGCTTTCTTTTTATTATAGGAATTCCTTTTCGGATGGTTGGAAAATATTCTGCTTTTGTAATTTTGTAATTACGGGGCTACATTTTATTTATTTATTTTTAATATCAGCTTGCCACCTGAATTCATATCTATTACCACACAGCATATTAGTAGGATTTATTTACTTAAACCAGCGGTTCCCAACTTGTTGCTTGATCCATGCAATACTTAGAGGTCTTTAAAAGGTAAATAAGAATATCATTAATCAGTTAAAATTCATATTATGTGTAATCATATATTTCCAATAATGGCACAAGTGCAAAGCCTGTGCTTAAAACCTCTTTTTATGCTCAGTTTTGTTATTGGTAGAACACTTCAGTGGAATATATTATCAGAGGCTTTCTGGACCTTTCCTCAGGTTCCTGATAGGATATTTTGGGGGTCAGTAATATTTTTGCCTCTTGGTTATAGAGATCCTTTTTCAGGAGAGCTGAGACAGATTCAAGGGAGGAGAGTACAAATTGAGACAAGCAGTGAGCTGCTGTCCTTTATGAGCACTGAAATGAGATCATTGACATCTGGAGCCTGTTAGGATATGTTGGAGTGTGTAATGCTTCAAATCACTTGATGCAAATTTATGTGTTTTATGAGCTCCATTAGGCAATGCTGCTCTATCCCTAAGACCAAAAGTTGCATTTTAACCATTGCAGTGTGGCAGTCATTTATCAAAAAGCGTTGCCTATGATCTTAGCTTTTCTTTTATCTGAATTAAGCTACAATTTCAGTAACTCTGAAACCAGGACATGAGGGATTGTGTTACTTCTGGCCTAGGTGAAGGCCTGTGTGTTGAGAAAAGCAAATGACACAGCAAATATATAACCCATGACTGTGGAGAGCAAGATTAAAGTATGAATGACTACCTTGAGCCAAGAAATGCAGTGGTGGAACATTCTAACTTTCTGTTGAGCAGAGGCTCGTTAACCACCTATTAATAAATAATTAACTGAAACCGGCAAGGTCTAATTTGGGTGGTAAAGTAGCGTGTGCTTTCCCTTGCTATACCTGTCCTTGCACAATGCAGTTGTGGTGGTGCTGAAATGGTCTTTGGGGCCCGAAAAAGAGGTGATGTATGGAAAAGAATGGCAGAGTGCTGGGGAACAGTTGCAGCTTCCAGGCTTTGGAGAAATCTTCCTTAAGGAGGGCTCCCCTTGGCCCAAATTTCCATCAGTTTGGTCTTTGACACTGACTGTGAACTGAAAAGGACTGACCTTGAGGCTTCTCTTGTTTCTGTATTTGTACCAAATCCTTCTTTATCTTGAACAGTTTTTCTGTTTCATGGATTTTGATGGGTTGAGGAAAGTAAGGGAGGTGAGCATAGAGATTCTGGAATTGGAGAGGAGGGAATAGGTCCTGTAGCCTGAGGAAGGGAGCACATTTGTAAGAGAGAAAAGAAGGCTTCTCAGGCTCTTGGAGGGTAAGATCAAAGTGCAGTTTTAGAAGATTTCTAAAAGGAAAGATAAGGAAATATGATGCAGAGTCATAAATCTGCAGGCAGGTGGGTGACAATCTTCTGGCAACACTAGGGAAAAAAAGGGTTCGGAAATCTTCCCAGCACTTCATCGTTTTAATGGAGCAGAACTTAAATTGTAGGCAAACATAATTACATCCAGGGTGGTAAATCGTGCTTTTTTTAAGTTGCAGATTTAGAAAATGCCTTGAATTTGGCATGGCAGGTCTTGAAATAGCATAAGGAACGTTTCACTTTAGTGTTTAGGTTCACAAAGCAGTGAATTGATTTTTGGGAACCCTGATTAATAATTCACAATACAGGAGGGATAAATCTTAGACTGGTATATAAAGACAGAATTGGTTTGTTCTCTTTGCTGCAGTAGAGCTGTCTCTCCTGGCAGGTTTGTTTTACCTTTAACTGGGTGCTGAGCTCCCAGTTTGCACCCCTGGGCTCTGGGAGGCTGCAACTGCCCAAATTTCTGTCCTGACAGGTGCCAGAGTGCTGAGTAAAGGGCAGGACCGGGACCTGCTTTGTAGTTCTTGTTTGACGTGTTCTGAGCAAACAGTTGAGCAAACTCACTGCCTGCCCGTTTCCTTTTCCCCTTCAGGTTTTTGTTTAGGTGTGTGCTGCTGCTGTTTAAGTGGTGTAGCTGTTCTGGCAGTGCCTCATGTAAAAGTCAGCACAAAGCCAAGCTGTGTTCACACAGAATGGTTGATTCCTTTGAAGAGAGGGGAGAGCAGCCGCCTTGAAGTTTGGCTTTGAATTCGCATTCGAGGTAGAAAAATACGGATTTTTCATTAGAGATGAAAAAGCCTTTCCAAAGCTTTTGTAATCAGAAAGAAGATGCCTCCTGTGGCAAAACACAGCTCCCTGAAAAGCTTCGAGCTGGCTTCCAAGTTCTCTCCTAGCAACGTTGGGAAGAGTCCCTGCTCTTAGCTGGGGCACTGGCGGGGACTGCGAGCCAGCGTATCTTGTGATCTGAGGGCACAGAGAGCTGAGGTGGCTCTTTGCTTTCCACTTGTCATCGTGTAACTCTGTAACAATTTAAGCTTTTCAGTTCCAATCTCTTAGAAACTTTACTCCTTTTATGCTGAAATTCCTGGCCGTCTTGATTTCTCTTGCTGCTGTTTCTCTAGTCTTGAGTTGGTTTTGCTGAGGTGTTGCAACACTGGAAAAATGTGACTGAAAACAGTTGTGTGTGTGCAGCAGTTAAATCTATGTGTAATGTTAGCTATGCTGTTAAGGGCTTTGTTTTTCTTTCTTAAAATAGCCTTTTAGTTTAAATCTCAAGATAAATACAGCAGCATTCAGCAAAGTGAGTTCTTCTGATAATTTAGGTTTTAATAGGAAGTGGCCTTCAAAAGATGGGGAGTTGGAAATGCTGCTGGTTGCTACTGGAAAGCATTTTTTATAATGCATTTTATTCAGAGAGTGTATATATAGAAATCCCTTCTGCAGGAGTTAACACTGATCTTTGCTCATCTCTGATCTTCTTATCTTCAGGTTTATTCCAGAGTTGAAAAAGCTTGAACAATATATTTTCTCCATGTTTGGAAAAAGATAGTTGCTACAGAGGAGGAGGATAACCACTGGTATTGCAAAAAGATGAGTATGCTAAAACCAAGTGGACTTAAGGCTCCTTCAAAGACCATCAAGCACGGGGGTTCATTGCTGAAAACACCTGCACCTGTTGCTGCTGGTAAGGAATAATTAAATATCTTAATTATTCCCTTATTCATCTTCTGACAAGAAGTACCTTGAATGCTGTAGTACGCGCTGCTTTTATGCTTTGCACCAATATATTTTGGCTTGTATTTGTGATTTTAAAAAATTACATGTGGAACTTACAAAAAATCTAAAGGCTACCTCTTGGAGATCAAGCAATTTTCCTCAAAGAAACCATGTCATGATAAAAATGCTTTGCGAGTTCTTGAAGTCAAACTTGTGATTTTTACAACGTTTTTACCAAAATCTTAATTAAATGCATTGAGTGTCTCTGTCCTTAGATTTTGATTTTTTTTTCCAGAGATTAAAGCATTTGCACAGGAAAATTAGGAGTTGTGATCACTTAATTAGAGACGTTGTTACATTGAAACAGAATAATGATTCTCCTTGGAGCATTAGTGTATTCGATTCCCATTATTTCTCATTGTGCTTTGATTCCAGCTCCAGCAGAAAAAGCAGCTCCCAGTGAGAAGTCCTCAAGCACAGCCCCTGCAGATGCACACGAGGAGTTTGTGGATGATTTCAGAGTCGGGGAGCGCGTTTGGGTCAATGGAAACAAACCCGGCTTCATCCAGTTCCTGGGGGAAACGCAGTTTGCCCCGGGGCAGTGGGCGGGGATTGTCCTGGATGAACCCATCGGGAAGAACGATGGCTCCGTGGCTGGAGTTCGCTATTTCCAGTGTGAACCCCTGAGGGGAATCTTCACAAGGCCGTCCAAACTGACCAGGAAAGTGGTGACAGAGGATGAAGCCAACGGTACCCAGACAGCTCACGCTTCGAGAGCCACGTCCCCAACATCCACATCAGCTGCCAGTGCAGTGTCCTCATCCACTGCTGCACTCCCACCGTCAGGGATTCCACAGAAAACCCCTCTTGCTGCTAAGGAACACACGACTCCTTCTCAGATTAGCAATCTTTCCAAAACTGCCAGTGAATCTATCTCAAATCTCTCAGAAGCTGGATCACTAAAGAAAGGAGAAAGGGAGCTCAAAATTGGAGATCGAGTGCTGGTAAGATTTCCCTGTCTGCTTTCGATTGATTAATTGAAACTTCTGCTAATATTCAAAACTTTTCTGCCATTTCTTTGGTCAAGATACTGTAAATTTATGCTCTAGCTTTCTTTGTCTAGTGTGTTCTGTAAACAAGATCTTCGCATGCTGTGGGAATATCTTGGCAGTACCAAGATAAAATGGTTATTTTGGCAGGTTTTAATCTATTATGTTTTGCCACTGTTTAGAACACAGCATTGTGTTTAACAACACATTTGCAGCTTATCTCTCTGTATCTTCAAGAGCTCCAGTCGTGCTAAATAAAAACCTAGCATGTGAGATTTCCATGCAGGTCTTCTGCCCTGTCCAGGGCTGTGTCTTTAGAAAGCAAACAGTTCAATAATTGATTGTTCCTGCGTGGTGATAGGCAGGAGCAGAAGCAGTCACATAATGCCCCTGATGAGCCAGGAATTATGTGTGCTCTTGGGGATGTGTCACATTACTTGGCTGCCTTTCCTAAATTCAGACCCCTAAATGCTTCTGCCGGTGTATCGTCTCACCTTTTTAAAAGGGAGTTTCTCTGTTAGTTTTAACTTTTTAAAAAAATAATTATCAGAAAACTGGTGGTAGGTTATGTATTATATTCTTAATTTAAAGACTATTTGTGTAGCCTTCATATATAACTGGACCGATCCTTGTATGCCCACCAGATCTGTGATCACTGTAACAGAGGTCTGATTTTAGGTTTGATTTACTCGAGTGAATCATTCAGCTGAAGACGTGTCTCGCTCTTACTTTGATACAATCTTTTCTTATTTATGATACAATTTTAGAATTTCCATTAGGCAGATGTGAGTATCCTGGCATAGAAACATTTCTGGGGTTACCGTAAAGATATTGTATAGAAAAAAATCCCCTGGATTTTGTCCTGCATTGTCCCACCAGATAATAATTCTGTAGTGAAAGTGGATTGATATCTGAATTAAGTTTGTTGTATTTTTGAAGGAAGAATTTGCCTCCTCTTTCTGTTTAAGAAGAGCTTAAAACACAGGGCCAAGTTGAGGAAGGAGACAAAGGTGAAGTGAGGGCAGGGGTTGGCTGGCAGCTGGATTTGGGCTGAGATGTGTTTTCTTGGAGTGCCAATGGAAACAAAGATTTGTGGTTTATCCCTGGCTATTTCTGTCAGAGACTGAGCCCTGTTGTCCTCCAGACAACATCAGGGCTTTAACCACTTGTTTCCCTTTTCCTCGAGGACCTTTGTGAGCCCTTCTGGGATGTCCTTTTTGGGTGGCAGAATTCTCTGGTGCTGTAAAGGCATCGCTCTGCATTCCTCGTGTCTAATTAGTGCAAATTGCAGAAGCAGCATATCCGAAGTGCCACAGTTTGATAATAATAAGGTCCCAAATTGTTAAGTAGGACAAGTTAAACTTAATATTTCATCCTCTCTACTACCTCTGTTTGCCTTAAGTCTTCCTCATGAGTCATCAAATTGTAGTTTGAGGTTTTGGGGTAATTCCTAGCATAGTATGTTGGTGATCCATAACTATAATTTCTATACCAGTATAAGACACTCAGGAATGTGAATGTTAAAGGGTAGGATCCTTGTTTACTCTTTTTTAATCCTTTGAGATTCTATGCTAATTATTTGTAATAGAGCCCAGACTCTGCTCTCATGTCTAATAATAATTCAGATGTAAATATCTTAAGTGGCCAGGTTAGTTCAAATAATCCTAAGCTTGGCTGAATAAGTGATTCATCTGTTAATATATTTTTCCCTGGCACTGGACTCTTGTTCAGCACTGAACTGTAGAGTTGAGGTGTCACTGAGTAGTTCTGGGAGCTGTCCTCAGAGCCTCCAACCAGCACCAGTTGTTGGGAAAGACCTGCCTGTCACTTGTGTCACTTGCTCCATCAGAGGGACAAATCCACCCGGCCTGCTCCACATCTTCTGGGTTTTATTTATGCTCACAGCAGACCCTTTTCAGTAATACGTTACACAAGAGGATGAAAGGCTTGGTGGAAGTTGCCGGTCCCACCTCGGCACAGAATTTCCCCTCTAAGTGACAACGTGGTGTCACAGCCACGTGATGTGTTCAGTGTGACCACACCATTGCAGGGCTGGAGGTTCCATCAGTTCTTGCAGCTTGGACCAACTGCTGTGAGTATTTTGTGAAGGTTTTTTGGTGATTATGGACACGTGGGGAAAACAACTGCTGGGAGTTACAGTTTGAGAACAGGGAGCCTCCAGCAGCGTAGAACTGCAGCTCAGAACAATGAATTCATGATAGACAAAAGCTCATTTGGGAGTCCTATTAAAGCAGCTAATTGGAAAATGATGTCCTAAAGGGCAGATTCATAGATGGGTAAGGCACAGCTCGTCAGCCAAGATTACATTCCAGAATGGACATCAGAGATGGGCTCAGCTTTATTGATCTTAGTGTGTGATCTCAGGGTGTGGAGCATTATACTGAAGTATTTCAATCTGTTCATTTTTTTCCCCTCTAAATTGGATTCTAAAATGTCCTTAATGGGAGTTAACTTGAGTGGATCTATTAAATTTAAGTTTCTTTTTTATTGTTGGTAACTGGCTGATTTTGAATAACTTCAACAAAAAAAGGCAAAATTTTAGTTCTCTTTTTGTCTGCCCAGTCTGGATTAGCAAGGAACAAGAGGCCATTCCACCAGTGTTTACTAACTCACATCTCAACATTTTGTGTTACACAGATGCAAACTGGGCACAAGTTTGAACCTGAAATGTTGGGTTCGATTTCAGGCTTTCCCAGCAGCTCAGCTTTGTTGGAACATTCTCCTGTTCCTGCAGAGCTGTTGATTCTGCTCCTCTCCAGCAAAAGAAGCTGTCACTCCTCACTTTTGCTCCTGCATTGTCCCAGCAAACCACTGCCTCAGTGGTGCTGGGATGAGGTGGATTTATTAAAGGCTGGTAGGAGCAGAGGAGTCTTGAGGAGGTGATTAAAGCTCCAGTGCATGGCCTCTGTTGTTTTGTGTGGAGAGAAAAGATGCCTTAGGGGATTTTTTCTTATTCCTTTGATCTCTGGTGGTTTCACCAGTCTTTTGTACAGTTCAGGTTAGAATTAACAAATGCTAAGTGGGTCCCATATGAGAGTTTTCCCAAACTTCTACAGGAGAGCTTATATTTTCAAAATATAAAGGGTTAGTAATAAAGGAAGCTTGTAGTGAATGTATCCCTGATTTATTTGATTATGAAGACAGGTGCCCTACTTGATCTTTCCTTAATTCAGATAACATTAGGAAGAATAGTGGTTACATGCAGATTGTTTGGGACTTCTATTCAGAGTTAAAGAAAAGATATTCCAGAGAAGTAAAGAAAGAAAACTTCCAGAGGAAAACAAAACAAAACAAAACAACAATAACAACAAAAAACCACCACAAAAACAGAGAAAAGAAATGCCAGAGAAAATAAATTCCACTGCAAAAACCAAGTAGAGCTGTGAGGTGATCACCTGTGTATTCTCAAAACCAGGCTTGCTCAGAGCATCTCATGCAAGGTTGTGCTGAACTGTGCTATAGATACAGAGATAAAAAGAGGCAAAACAAGCAGCCTGGCTTTTTCAGGGAGCAGAAAAACCTCTTTTCCCAAAAGACCTTGGATATTAAAAAGACATAGACATCAAAACAGACAGTGCTTCAAGGTATTGGATATGTCAGCTGTGGGTGCCTGCAGAAAAATACTTACAACAATCAGCTACAACCTTTGCTGCTTTTTCCCCTCAATTTGAAGAAGACATTTCCAGGCCATTAAATTGAGTTGTAAACATCAGAAGAATAACTCATGGTAGACATCAATGCCCGTAAGGGAAGTGTAATAATTGTGGAGAAGTTCCCATTGTCCTGTTGTCTTAGAACTTCCCTTTGAGATTCCAGTGTATCTGAGCCATATTCAGCAAGCTTGTGCCCAATTTTCCTTTCACTAACAAAAAAAACCAACAATACCTCATTATATATGTGAAAATGTTGAAAATATGGGTAGATAAGTTAGATATTTCAAAGAATTGCGGTTTGTTATATGTAATTCACTATTCAGCTTTTCATTTGGTGCACTGATGTGTCTTTTAGTGGATAAAAAGTAAGGCTAAAGCAAAGAAGAGTTATTAATGCAAAGAGTAATTCAAACAGCTCTGTATTAGGCATAATTTCCATTCTTAACACATGATGTATGTTCTGGAATCTGGATGTGATTTAATAGTTAGAACATTAACTCTGGACAGCCTGATCTTGTATTTGGGGATTCTGTAACACAGGCAAATTAATGTGGGAATCTGCACTTCCTTCACTGCCCTCATCCAGCCTTTCTGGGGTTAATGACACAGTGCCAGAACTGCAGTTGATTTTTCTGCTGAAAATCAGGCTCCAGCTTCAGCATTTGAACCTGATCTGAATAAGAATTCCTGTCAAGAAGTGCCAGTGGAAGTGCCGTGCTCGGTCCTAAACCAGATGGGGAAAGAACAACAGAGAACCAATTCAGAAAACAAATTGCTTTCAGGCTCAGCCAGTTTGGGTTTCCAGTTTGAGCTGTGGCCAGAGAACCTGTTTGCCCTGGTGTTGCACACTTAGGATTTCTTAAGAGCCCAATGCAAAGTTGATTTTAAAAACAAACAAACCCCCCTGAACTACCCAACCAAAACAAAGCCAACTTGTTAATAAAAGAGAGAAATCTGCTTTCTGTGACAACTGTTGCCCGTACCAAAAGTTGAAGCAGCTTTGACAGCATCATCGGCTTTTCCCTGAAGGGAGCAGATGCTGTATTTTAAATAAATAAATAAATAAAAATCTTATCAACCTAAGGGGCCTTAGCCTTCTCAAGGGATTAAAGTGCTTTCATTCATTTAACCAGTTACAGCTTCATCACAGTCTGCCAAATCTGCTGCTCCTGGAGCTGAGCTGTAAAGCTGGAACTCGGCCTCCGTCCATATGTTCACAAAAAGATGCAAACTCAATTTACAGTGCTGACGTGGCTTTTTTTGCAAAGTTCTTCCTGTGCATGAGTGACATCTTCTTTCTCTTTATTCCCTGTTTTACAGAGCTGGCTGTTAAGTTACTCCGTGCTTTGTTGTTTCTTCCCAAGGTCTTTGGTGCTGGAGCAGGCAGGGGCTGATAGGAGATTATTGTCAGATTTGTTTCCACCCATGTAACCTATCTGCAAGTAAACATGACATAGGGCTGTCAACTGATTACATTCCAGGGCTCTGAAAAGCAGCCAAGGGAAAAAGAAACTTCACATGCAGAGAGGAGTTTCTCCCTTTAGCATTGTCCTTTTGGTGTTTTTTAAGGTTTTCTTTTTTCTGGATTTTACAACTTTCTGAATAGAAAATGCACTTCTGAGCTTAGGCTGTTTAAAAGTCTAATATAATGTTTAACTGTTATGAAAACAAGTATTCATTGGTGGTGTTACAGTTAAAACTGCAAAAATACCTGGCACAATGCATACAAAGATGGAAAAGGAAGAAAAATTTGGAAGTTGGGAACGTGTGAGTGGTTTGTGCTCTCCTGGGGCTCTTCTCTAGAGCCTCCTCCATCAAATGTGACAGTTTAAACTGCTCAGTCACACTTTGGCTTTATCCTCGAGCTGAGGTGACTGTGAGGTGTTTTGATGGCTTTGTCATGTTAAATCAAGGCTGAAAGTAATTCTTATATTTATGTATGTCTACTTCGGCACAGTCCTTTGGATCCTGTAATGTGTGATGTAAGTTAGTTTGCTAAGTGGCTGCTACAGCATGAAATACACATTTGAGAAAATATCAGAGGGGCAAGGAGTATCCAAAGGCTTTGCTTGCAATTCATCATCCGAGTGATTTTCCCTGTGCAAACCTCTGCTTCCTTTTAATGTTACTTTGAAGCATTTTTCAGGAGGCGGCATTACCTGTCTGCTCACAGCTAAGGTGTTAAATTTATCTTGGAGCAAGGCAAGAGTCGGGTCTGAGTCACTCTGTTTTGGCAACTCCTTATTTAACTTCAAATTGCCTGGGAGTTCCTGGGCTGTAATGGCAGGGACTGGTGACTCCCCACGTGCTTTGGTAGTAGTTAATTCTTTTTTTTTGTCTGTGGATTTCCTGGCTCCCTTCCCCTCTCCCTGCCTTCCCAAGGGGGACTATCCAGGAACACGTTGTCCTCAGTCGTTTCAACACAGGATGGGAGAAAGAACAGTTTATTTACTTATTTTAGTTTTTGCCTTTTTTTTTTTTGTGGTGATGATGAATTCACATGTGGCTTTTGTAGTATGGAATTGCTGTTAGGGCTTTTTTTTTGTTTGTTTCCTTTGAATTGGATGAATGAATTGAACCTCAATAGCACAGTCAGTTTTAGTTACTGAACTGTTTTCTCTGGAAGTGAAGGACTGTGTGGTAGCACAGTGTGTGAGTATCTTACTGCACACGAGGTTTTTTGCCCACTTTGGCCTTGCTTTTGGACTTCCAAGTCGACCGCAACCAAATTGGGTAGAAGTGGAGAGGTTTCAAAGCAAATTCTTCCAAGTTCCATGGAAACAGCCCAATAGAATGTGGAGACTCTGCCCACCAGTTCTGGAAAAGCTGCAGTTTGCCTTCACAGAACTTTGCACATCACAGAATCCACATGATCAAGGCTTGTCTGAATCCTGTTTGCATCAGTGGAAACAGCAGAAGTCACTCTTGCATTTTTAGGTAGTGAAGTCACTCACCCGTAATATCCAATGCCACATGCTGGGTTGAAAAATCTGAATTATGGAGGCCAGTTTAAAGTTTGGGAGATGTTCTGGCACTGTTCCAGTCGTGCCTTGATCCAGTGTTGGACGTTGTGTAGGTATTTTTAAAAGGAAATAAGATAGTTTAAAGCAAATACCTAATATCTGTCTAATCTCAGGAAAAAAAAAAAAAAAAAAAGACAAGCGATAATTGACAGAGCAAGCAAATGCTGACAAACTAAAACATGGCAGTTTTGTCAAACGCTTTTGCTTCCTTCTCTAAAACTATAGATTTAATGGAGAAAATGCCATTATGGAGTTAGGTGGTGGGATTTATTATTATTTTAAAATCCTGCATGCTAACAGTCTAGCTTCAAAATCAGCACTTGACTTCATTGATAGGTTTAAGAACTCAATATATTTACAGTCTTAGTTATTTGAAAAACCCAGTGGAATTCAGCAAGAATTCAGAACACAGCTGAAAGATGACTCAAGCAAGAGAAAGTATCTTGCAATAAAAGACTTTAAGAACTTAAGCTTCTAATGTTTAAAGGGGAAAATTGAGGTTATCTTGCATAAAACTTGAGTTTACCTGCATGGTGGATGCTGCAGAGCTCTGTAATCTTCCAAAACAAAGCATAATGAGAGCCAGTGGCCAGAGGCCACAGTCAGATTTGGTTTATTTGAAATTTAAATATGTTTGAACAATGGAATGATTAAGTATGAAAACAGCCTGTCAGTGGCAGCGTGTTTCCTGATGGATATCAGCTCTGCTCCAAAAACATCCCCACAGAAATTAGCACAGTACAGTTACAGGGTTAATTACAGCTGGAACTGGGTGAAATGTAAAGACCTGTTCCATGAGAACCAGAGGAGATGAGCCCTTTGTCCCCTCTGGCCTTGAAGGGGTGAACAAATCAATTAAACACAATTTCTGTTGCCAGCTGGAAACAGTTCTGCTAAATTTGGAGAAACAAGAGGAAGATGATTCTGATTAGAACCTGATTATGGATCCCAGGTGTTTCAGAGGCTCTGTGTGCCTGGATGGGTTTTGCTTTTCCAAGTGCTGCACATTGTGATGCTGAATTGTCCTGAAAATGCAGAAATATCCAAGTGATGCTTTCAGGAGTCACCACAATTTCATGCTCGGGCAGAAGGGGAGACAGAGCAGTTATTATTCATCTTTTACCTCCTCTGGGCAGGTCTGAATAAGTGATATTGTTACACTGACAACGTTCAGACCATGCCTGTCCTCTTTTCCACCAGCACTGCTCAAATCACACTCTCATTTTTTAGACCATCTCTCTTTTTCCTCCCTGGATTACACTGGTTTATTTGTTTCCTGCTTCTTCTTATCTTTGGAAATGTGGCTCCACAAAGATTCTCACAGGACGTGTTCCTCCCTGTGTCCTTTCACCAGGAGGTTTTTAACCACTTCAGCTTCCCAAACCCATTTTGCTGTTTTCACTTTACCTGGCAGCAAATTAATGTAAGCTCAGGTGTAATTGGATAAATGGAATTCAATCGCTTTTTCCATGTGTTTGACATAACTCTGGTGAGTCCCAAGCAAAATTCCTCACCTCACCATGACCTGTAGTCTAACCTAGATTCTCTGGAGTATTACAGCTTTGTACTTTACAGCTTGACTCTATTGAGTGTGGGAACCGACTGAGAAAAGGTCTGGCAGTTCTTTTCTCTATCCATTATTTAGTGACCTGCCTTAGCATGAAAGAAGGTCATGGAAGCTGTCTTTGTGGTAGTTGTGCTCTATTTTCTCATAGAACTTTCAGAAAGCTTTTAATATTTCTTCACCTGTTTCTTTTATAAACTGTTGTTTTTTATTTTAGTCTTTCATGCAGTAATGAGAAGTAGACATGCTGGCAAATGCAGCTAGTTTTGTGCTTTGGGGTTGGGTTTTTTAGCTTTTTTTTGCTGTAATTCTCACAATTTTTAGGGTTTTTTTCTATAAGAGATGCTATACTCTGTAAGTACAATTATTTTTTCATATCAGTTGGAACAATTGAGATTAATCATGTCAGGATCCTTTTTCCCCATTTATGGCACTATTAAGTCTGTATGTGTACAGCAACTTTTATGATGAAAAGCCTTTACCACACTATCTTGTACAGTAGCACCTCACATTGTACTACCAAGAGAATAAATTATTATTATTATTTTCTTCTCAAGGCAGGTGTTGTCACTTGCGGGTACTAATTACAGCTGGAGATAAATACATTTTCTGGGAGAGATGTCTGTGAATGATTGGAAGCCTTCAGTAGTCTCAGGCTTTATAAAGGAAGGGCTGACCTGTGTTTAAAGCTGAAATTTAGGAAGCTTTTGCTTAAAACTGGGCAAAATTGCTCATACAGACCTTCACTGATTCTCTGAGCATGTTACAGCCACAGGGTGCTCCAATTCCTGCTCTTGTGAGGACACACAGAATGTGCAGAGGGAGAAATGTAGTAGCCGGTTATTCAAAGAAGCTGGACTGGGTTTGGAGAAAAGCAGAAATTCTTTGGCATTCTCCCTTGAGTCCTGTTTAAAATAACCCAGGTACCATGGTTACAAGACGAGTCACTTTGCTGCCTCTCCCGGGAATGTGGTGTGGAGCAGCCCCATCTGGTCTGGGCTCTGAATTCCTGCATTTGCTGGCTCCCACCAGGCCTTGGGTCACGGGCACTGCAGGGGCTGGAGCAGGTCCAGGGGGCTCTGGGCACTGCCACATTCCTCCAGGTTGTGTCTCCCAGTTTGTGCTTTGAACATGGTCTCTTCAAAAGAAACTCTTCACTTTTTTTACATCAGCATGGAGGATGAGCTTGGCCAAGGTATGAAAGAGAAAAGGAAGATTATTCTGCACCAACTGACACAGCATTACTTCTCCGGAGGTTGATTTGCGGTGTGAGCTGGAGGGAACAGATTGCAGCAGTTTTTCCTGTCCCTGGGAATCCTTGCATGGTGTTATCAGACACTTCTTACCTCACCCCACTCACCTTCCTATGGAAAGGTGGTGGGTGGCTGTGTTTAGATAATTAATTTGAGTTTTAAAAAATCACCACGGACACAAACACACACCACGAAACAGGAAAAAAAATCCATTGCCTGGCTCAAGCGTTCTGGAAAAGGAGCTTGAGGAATCTCTCTGTGTAACCCCAAACCTGACTCTTGTCTTTGAAGGAATGCTCCTTATCTAGGCCATTGTTCTAGTTTTCCTGTCTAATTGCTTAAATGGGTTTGTAGAGAGAGCCTCTTTTGATTTAATTCTGTTTTCTCAGGTACAAAACAGGACCGAATTGAGTGGGTTAAGAAATTTACCCTCTAGAAAAAGTAGATAATATCTGAGGGTGAATAGCATATCTCTCAATTTAAGGGGTAGTTCTTCACAGAAAATACTTTATCAGTGTTATTTATTCCCTCCTCACCATTGTGCCAGAGATCTGGGCTCTCTAGAACTCTTTGGGTAGTTAAAATTCTGTTTTCCTGAGCCAGTCCTAGTGCTTGTTTGTGTGCTCTCTGCCAGAACACCAAATACCAAAGGTTCTACGAGTTACTACTATATTAGGCTGAGTCATGATAACTGTAAACTTTGTGTGTTTTTATTCCATGGAGAGTAATAATTTGCTACAGTGCCACTTAAAGCAGGATCTGAAGGTGACCTGCAATGGTTCCAGAATTACTTCTGCAGAGTAGGGGCTGCCACCTTATGTGTGGACAAGAGGTGCCACTGCCACCTTTCTCACTTGCATAATATCAAAAAAGGTTCATTATTCTCCCTGTTTTTCTGAATTTTGTATGAATTAGGATTATTTTTCTTCATCAGCTGAAGCCTCTTCTTGCCACTTCTGGAGCCAGAAGCTGGAGCACAAATGTGTGTGGGAGCTCCTGGGCACTGACTTGGGACTTTGTGGACATGCAAAGTCCTGGATTTCTCACAGCTGACCTTGTGAGTGAGCTCTTCCCAACTGGAATAATGTGAATTCTCTCGTGTGCTGTGATCATGCACCTTAATTTATTTACAGCACAAGGAGCTCATTGTTCTCTGGTAATCCTGGGAAGTTCCCCCAAGAAATAGAATGTCTGCTGCAAAAATGACATTAAATACTGATTTACTTTTTAGTTTCTAAAAGGGAGAATCACAGCCTTTAACAGGAGGTTTCATTCAAGCTCTCTGCCAAGGCCTCACAATATTCCTGGTTGTACAACGTGTGCTGGAAAACACAGGTGGACGTTTTCAAGCCATCGGTGCGTTTTCCACGTGGAATTCTGTGAATCTCTTGAAAAGTTTCCCATCACCATGTCCCTGTTCTCACAATGCAGGTTGAACAGATTTGCAGGAATTTAGGACACAACATATTGACTTCCTGAGCTGCAGGAGTCCTGTGGCTCTTCCTGGCAAGTGTCAGCCACACAACACCTTTTCCTTCCTCGCTTAATTTAATTCTTCCATCCCCTGGGCGTTAGGAAAAGCTGTAGCTCACAGACATTGCAAGTAATTGGAATGGCTGTAAATATTTAATATAAGTTTGAAAGCCACTGCTTTCTAGGCTTTCGTTTGGGAGTGTTTGGGTTGGATTTTTTTATTCTTGAAAGTGAAGGAAAGATAAAATGATTCTTCCCTCCCCAAGGATTCAAATAGCTGGTTATATCTACAGTTTTGCCAAGTGTTCTGTGTCATGCTTTATATCAGTTCTTCTAAATACAAGAGAGCTGTAGTATGTAGTTTATCTGAATTATTCCTTGGAGAAAATATGAAAGGATTTTTTCCTTGTTTCATTTCTTTTATTTTTCCTCACAGAATTAGAAGTAAGCAGGCCTTAGAAATTCTAATCTGCTGGTAGAAATCCATGTGGAACTCTAGCACAAATCTATTGCATTCAAAACATTGGTTATACTGTATCTTGTTAAATATATTTTTGGTTGTGAAGGTTAGTATTTGTTCAACATTAAAACAAACTTACAGACAGAAAAAATACATCGTTTGAAATAAGAACTGCTTATGTCATTCCTGTGCTTTGTGAACATGGTTATGCCAAGAGCTTCTTCACTGCATTTGGTGTTTTATTTTGGAAATGCATTAAGTGCAGGTGTGTCTTACTGCTTTAGGTTGGAGGAACAAAAGCTGGAGTCGTGCGTTTTTTGGGAGAAACTGACTTTGCTAAAGGAGAATGGTGTGGAGTGGAGCTGGATGAACCCCTGGGAAAGAACGATGGAGCTGTTGCTGGCACGAGGTCAGTCCGTCCCCAGATTCACTTGATGAGATTTTGCTCTGTATTCTCTTCTGGGTTTTTATATCTTCCATGAAATTTTCGGTCAGGGGAGGGAGGGAGGCTCTAAACCTGCCTTGTCTGCTGGTGGTGGGGAGGGTTGGTGTGTGATGGTTTCAATTCTCTGATGCCAACACTTCTCTCATGTTCGTGGGACGAGCTGATCTCTCCTCCCATGTGAGTTTTATTCATATACTTGTAATGGAAAACACAATTTCCTTCTTTTGAATGCCTGGTTGGTTTCTCAGCTTGGAAGGAATGCTCAGTTAAGAAAATCTCTGGATATCCAATAGTCGTACTTAAATCTTCCAGCATCCCAGGAGCTGGAAGCTCCTGTTCCAACAGTTGCCTCCTAGTAGAGACTGGGAGCAGTGTGGCTGTTCTCTCGACTAAGTCATAAGTCACACTCAGAAGGCATTAATTAACATCACAATTTAACTTTCTTTCTCATTTGCCATAAGGAACAGTCTTTTACCTCATTAAAAAATCGAGAATTGTTCCACCTTAACATAGGTGATCACAGCTTTAAATTATAAGTGGCTTTTGTCTATATGTTCTGCATCATCAGATATACCTAAGTGGTGTGTATGTAATAAAATATAAAGCTACTTGATTTAATTAAAATCTGATTCCTATTTCTAACTCTCAGCCATCACATCTGTTGGCAGCTCAGAGGAATGTGATGAAGGGGAAAAGCTATGGATATAAAACTGAATCTGAATGGAATCTTTTAGGCACTAGAGCTGTAGTGTTTACTCTGAATTCCTGAAGTCTGATGTGATCATGCCGTTTCAGCCTGTCAAAGTCCCTTTTCCAAACCTGGTGTTAAAGAGAATTTCAGTCCGATGTGGATGAGACATTTAACACTTTCACACTCCCGATCTAGAATTCTCCATAAACTCACCCCATGCACGTGAAAAAAAGCAGTTAATCCCTGCTCTCCTCTGCTTGCTTTGCCCTTGGAAGGTATTTCCAGTGCCAGCCCAAGTACGGCCTGTTCGCCCCGGTGCACAAGGTGACCAAGATCGGCTTCCCCTCCACCACGCCGGCCAAGGCCAAGCCCGCGGTGCGCAAGGTGCTGCCCACGCCCAGCGCCCTGAAGCGCAGCCCCAGCGCCTCCTCGCTGAGCTCGCTGAGCTCCGTGGCCTCCTCCGTAAGCAGCAAGCCCAGCCGCACAGGACTCGTAAGCTGCTTTTTCCTTGGCATGCTTCCCCTTCCCAGCCCCGCGCCCGCCCTGGCTCGGTGAGAGCAGCGCATCGTGGGCGGAGCACGCTGCACCGTTCGCGGTGCTTTATTCTTCATTCAAAGCATGCATGGAGGAAGGAAATCTTAGCTAGCCCTGGAGAGCAGCTGAATATTTGAATATTTAATTCAGGCTAACAGAGTGATTGTAATAAGAAAGGGGCTTAGGACGCCAACAAATTTCTCTGGCTGCAGTCTCTATTTAATTCATTTTCTGGTGTGCACTGAAGCTTTCAGACATCACACTTGTTTTATTTAAGCAGGAAGCTTCACGTTGGCTAAAATGTTCAAAATTTCCTTCTGCTGTTCAGGAGATGAGTCAGCTGAGAAATGCAGCAGGAGCAATTTCCAAATCTCTGCTGACAAGAAGCCTCTTTCTTTTCTTTTTAGATTTGTTTTAATCCTGTGAATTCATAAAGGCTGAGTGTTGCCAAGTGCAGTGGCTCAGGTGAAATCTAACACAGTACTAATTCCACCTAATACACTTACTATGGATTCTTTTGAAGTTGCTCTGTTACATAAATGTCCTAATCTTGGGTTGCAGCAGTAAAACGGAAATCTGGAAAGGCTGAATTTTAAGAAATCTCTTTTATGGCAATCGAAAACATAGAAATAATTGGATTTTTCCACAGTCACCCTTGCTTTTTCCTTTATTTTTTTTTTAAGCCACAGTCCATAGATAGCTCTAATTAGGAAGAAGTGACTCCCAGTGATGTGGAGCATGTTCCCTGTCCCACTGTCCCACTGACCAGCAGGTGCCCAGAGAGGTGACTTCCCCTGCTCCTGCAGGACTGAAGCAGATTAACAGAGGTCAGCAGTCGGTCAGGGCACCAGGGTTAATACCTGACCACAAAAAGGATTTTTATTTGGCACAAACAGTGGGACTTCATTACTTAATCCATTCTGGAAGTTGCACTTGCAGCTGTAGAGTGCCCTCTAGTTTGGGATCACAGCACTAACACGTGGAGCCAAATGCTTTATTCCATGTGCTGTGATCCCCCAAGTTACACCTTGTGAATGTCTCAAATGTATTTGCTTATTTTGTTGTGTCCCAGGGATTTTACATGATCTAGGCCATGAAATACAAAGCTGCTGTAATCCATTATTTCTGGAATTAAAATTCCAGCTTTTTTCCAACTCTTTTTCTCAGGCAGCATGAACATTTGGTGGCCATCCAATTTAAAAGGATTGTCCAAATAATTCTGGGGGCTTTTTCTTTAAAAGTTAAGCTGCTGAGGAAACAAGATTTCCTGTAATCAGTTTTGACCCAGCAGACTTTTCATGCTTCAGTTTCTAGGAAAACTAAAACTTTTCTGGGATTTTCTGGACTCTTAGATTGACTGCTCAGTTGTTCAGGACTGTTTCTATTTTCTTTTACCTGTGTAATAAAAGCAGCTGTCAGAGTAGGTGATCCAGTGATTTAAGGGGCTGTCCGATGCAACTGGTGTTTATTTCTGAAGAAAATTCTGAAAGAAGCTGATGTTTCTCTGAAGAGTTTTGATCTCTGGAAGGATCATGCTCCTGGTTTTGGGTGATTGCACAGAGCTAAAGGACAGAACAGCAAGTCTTTATAATTTGGGTTTTTTTAAAAATTAACTGCCATTCTCATTTAATACTAAGGCAGTTTTCACAGCTGTTAGAGTCAGTTTTTATGAATAGAAGTGGATTTTTTTTTGTTCAGTTTTTGCTGTTTTCACAACTACTGCTTGCTTTACTTAGTCATTTCAGGTTATTTTCTTTCCCTTCTAGCTCAGGAACTCATGAGGGTGTAGCTGGTAGGGCCGTACTGAATTTTCCGTGGTACTGATTCCATTCAGTGGGGCAGAGATGATGCAAGGTCAAGGAAAACCTGATTTCGTTTTAGCTACAATTCTCCTGATTAATTCTAACCTTGAAGCTTAATATTTCAGATTTTTTCCCCAGAAGTAATTTAATTCCAGGTGATAGAAACATATATTTTATTCAGATACCAGTTGTTGTTCTTCACAAAGTTTTAGCTGTGGAAGAAGTGCCAGATGCTGGTGGGAGTTCCCAGAGTTTTTCCTGGAGCATTTGAAAGTGTTGTACTGTTGCTGCTGACCCAAGATAGTGACCTGGTAACTAGAGACACAATGTTTCTGGCTTGCTAGAAAGCTGCCTTTCATTTTATAATGCAAAAAGATGCTTAGGAACCCCCTGAGCCAGCCTTTGTGTGAGTCTACACCTTCAGCTGAGGCGTTTTATTTTTACTTCATCCCTCTTGCCTCTTCCTCTGGCTGCTGCTCCCTACAGGGCTCTGACCACACATGTTGACCACTGTTAAATTCTGGAAAATGAGGTCATTTAAGTGTGAAAGGAGAAGGTACAGTAGGTCACAGAAAGCACTTGCTTTACTAACCCTGTGTTTGTGGGGTCTGGTGATACCCACTACACCCCTGTGGTCTTTCTCTTGGTGCAGAATGATTTTTAACGCATTTATTTTGTGAAGTTGACAGAAACCTCTTCCCGGTATGCAAGAAAGATTTCGGGCACCACAGCCCTCCAGGAAGCCCTGAAGGAGAAGCAGCAGCACATTGAGCAGCTCCTGGCAGAGAGGGACCTGGAGAGGGCAGAAGTTGCAAAAGCAACGAGTCACGTCGGGGAGATAGAGCAGGAATTGGCTCTGGTTCGAGATGGGCACGACCGGGTAAGAGAATTATTGTTCTTCTGAAACAGAGTTAGCACAATGAACTTAACCTCCAAAATGGGCTTTTCTTATTGAAAGAAGAAAGTGTGTGTTAAAAGTAAAATAGTCCATACCCATGGGATCTCCCTTGTGAGATCCTTGGCTTGACGCAATACCAGATCTGCTGAATTTAACTCAATTTTGTTGAACTTCACTGCAGTCTTTGCTCATGTCCATATTTGATAACATTCCTGTCACTTCACCCATCACTTCACCAAATTGTGGTTACTGAGGTACAGGTACATGACATGTAAAAAATTCCTGTACTTCCCAGCTTAGTAAATTTTGGTTTTACTCCTCTTCCTGATCAGCACGTGCTGGAGATGGAGGCAAAAATGGACCAGCTCCGAGCTATGGTGGAGGCAGCTGACAGGGAGAAAGTGGAGCTCCTCAATCAGCTTGAGGAAGAGAAAAGGTAACCTCAAACTGTGCTCATTAATGTAATTTGTGTTCTTCTTGGCTCCCCTTGTTCATCTTGCTGTTAATCCTGACTCCAGACATGTTTCTCAGTGTGAGTTTCCATGCAATTGTGGCATCTTGAAGGTCTGTGATGTGTCCTGAATTTCTGACTGTTTCCTACATGAATGGTAGAATATATAGAATGTGAGATCAAACTGCTGATTTAGGTCACCTCAGATCATCCAGAAGGGTGAAAAAATGAGAGAACCAGTGAAGATTTAAAGGGTTTTAATACAAAATACCCTCTTCAGAGCTGCAGGAGTAGTGATGCCTTGCTTTGGCACTGGTAGTATTTTAAGGACAGCAGTTCTCCCTCCCTCTGATGCTTCTTGTGAGAGATTTCTCCTTAATGTTCCTGGCAGTTTGCTGGTACAATGGGAATGTTGTCACTGTCATTCTGATTTCTACTGAAAAGTGAGCTTAAAAGCACTTTCTTCCAAAATTACCTGAATTTTAATGAGTTGTCCCCACAGGAAAGTTGAAGACCTTCAGTTCCGTGTGGAAGAAGAATCCATTACCAAAGGAGATCTAGAGGTAAAATATCTCCAACTTTGTAAACAGGATATGCAGGAGGGCACAAAAAGGCAGGAATCATTAAAAGATTCAATCCTGGTCCAGCCACATGAAAATTATACCCATTTCTGTAGTCCTTTAGTAAGTCAGTTGTCCCAAAATTGCAGGATTGCACCCTAAATTCAGTTACACATTTTAGCAAAGGCTGTGCTATAGAACAGCTGTAGTTATTTAGAGAAGTTAAATTAATTCTTTGAAAATTCTACCTTTTGCTGTTAAAAGTAACCACTAAGGAAAAAAAATCATTTTGAAGTTACAAAGTTGCAAGTTAATATTTATGCCTTTGAAAATGAATATTGAAGACTTGTCCTGTTTTTCTTGAGTAATTCCTGTGCTTCCCTTAGGGAAGGTTGATTAATGGAGAGTGTTTTGTCCTGAGAGTTTGCACATAAAATCTAATTAGCAATTCATGTGTGCAACTTTTATCTATTGTTTATAGAATTGTAATGTGGGGCTACAGCACAGTGTGTTATTGCACAATCAGAATAGAAAACATTTAGGGAAGGATTGCTCTCAGGTATTTGAGCACTGGCAGGTTTTATCCCAAAATTCCAATTAATAAGCAAGATAATTTTAGTTGCTCTACTCTGTTGTCTAATCAGAAAGATATTAGAACTTTTTGCACAGCATAAAGTACAAACTTAGTTAACTGTGTTGCTATAAAGCATTTGTGATTGAAGTGCTGGCCTTATGAAAAATACTCATTTCATATAACATTTCTTTTATTTTGGTCTTTCATTCATTTTAAGATACCTATCTAGACTCTTCATAGAATGCTCCTTTTATTGTTTAGTCCATGGAAATATTTTAGTTTTTTATTTTCTGTTAAATCAATCAGTAGTCATGGCAAACCATCCTAAACACTGGTTCGTCAGGCTGCTTGACTTGGGGGTTTAAACTGAAATTCAAGCTGCTGAAATGTCTCCTGTTGTTTGTGTTGGAATGGTAGTGCTGAATCTGTAGGTGAAACATTTCTGTTTGTTTGTTTGTTTTTTAATTTTACTGATAGCGAAAGAGGCAGATTTCGGAAGACCCAGAAAATGTAAGAGGGCACTTCAGTGTGCAGAGACATCCCATGTTAACAGATTGTGTGCAGAAAATGCTTATACTGATTCACTAACTGCATAATCTGTTATTGAGACATTGACTCTGGTATTTGTGTGCATGTTGCTTTCAGAGCAATTACAACATTTCTTGGAAAGAATGTGTGTAATGACTAAATGTGGTAATGCCCATCAACTGCAGGCAGGGCCAACCTGGCATTAGAATTCTTCAGGGTCCAAACCTTTGCAGCTCACTGAAGAATCCAGGAGCTTGTAGAACACGACTGACCAGCATCCTGAAGTGGCCTTAATTTAAATGGAGGATTTTAGCTGTTTTCTTCTCAAAATCCTGCCTGCTCTCCTATGAGATCCTGCTGCTCTTCAATAGGGAAAAATCTTGTCTGTTCTTCATCTCCCCATATTTGTTTCCTTTTTTTCTGTGTGAAATGCTAAGGGGAGAGATGATTAAAACCTTCTGAAGCTGTCTGATTTCACTGTATCTTCAAGTAGCTTCTCTTCAAATTATGTAGGAAAAATGTGTTACTCGATAACAGAAATGGCCTTGCAAGGTGTTTAAGGAGCCCTCTTGTTTCCCCAACTCAGAACAGTGGAATTTTAAAGGTAAATTTATCCTTGGCTGCCTCCTCTGCTGCATCCCCAGCCAAGGTAAGTTCTCAAGACTAGAACTGGATCCTGCTGTTCACCCTCAGGGGTTCCCTTTGCAGAGATCTCTCAGGGATCTGGATCTCCTCTAGTCTCTCCATCAGGCTGATGCTTTGTTAGAAATAAATCTGCATGTGCCCTTCCTTTCTCTTGTTTTGTGCACTCCTTTGATCCCATCCTTTCTCCTGACTTCCCTGTTGTGATTTTTCCATTAAAAATGGACACCTTCACTCTCCAGGGGAGAGTTTCCAGGCTGACACTCCCTGATCCTGGTGCTGTCCTGTGATTGTATCCCAGCACGAGGGGGCTGGAGGGAGTCTTGCCCCCCATCCTAGAACTGATTGTCAGGATTTGGGGCCTCAGCACAATTTCCCAGTTTGATGGAGAATGTCACAGGGAGGTTTATTCTGGAGTGAAAGAATAGCCAGAACACATCAGAAACATCAGAAAAGGCTGATGTCCAGCCTCCAAAGTTTGGTTGGAATTCTTGGAGGTTCAAGGTGGAGCAAGAATCCCATTTCCACATCACTTCTCTAATTGTGAAGCTCTGAAGAAGGAGGAGATGATTCCTTTGGCTTTTTTGCCTGTTTTTTTCTTTCCTGCTTTTCTTTTCCATCCGAGTTAAGGTTTACAAGCAAATTATTTTCTTCTTTTTGGGGCACTCTCTCTTCTCAGTTCACTGTGTTCTGGATTTCCTCAAAGAGAACCATAATCAGTAAGAATTTCTCTCCACATCATCAGGAGACAAATTTGAGCAGTTCAAAATTTTCCAGTGATTTTTACCTCAAGGAATCTGGAACCTGTCCCTTGGCAATCAGATTTGATTAAAGGATAATCTCTCACACTCTAAAAATGGGGAAAAAGGTGTCAAGCAAAGATCTCTGGAGTATTCTTTTTTAATCCATTATTTCCATTTTGGCAAGATTTTAACTTACTTGACTTTGTAGTATATAAGGCATGGGATTTTTAAAAACCCAGTAATCAGTGATGATCTGTCTGATCTTTGGAGCACTGTTTAAAATTAATGGTCAAAGAGTTTGGGGTTTATGTAGCGTAAAAAACTGAAGGTTGCATATTCCAAAGGCACACAGAGGGAATTCTGAAACCATGAGGTTTGGGATTTCTTGGGTTTTAGTAGATCCCCTTGGTGAATTAGAGCAAGTAAGGTTTGAATTTCTGCTTTTAAAGCAGATTGTTTTCCAGACTTATTTAAATTTGGTTATGGATCAAAACCAACACTGATCTATGTCAGAGAGGAAACTGAATTGTGGCCACTTAATAAATATTATTTCCCTTAGAATACTTAATTCCATTTTCAAAGGCTGTGGGCAGGAAAAAGAATAATCTGTGTTTTTGTGGAGAATTTCTGCCTGTTAAACCCTGAAGATCTTCCACTGAGAGAGAAACAGACCTGGTATGGAATTAAAACATCAACAAATCTAAGGAGCAACTTTGCAGTGTTTGTGGACTAAGGAACTCCACAGTAACACAGCCAACTGTTTCCAGCTGTTTAAAAAATTATCCCCTTGGATGTCTGGATGCTTTTGGGAAGGAAGAACTTGCTGCTGTCAGAAGGAATTCTGTGTTTGGAGAAGCAGACAAGAAGGTCATCCCCATCTTTATATTTCGCTTTCACTTTCTTCTCTTCCCTACTTCGGAGGTGCAGGTCAGGTTTGAATTACCTGCTGGACTTCCCCTGCATCTCCCAAACTTCAGGCTCTCTTGCAGGCCTCAGGGAGTATCTGGATATCAAGCCAGAATATCAAATACTCTGTGTTCTTGCTAAAAATTCTGTTTGTAAGCAAAAGGCAGGAGGTACCTGCTCACTTAAGTCCATCTGTGTCCTGCTTCTCTTTGGGAACCTGTTAGAATTCCAAAGATCTGACTTTTTTCTTACTTCCACATATTCTTCAATATATTTAGACATCAGTAACTGCAGAGCAACCAGGCTGATTCACTTTTTTATTTGGTTTTGAGGAATCTTGTTGCTTGCTTCCTTCCTGAAAAAGGAGAGGAGGGGAAAAAAAGAGGAGGGTTTTAGAGTTACAACCATTCTCTTTCTATTTCTGTTCAGATAACTCAAACCATAGTGACAGAGGAGACTTCATGTTCCCAGGTCTTGGCCAGAAGCATTTTTCTGGCTGAGACTTAGAGACAGCTACTATCAAAAAAGAAAGTTAAAGTTTTGATTTGTCACATCAGCTTCAGTGGAGAATTTTTGTCCCTTTGTTAGTAAGTTTTTTTCAATAAAATCAGCCAAACACATTAAAGGAAAAAGGGTAGTGGGATGACAAGGAAAGGGAACAGGAGGAGATATATATGCACATATATATTTTTGACATAACTACTCTAATTCGTGCTGAAAACCTCATGTACTGATAAATAACTTCTACTCAGCTGCATGAAACTTTTTTTTTTTTTTTGGTTCACATTTCTCCGTTTGCCGTTCACTCATTCATTCATTCATTCATTTATTTTACACGTTTGGTTTCATTTTGACGCGCCCATCCATTCACACCTTCGGCCCATCCTCCTCCTCATCCGTAACATTTCCCTGTCCATTTTCCCCTCCCTTGCATCCTCTCTGCTCACCTGTTTAGAAGGCTCTGGCAGCACGGCCTGCATGTGGCTCCTCCTCTTGTGCTGGCATGTGATGGTGGCACCGTTGTGTTCTCTTCCTCTCCCTCTCCACTAACAGACGCAGACCAAACTGGAGCATGCCCGCATTAAGGAGCTTGAACAGAGCCTGCTCTTTGAAAAGACCAAAGCTGACAAACTCCAGAGGGAGTTAGAAGACACTAGGGTAATGGTTTTTTCCCTGTTTGAATAAACGAGCCTGATCTGTGTTGTGGAAGATTTCTGATGGCGCAATGCCGGGGTTGACACGTGCTGGAAAAGGTCCTTGCTCCTGCTGTAGCCAGAGCTGGAACACTGTAAAAAATTAGATTTATTTTGAGCTGCCGTGGGGTGTGTGTGTGTGCCTGGACGTGTGACTCGTTGAAGAACTCAGGTAAGATGTCTTCACACTGCAAAAGTAACCCTTGGATCCAAAAGTAGCAGGATGGGACCGTGAGTTGACAGAAAGGAACGTTCAGTAGCTCATTTGAAAAATTAGCAGAGTTCATTAAACCCAAAAAATCTGAGATTGAACATGCCAGTCCTTTTAACACAAACTGGGTATTTGGGGCTTGGTTTCTGAGCTCTTCAGTAGCTGCTGCACTATTTGCTTTGCTAAGTCATGGTTTGCAGTGGCTTTTTAGCTCTTTTTTTCCCACCAGTGATATAATCTTTTAATGGATATCCCAGTAATATTACTGACATAATTTGTACCAAGTCAGAAGTTCAGCACATGTCAATTCTTAAAGAGAAATATATATATACACACACACATATATTCATACTCACACATGGGGATTTTCTTGAAGTTCAGTGGGATGAATATAAAAACCCAGGATGAATACAAACCCAACAATTTAATGTGTAATAGATAATTTTAAAGAGCAACCGTGGGTAAGTAATATCTTTTCCAGGAGGTCAAAGCAGTAACTTCCTCATTAGAATTAATTCTGGGAGCTTTGCTGTAGCGAAAACTGCTCCAACAGTCAGTGAAAAGCTCAGCTAGTGTGAGGACACTTTTTCAGAGAGAATGGAGCAGGTTTAAAAGGGATTTCAGAGGATTTATCAGTTCAAAATGTGTTTGTCATTTTCTCTGACAGTCTTGTAGCTGGTGTGAGATGAAATTGGAAGGAATTATTTCAACAAAGACCTCAAGGTTCTCCATTCTTTCCCAGTCTGCCTTAAAATGGTTCTGAGGAACATTTTGTTAATCATTGATAATACCCATCAGGGTGGTTTGTAGGGTTTTTTAGCAAGTGATTTCTAGATAATACCAGAAGAACAAATTTTACTAAATTCTGTGTTTATAGACCATATAAGATGTTTGTCATATGAATTGTGGACATTTTTCCCTTCTTGAAGCAATTTGCGACCTTCGGTGGAAGCTTTTCAGCAAGGCCTGGGTGTCTTTATATGAAATGTATCTTTTATAATTCTCTTTTTCTTAAAATGCCATTGATCATAGGTGGCCACAGTGTCGGAAAAGTCCCGGATCATGGAGCTGGAGAGGGACCTGGCACTGAGGGTGAAGGAAGTGGCTGAGCTCCGAGGGAGGTTGGATTCCAGCAAACACATCGACGACGTGGACACTTCTCTCTCCTTGCTACAAGAAATCAGTTCTTTGCAAGAAAAAATGGCAGCAGCTGGCAAAGAACATCAGAACGAGGTGAACTCGCTGAAAGAGAAGTTTGGCCTTAGTGAGGAAGCCTTGCAGAAAGAGATCAAGTCCCTTTCAGCTTCAAATGAGAGAATGGCAAAGGAAAATGAATCCTTGAAAACCAAGCTGGACCATGCCAACAAGGAGAATTCTGATGTGATAGAGCTGTGGAAGTCCAAGCTGGAATCTGCCATCGCCTCCCATCAGCAAGCAATGGAAGAGCTGAAAGTTTCTTTCAGCAAAGGTGTTGGGGCTCAGACAGCAGAATTTGCAGAGTTAAAGACTCAGATGGAGAAGATGAAATTAGACTATGAGAATGAAATGGCCAATCTGAAACTGAAGCAGGAAAATGAGAGATCTCATCACTTGAAAGAGATCGAGACGCTGAAAGCAAAACTGGTGGCGGTCACGGAGGAGAAAGAGCAAAACCTGGAAAGCCTGAAGACCAAGCTGGAAAGTGTGGAAGATCAGCATCTAGTAGAAATGGAAGACACTTTAAACAAATTGCAGGAAGCTGAGATAAAGGTAAAGGAGCTAGAGGTACTGCAAGCCAAGTACAGTGAACAAACCAAAGTTATTGATAGTCTTACACCACAGATCAAAGCTGCTGAAGAAAAGCTTTTGGACCTTGCTGCACTTGAGAAAGCCAATTCTGAAGGTAAATTGGAAATCGAGAAACTTAGCAAGCAGCTTGAGGCAGCTGAGAAACAGATTCAGACTTTAGAGACTGAAAAGGGTGATGGAATTAGCCAGGTTTGTATCAACATCCATCCTTTTGGTTTTCTTTTGTTTTTATTTTACATTTGTACCATTTTAAGCTGCTACAGGAAATACATCACAGAAAAAGATGAGTTTTACTGAATGTGTATCTTGGGACCATCTGAGAAGGTTTAGAGGAGCATTAACTGGGTCATGTCTCAACAGGTTCCTGCTGCTCCATCTGCACCAAGAAACAAAAGGAAAAAATTCCTTCTGCACTTCCTTGCTGCAGATTTGGGCATGTCTGTGCTGAAATCTTCCTGTTCTGGAAAAGTTACTTTGTTGGCTTGTTTGGGAGAAGGGTCCACACATCCTAAGGCTTTAACCTTTGGGGATAGACAAGGGGAATTGAGACTCAGTGGGCAAATATTTTCTTCATTACATTTCCCCTTCTCTGACAAGGTAATGGAAGAGGCTTTTAAAACAAAAGAAAGCACAAAAAATCCTGGTGGGACTTTTCTTTAAGCCCAGGCTCTGCAGGGGTGTTTGTGCCACTGTTTCACAGCACTTTGGAACCACAGACTGCAACTTGATAGAGGATTTTCCTTGGGTTTGGATGAAACACCTCTTTAAAGCTGATGGTAGTGAAGAGCAGTGGGAAAATAACTGGGAAAAGCTTTCCTGAACTCTTCACACGTGGTTCCAAGATAAGCAATTTTGACCTTTGACTCTTTTGTGAGGCCACGCTGGGTTTCTGCACTAGCCCTGGGTGTGGTAAAGATTCCTTCCCCGTGTGTGTATTGATCTGATCAGCCAATTGAAGCACAAATCAATCAGTTCAAAAAATGGAAACAATAAAGAACCAAAGCTACTGGTTGAACTAATGCTGAAACTTTGAAATTGTGAGTGTATTCAAAAATGTCTGCCATTAAATAATGTATTCACAATTAATGCCAAAAGAACTAAATTTTAATGATTTCAGACCTGTTCCAAGATGCAATTAGTGCTGTGATGTATGTTGTCATCAGTGGAAATCAGCTTCACACAGTTAACACGTCATGGTTTTTTCTTCATTTTTTAAAATTTTTCATCTTAGAGTGTTTTTAATATTATTTCTTTCAGATTCACCTTTTAATTTTCCTAATTTTTCATTCACGTTTGTCATTTTATTTTACTCCATTTCATCACCTTTGTTAGGCCAGTAACCTGGCCAAAGAACTGCAGGGCAAAGAGCAAAAGCTTCTTGACCTTGAGAAAAACTTGAGTGCAGTAAATCAAGTTAAAGATTCTTTGGAAAAGGAACTTCAAGTTTTGGTGAGTAATACCCAAAAAATTTTGACTTTACTCTTTGGATTTTGGGTTTCATGGTGAGAGTGTGATGGAAATCTGTGGATCAGCTCTGAGCAAAACCTTCCAAAGGTGTTTTACTCATGGAAAAAATGGGAAGAGTTCATGGCTAATGGGATCTGTCTCAGAATAAAAAGAGCATTTCACCTCAGTCCTGTATTATCAGGTGTTTTGTCTAAATAGAACTCATCTATTTATGGATTGCAGATCAAATTAAACCAAATCAAAAGCAGCAGCAGTTTAAATTTAGACTGCTCATTAAGGAACACTTAATGGCCCTTTATTGTAGCTGTTGTACCAATTAATGCTTGCTACACACTTCTTACAAATGGTTTTAAAAGACATTTCTCATTTAAATAAATTTCCAAATACTGTGTTGTTGGGTGGGGTTTCCCGGAGGAGCTACACTGGCATTAGTAACAAAACAATGAGATTGGTGGTCCTTGCATGGTAAATATTCAAACTTGATGGAAGAGCCTCACTTGCCTTCCTGAAAATCCTCCCTTTTCTTCATTGTCTGGCATCAATTCCTGCTGGTAAAACTGGAAAACACTGGTAGGAGATGGCTCACAGGCATCCCCTGTGCAGCCTGGGAGCAGCAGGGATAGAAACCCCAAATTCCTGTTTCCCACCCTGTGGCAGTTGATGGAAGAGTTGCTTTAAATGTTGAGGGACTTGCAGCCAAGGCAAAGGAAGATCTGTGCTAAGCTTAACTCAAAAACTTGAGATCTGTTCATGGTAGGAGCAAAGATTGTTCTATTTGTACATGAAAAATACCTAATACGAATTCAGTGGTTGAATTGTACTGTTGCTACCAAGCCTTACCTTAAGTTTTTATCAATTTTTCAGAAAGAAAAGTTTACTAGTGCAGCTGATGAAGCAGGGAATGTTCAACAAGCTATGCAAGGTATGTGCTGCTAAAATAACCAGAGAACTAAAAAGCTGCAGCAATTAAAAGCCAACAAAATGGCTTTTTTGAACACTTTCAAGCTCATAGCTGGTGCTACAGCAGCTTCAGTGGCTGTGGAAAGGACAGGATTATTTGTAGCCTCTCTGAAAGGTAACATACCTTGCGAGTAGGTGGAATTGTCTGCATTTAGGTAGTTACTAACTTTGTTTTCCAAATTTTACTTGCCTAGAAACGGTGAAAAAGCTGAACCAAAAAGAAGAGCAGTTTGCACTCATGTCTTCAGAACTGGAGCAGCTCAAGTCTAGTTTGACTGGTAAGGAAGGGATGAAATGGAATGTTCTGGAAATGCTTTGTGCTCTGGCATGGCTCCTGGAGCCTGCAGGAACCTTTGCTGTGCTTTTCATCTCTTTACATCTCTGTAAAACCCGTGCAGAGGGAAGCCAGGCACGGTTTGTGCCCTGAGGCAAACCTTGCCCGGTGTTGTTGGCACAGGAGAAATGATCCCAAGGGCTGCCCTTGCCCCTGGCAGTGCCTGCCCTGGCCTGAGGCATTTCTTCACTGTAGCTTCGTGTTGCCTTCCTTGTTCATTTGCTGCTGCTCTGCTGAACAGCTGCTGAGTGCTTTCACCTGCAAGACCTGCAGGTCTCTTCCTCCACTGCTTCCTTCCCCTCTGAGACAGCAGAACCTGTACCAACATCTCATGGCCTGAAGTGAATCACTTTTGAAACAAAGGGCTCATGCCCAGCTGCTCCTCGCTCTCTCTGGAGAGTCCTTAACCTTTTGCTGCAGTTCAATCAATCATCATTTTCCATTTTAAAGGGGGGATCTGTGAGGTCTGGAGCATCAGTATTGCTGGGTTTAGTTCTTTACAGTTCTTTAGCTGTTCTCTGCATACCCTCCCTCTCAAATTTCCACCTTAACCACTTTTGTTTTGCCCAGAGATGGAGAGGAAGCTGAGGGAGCGAGAAGAGAGGGAGCAGCAGCTGATGGAAGCAAAAGCCAAACTTGAAAATGACATTGCAGAGATCATGAAGTCGTCAGGAGACAGCTCTGCCCAGCTCACAAGAATGAATGATGAGCTGAGGTTAAAAGAAAGGTATTTCATCACTGTCAGAGTATTGTCACATCAAATCTCCACTCCCACACTCCCGGCTTCTCGTTTTATTTTTCTGTAAATATCTGAACGAGATGCTCCTAAGTGTCACATTGATATGACAAGTGAGCTTATTCTAGCAAACTCAATCAATCAAAACAGTCTCCTGGGAGTGATTTGAAGAGCATCCAGCACTGATAATTCCAAAATTCTTACATAACTTGCTTCTCATTGCCCAGAGTGAATGACCTCTTCAATAATCCAGACTGTTTTGTCATTGTGCTTCGTGATTATTTGATTACCTGATAAACTCAGTTTATTTAGATGTATAAAAGACTTGAGTCACATTTTTGTGAGGGAAAATGTGGGGTTTTTTCTAAGTAAAAATTGTATGTACAATAATTGTTCTTTACCTTTCAAAACCCTGTACTGGAGGCAAACCCTGTACTTGGTCTTCCCTGTGTATATTGAATTTAGCAGAACACTCTTTATCTGTTAAACAGTGAAATCTCTTTCTAAGTGCTTGGTCAGAGTATAGGACTTGAGCACAATCTTGGCTCTTTCATCTCCATGCTTTTGGTGCTGTCAGCAAAAATGATGTTCTTTCATTTGGTCTTTCCAGGCAGTTGGAGCAAATACAACTCGAGCTTACAAAAGCAAATGAAAAGGCTGCTCAGCTGGAGAAAAACGTGGAGCAGACAGCACAGAAAGCTGAGCAGAATCAGCAGGAAACTCTCAAGAATCATCAAGCAGAAGTGAAAACTCTGCAGGATCAATTAACAGACATGGTAAGAACACCTTTAAAAGCACTAAAACTGCGCAGAAATATCCTGCCACTGCTGCTTGAGCTGTGTTTTGCTGTCTTATCTTCCACCAGAAAAACCTGATGGAGACCACCCGGCACCAGTTCAAAGATATTCAGGCCAAGCATGAAAAAGCAACTTCTGAGCTGATGGCCAAACACGATGCAGATATCCAGGAGTTTAAACAGAACCTGCTGAATGCAGAAGAGGCGCTGAAAAGTGCCCGGAGCAAAAACAGCCAGCTGGAGGCACAGGCTGAGGAGCTGCAGAAACAAGCAGAGCAGGCCAGAGTAAGTGGCTTTTGTCACTCTGCAAGTGACTTCAAGTTTAAATTTTCTGTCTCAGTGACTCGTTTTCTCTCTGTTTCAGCCTTTCATAGGCAGTTTTTGGCAGTGTTTCTGTTTTGAGCTTTTCCAGGGTTTGTGGGTTTGGGTTAGGGAGGAGAAGTCCACAGGACAAACCGGTTGTTAGTTCTTCTCTCAGTTACACAATTCTTTGATATCAGTTAATATTTTATGTTCATAGATCTGGCTCAGCACAGCCAGTTAGAGCCAGATGTCATTCCGTGGGTTTTATATGCTTGGATTTTAAGATGCATTGTGAACTACTTCATTTAGAAGTGCTACGCACCTTTTGTTTTGTAGTATGATTTGCATCTACACAGTTCAGTGTGTAGCTTGACTTTAGCAATTTTAATTTTTCCTCCTGTTTCTTTGACTGTACTGCTTGCTTTCATCCCTCAGCAATTATTTGCTATAATCTTTGCTGTACGATTTAGCAAATTATTTAGTGTATAAATTGACACACAATATTGACAGCACTGATGTGGTGTTTTGAATTACAGGGGTTATGACAACATATTTTTGAGAGAATCACGAGGAGGTGAAACTGAGAATTGGAAGTCAGTTTCTAATAGAACTCCTTGCATTTTAATTCACTTAGAGTCTCATTAAATCTTTCCCTGGCTATTCTTTTGAATAATTTACAGTCAGTCAATTTATTAAGACTAGTTTTATAAATGACATGAAATTTTGGATGGAAGAACCTTTAAACCACGATTTTTTTAATATTATTTAGCCACTAAAACCTTCTTGTGGATGATGCGTGTTCTGTAATGGATCTGGGGTGCCTGTCAGCAGCTGAGTTCAAACAGGCTCTGTGTGTCAGTGTATACACTTTTAAAACTGAAATTACTGTTGCTCTATTTGCCTTTAAAGCACATTTCTCATTCATCTGCTTGACTTGATTTTTGTTTTCCCTTCTCCCCGCCTTTATTTCTTTAGTCCTTAAGCTCTGTGTTAGCCTCATCCAGAAAAGAAATCGAACAAATGTCAGACAAGATGAGGGCTTTGGTATCAGAAAAAGAGACTTTGGCACAGGAGGGGAATACTTTAAAATTAGAGAGAGGTCCCTTGTTATCAAAACTTAAAGAATTGGAATCAAAGATTTTGTTAATGCGACAAGACCAAGAAGAACTGAAGGCAGAAAATAAAAGAATCCTAAAGCAGAAGGAAGAAGCTGAGGCCAAAAGCCAGCAGGAGAGCACAGAAAAGGGAGCACTGATTTCTGAGAAAAGCAGATTGCTCTCTGAACTCGAGGCAGTGCAGGCAAAGCTGCTGAAGGCAGCTCAGGAAAACGAGGTTCTCCAGTCCTTTGAGTTAACCTTGTTCCAAAAGCTGGAGGAATTTCAGGCCAGCAGAGATGCCATGGATGTGGCGTGGCAGAAACGTGTCAAAGAATGGGAAGAGCTGGACAATTATCAGAAGGGACTTCTGGAAGAGAAAGATGCAGTTCTGAAAGACAAAGATGATGTTATCCAGAAGCTGGGAAGTTCTTGTGAGGCCCTGGCCAGAGACCAAAGGGAGCTCCAGCAACAAGTGTCAGCTCTGGCTGCAGAGAGAGATTCAGCCCTAGGGGAGCTCTTGGCTCTTCAAGACAGACACAAAGCTCTGGAAAAGGAGCTGGGCAAGGTCTTGCTGGGCCTGCAGGAAGAGAAGGAGATGCTCCTCAAAGGCACAGAAAAGCTGCAAGCGAGTTTAGACAACGCGGTCAGTGAAAACCAAGTGTTAAAAGAGAGAGAAGAGGAGATGCAAACACAGCTCACCAAAGTGATGAAAGAGACCGTGGAGCTGGAGAATTCCCTTGCAAGTCTCACTTGTCTCCTTGAGGAAATGAAAGCCTCAAGAGAGACACTCAGTTTGGAGTGTAATCAGTTACATCAAGAGAAAGAGGCTCTTTCCTCATCAGAACAGAGGCTTTTGGCTGAAAGGGAGCAACTTCTCAATGAAAATAAGGCAATTGCTGAGAAGCTTGCAAAGGCCTCAGCAGATGCTGAGCTTTGTGAGAGAATCTGCACTGAGAAAATGAACAAACTGACCTTGGAAAAGGAATCTGTCCTTCAGAAGTCACTGCAGTTTGAAAAGGACAATGAAGCTCTTCTCCAGGGGAAGAAGGAACTGGAAACAAAATACTTGGAGCTTCTTGATGAACGCAAGTCTTGTGCAAGGGCAATTTCTGATCTGAAGAGAGAACGCGAGCTGGACCTCTCGTCCAAGAATGCTCTGGCCCAAGAGAATGCCATGCTCCAAGCTTCCATCGAAGCCCTGGAGAGAGAACTCAGTAAGAAGACTGTAGAAAATCAAGAGTTAATGGCCTGTAAATGTGACCTTTCCAATCTTCTGAAAGAGGCCCAGGATGCCAAAAGAGCATTAGAAGGTGAGCTGGCTGCTGCATCACGCACTGAGCAGGTCCTGTCGTCTTCCTTGGAGACCTGCTCCTTTGCCAGGGAAATGCTGACCAGGGAGAGGGATGAGCTGCAGGAGGAGTGTCAGAAATTAAACAGAGAGGTTGGTTTTATGAAAGAAACCTTGATCTTGGAAAAAGAATCTCGAAAACTGGATGAGAAATCATTTCTGTTGGGACGTATGGAACTTCAAAGGAAGATCTGCTGCTTAGAGAAGGAGCTAGAAGAGCTGAGAGAGAAAAATAAAGACGTGCTGGCTAAGAAAAAGCTTTTAATTCAGGAGAAAGAAAAATCTGAAATGAAACTGGTGGAAATAATGAAAGAGAAAGAAATCTTGTGTGCAGAGAAAGAGCAGCTCACTTCCAGCATGGAGCAACTGAAGGGTGACTTTGCTTTCTTGTCCAGCTCAGCAGCAGAATTCCTGGGCCAGCACAACTCCATCTGCAAGAAGATGTGTGTTCTTGGACATGAGATGGAGCTGATGGAAAAGGAGCAAAATGAGTTCCTCCAGGAACTGGACAGCTTGAGGGATGAGCAGGAAAGTGTGGTCATCAGTAAGGAGGGAACAGTGAATGAGAAGGGGAAATTCTCCCAGGATTATTCCAGACTGTGTGAGGAGGTTAAACTTTTAGAACAAACTAATAGTGACCTCTCAGGCAAATTGCTGGAGTCTCAGGGCCAAAATCAGATGCTGCAGGATCAAATGAACAATCTGATTTTGAAAGTAAAAGAAACTGAGACTCTCCAGGCCCAAGCAGTAGTACAGGAACCAGAGGTATTGAAATTCAGAGTCAAGTCTGGGGCTGATTCTACTAACCCTGAGCACTAACCCCTGGTGTCCTCTCTGCACTTCACTGCACACTCAGCACTTCATAACACACTGCACCTTTGGGCTCTCTCAGTATGCTACTTGGGGGTTGTTTCAAATTGCAGCTGTGAGTCTGAAAGACACATTATTATTATTATTTTTTTAATATTTTTAACTACAGAAGCCTCTGTTGTTGCTGAATGTTGCAAGAAAACAGCATAAACTGTGAATAAAAGGAAGTTGTGTTCTCTGAATCTGGTAGGAGACATTGAGCAGCTCCTTCTGGTGAAGGACTCTGCAGCTTAAAATCTAAAGTAGTAATAGATAAGGGTTTAGATTGGATCTTTGTGCAATTTTATGTTCAATTACAGCAAACTACAAACCTGAGTTACTCCAGAAAATACAAAAGAATGTGCTGCTCCTGTAAATGTCATTGGATAAAAGCAGAGTGGGAGAATGGGAAAGGCATTGACAAATCTGGTGTTCTTTTTATTCACAGAATTGTTTTGTATTCACCACCAACAAATTCTATATAAAATACTTTGATTTTCAGTTTGTGTGGCTTGAAGCCCAGAAAATCACATTGAATGCAAATTGGAATCAGGAGATCCTATAGATTACACCTGCCTGAGTATTTTAATATCATTGTGAAGTGTTTCCTTTATAAGGCCATAATGAACAACACTGAAATGATGCAATAATTGGCTTTATCTCTCATTCCATTATTTGCCAAATTTTTGAGTTTTTGTAATTCCGTATTTTCTGAAAATAAACCAGGCTGTTGGAAGTGAATATCTGTTGAATTACTGCTGCCTGAAGAGGTGAGAGGTCTGAGAGCAATCACAGTGGTGGCAATGAGAAATCCAGGAATTACAACAGAGGGAATTCCTCAGTGGTGACATGAGCATGGGGTTATGATCTGTTTCTGCATGGAATCGAATCTTCTCTTCAGTTCATTTTATACTTTATGCAGCTCCAAAATGCAAATAAATTCCCAGCTGAAGTCCTTACTTACCTGGGAAGCAGCTGACAAACCATGGAGCTGTTCATAAAGTATTGATCTTTTGCTGTCAGAGTTTCTGTTGGGAATAATTGATTTTTTTCCCCACCTCCCTTTATATCCAGGTGGCCAAACTGGCAGAAGATGTTTCCCAGGCAGTGGAGCAGGTGACCAAGGAGAAGGATGCCATTCACAAAGAAAAGATTGAAACTTTGGCCTCTTTGGAGAACTCGAGACAGACAAACCAGAAGCTGCAGAATGAAGTAATCACATTAAATGCTTTCCTGTGAAAAGCTTTGCCTGGTTTGTGAGAGCAATTGTTGAATTGAGAGAATTGAAATAGGCAGGAGAGGATTCTGTCATTTTCTCCATTGTGAAAAATTACTGGATGAGTGCAGAGTGATGGAAAATGCACGTGGTTTTATGGTCACGGTTATTTTGTATTTTGCACGTGGTGTCAGTCCAAGGTGCAGCAGTTCCCATTGGGATCTGTGTCTTCCACCACTCTGTGCTGCTCCAGGGCCCGAGGAAGGGGAGGATGCCCTCAGTCTGATGTTCTGCACTCCCTGAGCACTGGCAGTGAACAGCTGGGCTGCTCTCAGTGCAGGAATGGGATTTAAAAAATCCACAGTGTCCTGCAATGCCATGAGAATGGCTGCAGATTATCTGTTATGTAATGAATACACTGTGTGGGGCATGCAAACAAATCAGCTCCACCAGCTCCTGGTGGAGGGACACAAGCTCAGGAAATCCATCTCCAACACTTTGTCCCATGCAACGAGATTTCTGCAAGGAATTCATTTCCTGTGGGTGCAGGCACAGCGTTCAGCCCTCCTGACTCTCAGGAAATAAGGTATGGAAAAGCAGAATTTAGGAGTTACCTTAGAGGAACAAAGATCAAGGGGACAGCTGTTTTTAGCAACAAGCTCTGCATTTACAAAGCAAATAATGCTCTGAGTGCTGCAGCAGGTAATGGAGGTGTGAGGTGCTTTGGGTTTTACCTTGGGGTGTTGACACCACATTCCTGGAAACTGCTCTCCAGTGGGCTTGGAATTCCTTGTGCTGCTCTGTTGGAATGCAGAAGGTCTCATAGCATTTGTTGTTGAACAAACACATCAGTCCAGACAGGCTGGGTTAGTTTAGGGGCTAAAGAAGAGCTCCAGCTCCCGTTTGGCTGAGGGTTGTTTCCTGAGATCTGTGTGGTTTCATTGGTGTAATGAGGGTTTTTTTCCTCTTTAAGTTGGACATGCTTAAACAAAACAACCTGAAAAATGAAGAGGAACTTAATAAATCAAAAGAGCTTCTAAATCTGGAGAACAAGAAAGTAGAAGAACTTAAAAAAGAATTGTAAGTATTTCAGTGTTAAATCTGTTCATTTTTGTGGGTACATTTACCTTTAATTTTTTTTTAATTGTCTTTCAGCATGTTTCTGGTATCCTGGACTTACAAAGCAGATATTGGGTCAAAATTAAATGTTTGGCATATGCAGAACTTCACATGAGAATGTTGCTACTAAATTGCTGAAGGGAATTAAAGCAAATCCTTGGAGTATAGTTTGAAATAATTTGTTTGTTGGAGGGTTCTGTCACCTGAGGGCACGAGATGATATTAAAATCTTTATCAGAAGAGAATTCTGATTTAATTACAAGTACACTTGGAATGTTAACTGGCTTTGTTCACAGAATATTTGATTCTGCTTTTATGTTTCATTGATGTCTTTCTGAAGTTTGTTCTTGTGGCCTCACTGTGGATTTATTTCCTAAATGGCGCAAACCAAATCCTCTGTATGGAATGTAAAATTTGAGTTAATTGTTAATAATTTGAGCTGCTTTATTGAAAAACAACGTTTGACAGACTCATGATGTGTAACACTGAACACAAACAAATGAAAGCATTTGATATAAAGTAATTTGCCTTGTGGAATCTCCCACAGGGAATAAAGATCCCAATTATTGCTGCCCTGCAGTGGCTGCACATCCCCAGCTCCCAGAGGGGATGAGCTCTCAAACCACTTTCCACCTGTGCTCCAAGAGGAATTTCTTGGCTCATGGAGTGACAGCTGGAATCTCACTGACAGCTTAAGAGCAGCCTTGACTAATTATTATTCTTATTATTATTATTATTGTTGTTGTAGTTCTATTTGTCATTTTGTGACAGCTCTGAGCCACTGTCAGCTCTGAGGTGACACCAAGGGCCACCAGCTCACAGAATTCAGTGTCTGGCTGTGACTGGCAGCTTGTGCTGGTGGCTTTGGAAAACCTGGGGCCTTGCACATACCCCTTTGAGAAAGGCAGGATTTCTTTCCATGAGCAATTCCTGCCTCAGCGCTCGTGGGAAATGCCCGAGTAAATGACTGCTGGTTGCTCTAATGCTGGAACAGCAGGGGAGACTCTGATATTATGGAAAGGCAGCAGATATTGGGCTGTAATTTGGAATTATTTATAGGAGATGCTGCCTTGGAAATCTCCTGCACCACAAAGTGTTCTCAGGACCCTGATCACTCTGAGGGGCTTAATTCTGTCATTTCTTAGGCTGAAAGTGGCCTCTGATCATCAGACCTTGGGGAGGATTGGAAGCTTGTGTAGTTTTTAATTGATCTTTGCTGGTTGTTTTGTGTGTTGCCCTGTTTTAATTATAGGAAGAATTAGCCTGGTGACGGATTCCTGAGCAGCAGGGTGTGGGTAGAGGGCACAGCTCAGGGTGAGCTGCTGAGGGCTGGGTGAGGAGAGCAGAGGGAATGGGGTGCCTTTGGAGCAGGGGATGCGACAGGGACAGGGTGTCCCTTGGAAAAGGCTGCAGTGCCTGTGGATGCTCCCAGGGCCACCCCTTGGGAATTCCTTGCCAAAAACACGGGAGCATTTCAGGCACATTGACCCCAGGATTGTGTGGAGGGTTTTTTTAACACCCTCAATAATCTGTGCCTTAATGCCTGAAGAAAGAGGAGGAGAGGTTAGTGCTGCACCTCAGCAAAGGAACAGGGTTAGAAATAGGTGTATTCCAGCTCAGCAGGAGGGGAGTCACTGTTAGAGGTGGGAGCAGTTTGCTCCATGGGGATCAGGGTGGGAATTTGCCAAGGTGACACCAGGTAAAAGGAGTGGTTGAAAAATCAGAATCCCATGAGGTGCTGAACTGAAATCAGATTTTTGTCTAAATGTGCCCAGTAAGAGACAACAGATCTTTGTATTTTGAAGTGCTTGAATAAGTTTCTGACTTAAGGGTTCTTCTACTTTCCACAGTTATAAAAGTATTTTTAATATTCCAGTCAGGGTTTAAGTCTGTAGTATTGGCACACAGGAGTACTGCATCTCCTTTTTCTAGAAACAAAAGAGTAATAAAAATTACTGTTGAGTGAAATTAAGGGTATCTTTTGTGATTTTGAAAGATGTCAAATCTTAAAGGTTTTCTGTTAGTCACTCATGTTACAGCCAGCATGTTAAATATTTTTTAAAATTTGTTGCAAATAAACGTATTTTAAGGAAACTATACTCAGTAGCAACACAGGCTGATGAAAGCTGCAAAGCCTTTTTTTCTTCAGCTTTGATTTTGTCTCATTTGCAGTTTTGTGTCTGTTAAAATAATGGAATAGATGAGGTTTTGCTTCCTGTGATCCTGCCCTTTTGGATGACAGACCTGGTAGGGAGTAGTTAAATAAGTGGAGCTCTAAGCCGGTTTTTTCCTGTTGCCTTTTTTTTTTTTTTTTTCCCCCAAGTTTTCTTTCTTCTTTTTTTTTTTTTTTTTAATGCTTTTAAGCAATTCTGTTTTACCTCTGGCTGCAAAGTTCCCTTCTGTGAACACTCCAGGCTGCGAACATCTCCACCCCTCCCGCGCTGCCTTTCCAAACCCCAGCCTCGCTGCCCAGGGCAGCTCCCGAGCACCTGAAGCACTGGCAGGGGACGGCTTCGTGCAGCCGCAGGGCTCACCCCGTCCCTGTGTCCCCGGGACTGTCACCGCTATTCCCGATCCCTCAGCCACGTGATCCCGATGTATTTTTCCAAGCTGTGAAGCCGCCTCTCTCCCCCGGTTTTCCCTCGCCTCTCCCGTTCCTATGGTAACGATGCTCTCTGTGTGCTCGCAGCGAAGCGCTCAAGCTGGCAGCGGCTCACAAGTCCCAGCAGCTCGAGGCTCTGCAGGAGGAGAACGTGAAACTGGCCGAGGAGCTGGGCAGGAGCAGGGACGAGGTTTCGAGCCACCACCACAAGGTAGAGCGGCCGCAGCGGGCGGGTGGAGGCTCCGCAGGAGCTCCGGGGCTGCCCCGGGGGAGCCCGTGCTGGAAAGGATCAGTGGTGCTGGGAACGCTTGGAAATAAATTTGGAAGCCACCTGCACGGGGAGGTTGGAAGTGCAGGCTGACAGGAGGTTACGTAACCCGGGAAGGATACTTGGGAAGGCTTGGGAAGGAGCATAAATTAAACGTGCTTTAGCCAAGTGTATTAACAGAGAGTTGCTATTTCTGTCGGGAGTGATTTTATTACACAACTGTGGAAATGTCCATCCACCAGTACTAAGGAAATGTAGCTTTGTAATTCTTATTCCTGCTCTCCCTGCTGAAAGCAAAGAGGATTTAGGATGTATTTCAGAATACTGTGTGAAGCTACTTGGTTGGACTTGTGCTGTGCATGTGTCTGCTCAAACTTCACACTGTGCTGCAGCCAGGCAGTGGGTCCCAGGGAACAGAACCCCTGCAAGGTGTTTTTCTAGTGGTACTTTATTTTTTATTTTTTACTGTTATATCTCAACATGTTGTTGGAATCCTAAAATGGGCAAATTACTCAGCTTGTATCCGTGGTACATGCCGAAATATAAAATAGATTTACAGCCCCTAGTGTGGTGGATTTAATTCTTGTGGAGCAGTTCCACTGGCAGGCACACTGTGACAGAATCTTTAGAAGATCTTATCCAAAAGATCCAAAAGGAGGAATGTAGGAGACCAAAGTTTGTGTCCTGCCTTTCTGAGAGAGCACCTGTGCAGGGAGGGGATCCTGTTCCCTGTGACAGGGCACAGACTCTTTCACTCTGCGAAAGGCTTGGTATTTTAAAAGCCAAGAGGCTGATTTTCCCCCAAGGGTCCTGTTTGGGAGTCCTGAGGATGGGTGACTACAGCCCTGGCCAGTTTGTAAATCCTTTTAGCTGCTGGCAGGAGTAATGCTCAGGCTCCTTGATCCTCAAGAGCCTCGGGAGGTGACAAGCAGAGTCCCAGACGTGTGGGCTCAGCACTGACTCATTCCCCATCTGAGGAGCACAGTGGGGAGAGCACATCCCAAACAGCCAGTGGGAGCTGCTCCCCACTCCCACTGGGTTTCCTAAATTATTGCAGAGTCCTTGAGGCAACCTGTTATTTTCAGGGAGAGTTGTAACTTCAGAGAGATTTGGCAGCATTGGCCAAATCTTTCTGCACTTTGTCACCCGGACAGGCCCCGAGGGGAGGGACCCCTCGACCCTGAGCCATGGGCTGGCCGCGGTCACTGCACTCCCTCTGTGGCCTCCCTTGTTTGCAGCTGACCTCGGGAAGGAATCCTGCTGTGTGCATCCTGCTGGCTGTGGATCTGTCAGCAGGGATCCCTCTCTCACTGCCAGGACAGACAGCTGTAGTGTGGGAAGCACAGGGATGAATCCATCACCTCACAAACTGCAATAGTGTCAGCTCGGCTGCACCACAGCCTGCCCTGCCTGTGAGTAGATGGCTCCAAGAGCAAGGATCTGAAGGATCTGCTGGAGCTTGGATACACAGCCTGTTTGCCTTCTTCAGCCCTTGGTGTTGCATGAGGAAAATGTGATCTGAATCTCGGGAATATGGGAATGCTGCCTGTTGCAGTTCCCAAATGTCGTATTTGGGCTGTGAGATCTGGTGAACAGCTTGGCCTCCCAAAAGCCTGGGAGAGACCTTTGGTACCCCAGGTATCCCAACACCTCCCCTCCCCTGTCACACCATGCTCAGGCACCAGTGGCCACAGGCTTTGGGCTCTCAGTGGGGAACAGGAAAAATGTCACCACGAAGAATCCTCCAGGAGATTTTGGAGGAGTGTCCATGGTGGCAGTGAAAGGTTTCCCACAGCAGGACTGCCCAGGAGCTGCACCTTGTGCTCCCAAAAATCTGGGCAGTGGGGAGGCAAGCAGAACCCAGCAGAGCTCAGGCTGCAGAGGGTCTGTGCAGGTACCTGTGAAATGCATCAGGAAGGGGCAAACACGGGATTGGGAATTTGGAGCTGTTGCTGTGGTAACCACATAAATTCTAACAAGTGTGTTGTCGATTGGGTTAGAGAATCTGTTGCTGCTTGTGACACACTTTGCAAAATTAATGAATCCTGTTTCATGAATGATTCATCTGGACATTTAAAGGTTAAAGTGTCTCATGCCAAAGATGCTGAGGGAGCTTTTCCGTATTGATCCGTTAATAATTAGCTGATTGTAATTAGTTAGAGAATCACATTCACACAGATACTGAGCTCAGGGAACTTTGCTGGTTTCAAATTATTTGTTGTGGCATTTTGGGAATTTCAGACCTGCTGAGGCATTTGAAGTTCATTGGAGAAGGTGTAGAAATACCCAGCAGCTCAGCTGGCCCATCTTTTATTAACACTGTGCAAGGTGTGCTCCGAGGGTGCTGAGTGTGACTGTAGAGAAATGCCAGTGCTGGCAGAGGACAAGGAATCCAAAAAACGAGCTGGGGAGTGGGATGGGCAGGAGATGAGTGCCCTCACTCTGGAGATCTGCAGGAGGAGAGGGGCCTGGAAGCCAGGTGTCAGAACCAGGGGCTGGAGACACGGCCAAAGCTGCAGCTCCCTGGGAGTCCCATTTCTCAGACTTGTCATATTTCTCCCTGTCTGTCACCAGCCTGTACAGATGTCAGGAGTTCACACAGGCTGCCTCTGGGCAGGAAACAAGACAGAAACTGGGAATCAGGGAGTGCTCTGGTGCTGCTGGTGGAACTGGGTTTGACCTGCAGGAGAAACTTGACCCCCACAGTGCCTTGGCTCTCTGCTCTCCCACAGTGGTCACTTGCCTTGAGAGACACATCTTGATTTGCTTTAAGAATTATTTTTAGAAGTCTCTCTACACCCTTCTAGTATCTGTTTTTCATACAAATAAAGTTGTCTGATTAAGCCCAGTGAAACAATGCAGGTTAATCCCAAACCTGGAAGGTTTAAGAGCAGTGCAGCACAGGGAAGGAGAAGGTAACTTGTCAGGAAATGTGGAGGAGATGGCTGCTCTCAGTGAGCTGCATTTAGCTGAGAGCTGGGGGCTGGCAGACACCCTGCCTGCTCGAGGAAACTCGGTTAACACCTTCTGTGCCAAACCTCAGGATCTGCAAAGTGCTGAGAGAACTCCTCTGTCAGGGACAGGAGCTGTTGTCAGGGCTCCGAGGTTGCCATTATAAATGTATGTGTTCCTGACCTTGTGGATGAACCCTGGAAGCTTGTGAAATCCCACTGGATCCTGTGCTCAGGGACTTCTGGTACAGACAGTTCTCACAGCAGTAATTGCTGGCCTTGGCCATTGAATGAGAAGGAAGGAGGAGATGGTGAAAAATAATTGATTTGCCTGAAAGATACTCGTTTTCTTAACCTTTTCAGAAGATCAGTTGCTCAGTGTTTTTGTGTTGGACTTTTGCAGTTTTGTTGTTTTGCATTTCCTAACCCAGTTTAGACCCAAGAACCAGCAACAGTAATTTCAGTTGGGGGCTTTGCAGGTTTTAAGGGCTTAAGAGTGGCCTCACCGAGTTACAGGATCAGAATGTGGTAACAAACACCAGATCAACAGCTTTGGGATCAATAATTTGTCTCTGAATAACGGGGCAGTAACAAATACAGATGAGTGGTACAATGATCCAGCACAGCAAACCCAGCAATTCCCCAGTGCTGGGCTAAAAGTAATGGCCAGGCACACAAAGGGATCTTTGGGGGAGTGTGTGGGGTCTGGAAATATCCTTTAACACTGATCTCACACCTCTGCTGTGTGCACAGGCCATGGAAATGCTCATAAAGGCCTCACTGGCTGATGTTCTGGTCACTGAACAGTTTGTGTTTGGGTGCACGTGCTGTGCCAGTAGAAAATCTGCTGCTTTGAGGATCTGGGGGCTCTGCAGCCTCTCCCACATTTATTTTATGATAATGATGCTTTATGATAATGATATCTTATACTAAGGAAACAATCTGTAGTGTATTAACTGGAGCCTGTCTGTACTTGTGTTCTAGCTGGAAGAGGAGAGATCAGTACTCAATAACCAGTTATTAGAGATGAAAAAGAGGTAAGTTGTTCCTGCTGATGTGTGTTTAACCCCACAGTCCTGCAGAAATGGAACACAAAACCACTGCTAAGAGCTGTTCTCTTCTGTTGTGTCATGGTTGAAAGTGCTGAGTTGCTGCACTCGTTGGATTAGAGATGGAACTGTCCACGTTTGCTTTAGTTCCACACCTCCCACGTTGTGGTAATTCTAATTTGCAGTGAGGAGTTTAATGTTTGGTTTTAGTTTGCTCTGGAATGTTGGATTGTCCCTCAGTCTGATAAAAAGTGTGTGCACAGATCTGACCTGGCGAGCTCTTGAACAGTTATGGACAATACAGTGATGCTGAGGAGGGTTATGAGAGGGGAAGGAAAGAAAAGTTACTTTGTTAAAAGTACCTTGTGCAAAAGCACTTGCTGCTCTCATGGTTGTGGGCTGTCGAGTTCCCTGTGGGTTATTGCAGTTCATTCAGCACTGCTTTTAAATGCCAGATCTGTCCTGGGTGACGGGGGCATCCCTTTGTAAACTGCTCAGGGAAAGGTCCCAAGTGACAAATCTGAGTGTCTGCAGAGGGAGCATGGGAAGCTGATTGGCCCCTGTGCCTGGAGGGAAATGGGGCCTTTCCAAAAGCAGTTACATAAATCCTTAGAGAACAACACAGCTCCCCACGACACCTCAGCTGTTCCAGGAAAAACAAACCAACCCCTGCTAAAGTTCCTGGATTTACAATGGCCACAACAAAGAACACTGAGTAGCTTTTGGGTGTTTTTGCACATCCTTGGCCACTCAGAGCTGTCACTGTTCCCTCCCTCATTCCCTGACACTCTGTTCTCTGGCAGGGGGCTGTTGTATCTCCTGCTGTTCCAAAGGCCAGCAGGCACAGGGGATGTTTCCCCAGGGAATGTCAGAGTTGGATCAGCTGAACCTCCAGCTTTAACCAGCCTCACGAGCTGCATCACCAGCCTGTTACTGAACATGTTTGAAAATGTTTTCAGTAGTGTAACTCCTGGAAGTCACTTGAGGGAGGGAGTGTGGAAGTCATTCAATAGTTTCCAGCAGTTCTGTTCCACAGAGAACATTTTCAAAGAAAAATTCTTTGTAAGTTCTACAGAGGAAGGTGTGTGGCTCTGATCTTCCTTCTCCTGTTTTACTCTGGGTGAGCTGCCTGGAATAATTCAGACAATTATGAAAGCAGTGAAGTGAATTTTACCATGACTTTACCTTCAGTGGGTTACACCGAGATGCCCCAGTTTGTGACTGGTTTAATGACATTGCTCAGCAGTGTTGAATAAACTGCAGTAGAAGAGGAAAATCAGCACCAGGAACAGGGGAAAATGAGGAACAGGAATAGGAACAGCCTGGATGAGACAAACTGCAGGCACTGGGGCTCAGAACATGTCAACATGTGGCATCAGTGCTAATGCAAAAAGTTTGGCTGAATAAAGAGCTAATTAAATAAAAACAATGAAAAAAGTCTCAGAATTCCCAAATCCCACCGAATTTGATGATGGGAAGATGATAATTTCCTCCTTGTGCCTTAAGAATTCGTGCTGTTGAACGAGAGCCATTCTGTGTTTCAATTAGGTCAAATCTCTAGTGGTGGTATTCTCACCTTCCTTCCACCCCCAGGAATTCTCTCCTTCTGTTGTAGCATCCCCTTGTATGAAATAATCCAGCTGGGAGTGCCAGGAGTTTGGTGTTGATGGATCAGGGGGGTTCTGTGTGGCTCAGCTCGTTGGGTTCAGTGTGGGTTGCTGTCTGACTGTCTTTGAGCTTCGCTGTTTATGGATACTCATTTCACTCCTCTCTCTTCCCTTTCCTGCCCTTGCTTCCCTTGCTATATCTGTGTGTCTTTAATGGTAAGACTCAAGAAAGTCTATCCACGTTACAATAAATAATTTTTTTTTTTTTTAGTAAAGTTGTTGTACATATTTTGGCTGCCTTTGTCCCTTGGTGTCTTGCTTTTGTTTTGTAAAACACTCAGCTCTATATATATATACATATACATAAAATGAAAAAAAAGTCTATATATTTTTTACCAAAACAGAAAAGGCCCTTGGTGCAAATATTGTTCTTCCTTACAGTATTTTGCATTTGTACTCCATGTTTCTAACATGTGGTTCTTGTTATCTTGCATTTTTAAAGCTTACCCAGTAGCACTTTAAGGTATTTGCTTCATTCTTAGATTTTCTTATTTTTGTAGTAAGGGAAGAATCTGGGTGATTTTTTTTCCTAATGTTAAACCAAAACAAACCTCTTTCTCCCACAACTTCCACACACTGCTCAGAACATGGTTTAAGCTTCTCAAGAAAGTGAAGTTTTAAAATAGCATCGAAATGAAAAAGTCATTTTCATTGTTTTGATTTCCCCCCTGCTGGTAAGCAGATGTTTTGAACTTGAATTGGCAGGAAAAAAGTTGAAGTTCACTAAATCAATTTTTTTTTTCAAATAAAATAAATAGTCTCTAAAATATTTTCCTTGCAAGCTCTCCCAGTGCAGTTATTTCCCACTGAGCACCTGCTCTGTAGTTCAGTGCACACGGTGCTCCCAGCATCATCCACTTCCAGCAGCAGCCCAGACTCTGCCTGGCAGTGACCTGTGATCCACATTTAGGGATCAGCACTTTCCTTGTCGCTTCTCCAGTTCCAGCATTTTTGTGTCCCCCACTGGAGCAGCTCCTGGAGAGACTGTCCAGGGAAAGAAAACCCAAAGCTCCAGCACAGGGCCCTTCTTCCCCTCTTTATTTTCTCTCCTCTTTTCTTCTCTCCTTTCTCTCCCTTTGTGTTTTAGCATTCGAGGCTCCTGTATTGAGTCTGTAAATATTTTATTTCTCTCCTTACAACCTGTTTGCCTTTTGCAACCACCGCAGCGTTGTGGTGGTTGAAGCCAAGCCCGACAAATGGCGAATTAACCACGTTTGTGCCAAAAGCATCTGTTTGGTCCTGATCTCTCTGTGAAGATCTGACCAAGTGGAAACATTGGCTGAATCACAAGCTCTTGAGCATGGGCTGAGTCACTGGGGCTTCCATCTGCCCTTCCCCAGCCACGTGCACAGCACGGGGACGCTCGGGAGAAGTCTCGGGTGCAGCAGAGCTTGTGAGCAGCAACTTCCAGATGTGACTCCCAGATGTGCTGGATTTGCAGCTCTGCTCTGTCAGCAGCACCCCATGCACTGGTGGCACATCCTTTCCCTCACCATGCCTTTGATCCATGCAGCAGAGCACTGAAAACCACGGGACAGGCAGAGCCTTGGGAATCCTGCAGAGAGCACGGAGGTGGCTGTGCAGCTTTGGGTGCTTTGCTGGCTCGGGGTTGGCCAGGGGGTCTTTCCATGCCAGTGCCCTTCTGGGTTTTATTAACAAAACTTCTATTTGAAGGCACGATCACACAGTCTGCAAGTTGTTGTGTTTCCACTTCTGCTGATTCTCTCATTGTAAAAATATACCAAAACCCAATCAATTTTGGTTCTTGTTTGGTAGCTGCCTCAGCTTTTCTAAACCCCAGATTCTCCACTTGCTGCTTCCATTCCCGAGTACAATCTGAACAATGAAAGAATTGCATTGATTGTGCTCTCATTGTTGAGTTTATCTCGAGTGGGTGAGATTTCCTGTGTTTCATGGTCTGGGTATCGTGGCTCTCACTAACTGCAGATACCACAGAGATGGAAACTTTTCCATTTAGCTGTCCCCTGAGCATCCTCTGCTCCTGATCCCTCAGCAGTGCTGGGCTGTGTAGTGCAGTTTAGACACCCTGCAGGAGCTCAGAGCCAAGAGCAGCACTGCTGCCTGCACTGAAGAGCCAGCTCCTCCTGGAGAAAAGAAAATGGCTTGAAGTCACTTTTTTGTTGTTTTCATTTTAAACTAAAATCTTTCAGCTTGTAAGGGAATTTGTAGCAATGCTCCTCCCATCAGGACAGTTACTCACTGTGTGTGTTCTGTGAGCTGTCAGGAAGATCAGCTTGCACCAGTGTGAGGGTGTCACAGCAGTGGTGCCTTCAGACAGGAGCTGTAGGCAGAAGTTGCATCTCTGTTGGATCCACAGAAAATATTGGGAAAGCTGGACATGTGTACACAGAAGGGAGCTGTGCCTGCTTTGGAGGATTTCTTTTTAACCCTTCTCCCATGAAGTAAAACAAATCTCATGTGGTTTCTCCATGTGCAGGAAATGATGATGTCACTGAAATTAGTGAGGACCAGCTGATATTTCCAGCCTCATCCATGCTTTGCATGACAACCTGTACAATGAGCTTTGCATGCCTGTTTTGTTGCTTGTTAGTAATTTTCAAGAAGTAACAAAACTCTCAAGTTAGGTTTTGTGGAACATTGTGCAACATCTTTGTTTATCCTGTATCTCCCCAGTCTTTTAACTTGCTCCTTTAAATTCAAATGGATACGGTGCTATGCAGATTCTGGCATGTACTACCTAGGTAAAGTTTTTGCTTTGTTTCCACAGTTGTAACACCTGAAATGTTTGTACATATATAAAACCTTAGCCAAGTAGTAAATTGTAATTTGTTTTTTAAGAACCACTTCTTAAGTAGTTTAATACTTGAAATTAAAAGAAACTACTTTAGGCCACTACAGTTACCCATTCATTAGATGACTTCTGGTTTTACTTGGTTTTCTTCTAGAGAATCAACTTTAAAAAAAGAAATTGATGAAGAGAGAGCATCTTTACAGAAATCCATCAATGTCACTAGTGCCTTGATCACACAAAAAGATGAGGAACTGGAAAAACTCAGACATGAGGTAAATGATGAATGGATGATTCCTAATTTCAATTAAATTGCAGCCAGAGGCTTTGTGTGCTGGCTCCTGAAGAGCTGGCTGATCATTTTTCTTCCATGTGGTATAGTTAAACCCAAATCTTCAGATGCCTGTGCTGAGCCAGGTGGCTCCTGGCACGTGGTTTTGGTGGCTGTTCAGCCCTTGCTTCAAGAGCCCTGGCCTTGGTGCTCTGGCTTGGTGCTGGAAGGTCCAAGTGTTGTCAAACAACTCTTCCAGATCACGGTGCTCCGCGGAGAAAACGCTTCTGCAAAAACCCTGCAGTCAGTGGTGAAGTCACTGGAGTCTGACAAACTGAAACTTGAGGAAAAGGTGAAGAACTTGGAGCAAAAACTCAAGGAAAACAACGAGCAGCCTTTAACTGTAGTGAGCCCCTCAGGTAAAGCCAGAGCCACTCCAGTGTCCGTGCCCTCAGAGCCTGTGAGGTTATTTCTGACTGAGCCATGGCACAAATCACATTGCACCTTGTTTGTTTCTTTCCTTTAAAGGTGATGCTGCTACTCTGCTTCAGGAGGAAATTGCAAGAGAGAAGCAGGTATTGGATGTGCACATGGGCATGCCAAACCAGCAGTGGGGCTGTAGGAGAGGGGAATATTCCAAAGACAGTCCTTACTGGGGTTTGTCAGGCAGGATTTTAATGGGCAGATTTATCTTGTAGTCCCTCAGCTTCTGAAGAGAAATGTCAGTGACAGTAAATACTAAGAATCAAGTGATGAATGATACTGGAGAAACAGTTCAGATCATGGGAATGTGAGGAAATGAGGGTGGCAAGTTGTGCCCTGTCAGAGGTACAGCCCAGCAGAGCCCTCACTGCTCCTTGGCCTTTCCAAAGGTTTCTTGGATGTGCATGAGGAAAAGCTGTGGCCCACCTGAAGCTGGTGCTTGCCATCTTGGAGAAATGGGCTCCCTGAGCTCCTGGGTACCTCTGAGCTCTGCAGTTCTTCCCAACTGCAGAACTGGACTCAGAACAAGCATTGGCAGCAATGGAGAAGGCAGGGGCTCAGCTGGCACAGGAAGATGTGATTCAGGGTAGGACAGTCACAGTGACCTCGTGAAGTGCTGCTTCACAGGGGCCTGTGCCAACAAATGCCTAGAAAATATGGTTAGAATAGAATCACCTTCTGCTCCTGATAAAGCCTTTGTTAGATCACGAATGTCAGTCACGGTGATTAAAAAATGTCCTTCCCAGTTGTGCAGCCACCAGAATTGCCATGAATATGCACTAACCACCAATCTTTTTTCTGGTTTTCTGCCTCCCTGAATTCACCTGCTGATGGCAACCCTTCCTTCCACCAGGGCGAGGTTGGTTCCCCTTCTTTCCTCCCCTGTTCATTTGCCAAGTGTTCCTTGGTAACCCCGGGCTGGGGCCGGTGCCATCCCCCTGCCCCTCTCACTGTCCTTGTCCTTGGCTCTCCCAGATCGACTTCCTGAACTCAGTGATAGTGGATCTGCAGAGGAGAAACGAAGAATTGAACTTGAAGATACAAAGAATGTGTGAAGCAGCCCTCAATGGCAACGAAGAGGAGATAAATAACTATGACAGGTACAAATCCTAAAGGAAACCTCAGTTCTTGTTTTGGGAACTCTTGGTAGAGTGGGTTGGCAGCTGCACGATGCACCAGCCTGATCTCAGCTGTCAGGAGGGACAGACAGAGCTTTCCCAGGGGTTCAGTGGTTGGATCAAGCCTTCTCTTCACACTGTGGTGTAACTGGGGCTGCAAATGGTGCTCTGTAGTTATCAGTCACAAATATTGATGCGTTGTGACGTGTGCTGTATGATTTGGTGAATCTGGCCCTTGCCAAGTGCAGAAGAGTCTTTGCTCCTAGGAGGCTACAGCTGTGTTGGGATTGGGAAGAACCAATCAAGAGAAATAGAACTAAAACCTATTTGATGTATCATGGCTTCAGCTCTCTTTAGGGAAAAGAGCAACTATTTTACATGTATTTACATATTTTACTTGTGTTTCTTTTCAATGTCTCTGTGCAAATATTTGCACAAACAGCAGCTTGTTCATTAAATATTAGGGTGTAGAGGGTTGTGGGGGCACTGCAGGGTGGTGGAGAAGGGTTTGTACCCTGTTTTTGGTTGAGCTCTGTGGCGTTTCCTGAGTGTCAGTAACCCCGAGCTCAGTGCAGGGCCTTGCTCCCGTGTGATTTGTGCTGGTGCCGCCCTTGCAGTGAGGAGGAGAGCCTGTCCAAGAAGAAGCCGCGTCTCTTCTGTGACATCTGCGGCTGCTTCGACCTGCACGACACCGAGGACTGCCCGACGCAGGCGCAGGCGCTGGAGGAGCCGCCGCACTCGGCGCACCACGGCAGCCGGCGGGAGGAGCGGCCCTACTGTGACACCTGCGAGGTGTTCGGCCACTGGACGGCCGATTGCAACGACGACGAGACCTTCTGATGGCGGGCGGGGACAGCCCCGCCCTCGGACCTTCGCACCAGCAGCAGCCGCCCGTGCTGAATGTCAGGACAAGGGACAGAGAGCCCTTGCTCCCCTGCCCGCCCGCCCGCTCCAGAATCCCTACAAGCATAAATATTTTGCTCTTCCACTAATAAATACCCCCTTGTCCCTTTTTAACAAACTTCAGTGAAAGATAAATAAATGATTTAACGAGTGACTTTATCCTGTTTCTTCCCAGGTTCTGGGTTTGTCCTGCCCTTAACAGGAAATGCCCCTGTGCTGTTGGATCTGTTGGTGGGAAAACATGTATAGGAATGAAGCACTAGAGTTATATTAAAGCTTATTTAAATACCTTAAAAATATGCTGTTAATTTTCATATTTGCACTAAACCATTTTAAGGCTGAATTTGTACATTTAGATTTTTAAGCTTTTTTTGACACTGGACTGAGTTGAGAAATATTTCATCTTTATTTTCATTTACTCCTTTGACTGCGATGTCGCTCGGTGCCGTGAGCTCTGGGTTGTGGTTTGGTGTGAAACGTGGAAATGATGCAGGTAAGGAGCTGCTGGGGGTTTTTGGAAACCTGAAACAGTTTGTGGGCCGTCCCTGTTTTGCATTCTTTCAGCTTCTATATAGTGAGTGTGGTGTGTGTGTATATATGCATATATATAATAAAGTTATATTTTGGAAAAAAAAGTGTTTTCTTTTCTGCGTTTCCATTCAGTGTGTGAGGGGTTCCGTGTGGGGACAGACGTGCCCACGGGCTGCATTGTAAGTCACAAAATCCATTGGCTGGGAAGAGACCTCTGGGATCACCAAATCTGACTAAACACCACCTTGTCAATGTGACTGGGGTACTACTGAGTGCCACGTCCAGTCCCTACTTAAATATCTCCAGGGACAGTGAGTCCACCGCCTCCCTGGGCAATATTTAACCACCATTTCAGTGAAGATCCCTCCTGATGTCCAACCTGAAGCCCTTCTGGTGCAGCTTTAGGCCATTTTCTGTCCCTGTTCCCTGGGAGCGGAGCCTGGCTGCCCCCTGGGCTGCCCCCTCTTGTCAGGGAGTTGTGCAGAGCCAGCAGGTCCCTCCTGAGCCTCCTTTTCTCCAGGCTGAGCCCCTTCCCCAGCTCCCTCAGCCGCTCCCGGGGCTCCAGACCATCACGGGCCTCCTGAATGAAGGGCCCAGAACTGGACACAGGACTGACTCCAGGTGTGGCCTCAGCAGTGCCCAGCACAGGGGGGAAGCAATTCCCTGGTGCCGCCGGTCACTGTCTCTGGTGCCAGTGACCACACATGACACATATGACACACGTGACACACACGTGACACACACACGATCGCGAGCACACAGGCGCGCGGGCGGTTGCCGGGCGTGTCCCCTCAGGCTCCGCGGCCCCGCCCCGCGCTCCGTGAGGCTGCGCGGCCCCGCCCCTCGGCCCCGCCCCGCGGTCACGTGTGCGGGCGGGGCGGCCATGGCGGCGCACCTGAGCTCGGGCCGGGTGAACCTGACGGCGCTGCGCGAGGCGGGGCGGCGCGAGCTGCGCGAGTTCCTCGACAAATGCGCGGGCTCCAAGGTGGGCACGGCGGGGCCCAGGGGACGGCGGGGGCCGGGGGCGGGCGGGGCGCAGCGTGTGGTGTGCCCGGTCTGATCCCGCCGTCCCTTCCCGCAGGCCATCGTGTGGGACGAGTACCTGACCGGCCCCTTCGGGCTCATCGCGCAGTACTCGCTGCTCAAGGTAAGCGCCGCGGGGGCCGGGGGAGGGCGGTCGGGCCCCGTTGCTCCCGCACTCGGCTGACGGCCGTGCCTCCTCGCCAGGAGCATGAGGTGGAGAAGATGTTCACGCTCAAGCCGGGCCGGCTGCCCCCGGCCGACGTCAAGAACATCATCTTCTTCGTCAGGCCCAAGCTGGAGCTGATGGACATCATCACGGACAACGTGCTCAGGTACCGCGGGCAGAGCAGCGCAGCCCTGAGGAAGGGGCAGGTGTGGCCTGAATCACCGTGTGGTTTGTCACACCTGTGCAGGGAACGATGAGCAGACACCAAACTGCAGCACAGCCACTCTGCAGCTTAAGCGGGGGTGCGAGATACCCTGGCAGGGGGACTTCACCTTGGCCGCGATGCAGAGGGTGCGTTCCTCTCTACAGGATGTATAGTCCTTCTAATTACCTGGAATGAGTCATGCTTGGATTGTAGTGCCTTTTGGTAACTGCAGGACAACCATGTCCTCCTGTCCTGATGTCAGAGCTGTGGCTGCACAAGGCTGGGCACTGACACACAAAACCCAGGAGTCGGCAATAAACCAGTGCAGTGTTCCTGTTTTCTGTGGATCCAGTGCCCCCTGCCCGCGGTCTGTGCTGCTCCCCGGTGCAGTGAGTGACCGTGTGCTGTGCTGCTGCTGTGACTTTTCCAGGGAAGACAGAGGCCGCTCCCCGCAGAGAGATTTCCACATCCTGTTTGTGCCGCGCCGCAGCCTCCTGTGCGAGCAGTGGCTGAAGGAGCAGGGCGTGCTGGGCTCCTTCATCCACCGGGAGCAGTACAGCCTGGACCTGATCCCCTTCGACGGAGACCTGCTCTCCATGGAGTCTGAGAGCGCCTTCAAGGTGTGTGCTCACCTCGTCCTCGAGGAAAAACGTGATGTGGTTTTGTGCTGGGTGTTGGTGCTGGTGCAGCAGCTCTCAGAGGGTTTGTGAGTGACCTGCACAGCAAGGAAAGGCTCTGCAGAGCAAACCTGGCTTGATCCTGAAGCCTGAACTTCTCTGTGTGTTTTCTGTCACTGCATATCCTGTGTTCGCAGACTGCTGCATCCAGGGACAGGGTAGTTTGGGAGTTTCTTGGCCCTCTCTGTCCTCTGTGTAGCCCAGAGGACGTGTCACAGCTTGCAGCTGTAATGATGTGTTGGATGCTCAGATTGGCCTAATTAGCAGGAAAGGGTTCTTCCAGTCATTTTCGTTTAAAACTGGATTTGTTCTGGAGTTTAAAAATATTAGTGTCTGATCATCAAAGAAATTATCTGACGTAGTGACAGCACAGATAACAAGGTCCATATATGCCAACAGCCATAGTTTGTCCCTAGCCTGTGTCTCCACTGAACTGTTCATATGGACCCTGCTGTGCTGTGGAGGCAGCTGTATTGGATTGACACTTTCCATCAGAATCTCTCTTGTTTTTTAGGAATGTTACTTGGAGAGTGACCAGACCAGTCTGTACCATGCAGCAAAGGGGCTGATGACGCTGCAGGCTCTCTATGGAACCATTCCGCAGATTTTTGGGAAGGGCGACTGTGCTCGGGTGAGGCTGAACAAATGCATCTTGTTCTTTGGAACTGCCTTAAGGAGTGTTTGGTCAAGTGCACCTCTGGATTTTTTTAAATCCAGCCATGTCACACACACATCCTTTTTGCTTCTCTCTGATCAGCCTGTGGTTTAATTGGTATTTTTTGTGGTGAGGGAGCAGCTCGAGGTGAATGCAGTCTTTTGGCCATCACTGTGCTGCTGAGCTGCAGAGAGCAGCAGAGAAGCCAGTCTGAGCATGTGCCTGCAGGGCCCTGAGGTCACATCCATCTGCTGTGGCCTGCTCCATAACCAGAGCAATGTGATTTCCTTGCAGCACGTGGCCAACATGATGATCAGGATGAGGCGTGAATTCCCTGGGAGCCAGAATTCCATATTTCCTGTCTTTGACACCCTCCTGCTGCTGGACCGCAACGTGGACCTGCTGACCCCGCTGGCCACGCAGCTGACGTATGAGGGGCTGATAGATGAGATCTATGGCATTCAGAACAGTGAGTCCTGCAGGGAAGGGGCAGGCTGCAGTGTGTCGGGTGGGTTTGTGCTTCACTAAACATGATGTCATAGCAGCTCAGCTGAAATCGATGCAGGGTTTGTTCAGTCCATCAAGATCCGCTCTGGCTCTTTTTTGCCCGGGAAGGGGAGCCAAGTACAGTCTGTGGTTACTGAAGGGGCATCTTCTGGCTGATGGCTGGGTGCAGGTACAGTGACACGACAGGGAGTGTGTGAGTGGGAATGCTGGTGTGTGCCTTCAGCATCCATCCTGCCTGGATCATATGCAACACTGAGGGGACAGTGACAGTTTGTGAAATGGCATTTTCAGAATGCTGTCCTGCTCTTCAGGAATAAGAAAACTCCAGAAAGGCATTTATGGGCTGTAACCCCTCTTGCTGGACTGGACTGGCTGTTGGGCTGCCTGCAAGCCTCTCTGAAAGCAGGACAGCTGGCACTTGGGTTCTGATGTTTGTGTAGGTCCCTGCCTGAGTGCAGGGAGACTCTCCTTAATTAACACACAGGCACTCAGTGGTTTGAGTGTTAATATTACTTTGCTACTCAGAGCTGTTTCCATCTTAGGGGACACATTTCCACAGCCTGCTGATCTTAACTTCTGCCAATGAAGTTCCAGTCCTTAAAAGGTTTATTTCTCTGCATTTGGTAGCTTATGTGAAACTCCCTCCTGAGAAGTTTGCCCCAAAGAAGCAGGGTGAGGGTGGGAAGGATCTCCCCACGGAACCCAAGAAGCTGCAGCTGAACTCTGCGGAAGAGCTTTATGCCGAAATCCGAGACAAGAACTTCAACGCTGTGGGGTCAGTGCTGAGCAAGAAAGCGAAGATCATCTCAGCAGCCTTTGAGGTGAGGCCTGTGTCCAACAGTGCATCAGATAATTCATAGTCTGTGTTCAGCAGGGCTGGGACTGGCAGCTCAGGCTGCTCCCACACAGTAATCCAGGGAAAAAACAGGAAGCTGTTCCAATCTCTTCCCCTGCCCTGGGAAGAGGTCAGCTCCACTTGGACTGTTCTGAGTAGGTGGTGGTCCTACTCAGGAACAGCTCAGGAAAAAAAAATCTCCTTTTTAGAAGCCTGTAGTAATGTGGATCCTCATTTCTCCCCACAACTCTGTTCAAGGGCTTTCCCTCTGCTCAGAGCTTGCCTAATCCAGCCTTGTGCTGTGTGAGCCCATAGATATAATAGGAATTGCTCTCTTCAGTCTGCAACAAAGGTGATTTTTAGTGTGCTGATCAATTCCATTTGGCTGCTCTTGTTACCTGTACACTGAAAGGTCCTTTGCCCTTCAGGATGCAGAGAAAAAGCTCTAAGCAATAAAACACCAGAATCACAGAGTATTATAGCTGGCATCAAAAACAACAGAAATGTGCAAAAGACAGTTGTCTTGCAGGAGGTTTGAACTGTAAATTCATGCTCATGTGTCATCTCAGACAAATCTGGAGAGCTGTGTGGGGCACGTTTATGGTTTTGTTGAAAACATCCTGTTGATGATTCATAAATTGAGATCCCATATCTCATTTTTCTGACTTCATGGGGACTCTCAAGAGAACTTGTTCCACTTTTTGATTGTATTTCCTTGGGGGGCACTTTTTTAGCCTCTTAACCTCTGCCACATCTAAGACAAGGTAGTGGTACCTTAGCTGAAATACTGAGTGCTCAGCCTCATCCCCCAGTGCAGCTCTGCTTCTGCACTATTAGTGCTGGAGGTGCTAAAGATGGATTGTTCATACTGCTTGTTAAAAAAAGAGAAATCTAAGAAATTGTCAGCAGTAATAGGTGATAATGAAACAGCAGCATATTGGCAGCAGAGGACTTCTTCAATCACAGGTTCCATCATGACTCTCCTGCCTGCACTTGCCCATTTAAATCCTTCACATATGAGTCAAATTATTACTATTTTTATACCAAGTTGCAGCAAGAGGCAAGTAGCCCAAATGCAGTGCAGACCTCTGAAAATAAGAGTCTAATGATCCTGATGTATTACATGCTGCCTCTCCCCATGATCCAAGTGCTGTTACAGGTAATGCTGTGACTTCAGTGTAAGCATCTCAAGTCCTTTGTCTAAAAGGCTGTGTATCTCTTAACTCCCCACAGGGAATGCAGTAAAAATGCTTAATGGTAAAATGATCTGGTTGGTGTTACTAACATGAACAAGGTCTAACCCCAGTGATGCATTTCTTCAGGAAAGGCACCACGCCAAGACTGTTGGAGAGATTAAGCAGTTCGTATCCCAGCTGCCTCACATGCAGGCAGCAAGGAGCTCGCTGGCAAACCACACCTCCATCGCAGAGCTCATCAAAGACATCACCAGTGAGTAGGAAAAATTTAAATCCAGCAGGATGCCAGATAATTTGATGGACAGCACTCAGTCTGGCAAAAACTGGCTTTGCTCCATTCAGTGCATCCCTGCTAAAACATTAAATGTAAAACATAAGCTTTCAGTTGCTGTTGTATTGATTTTCATTCTTTTCCCAAAGCATCTGAAGATTTCTTTGATAATTTAACAGTGGAGCAAGAGTTCATGTCTGGAATAGACACAGACAAGGTAAGTAGATAATGGCAATTAGCCACTCTTATATCTTCTGAAAACTTTTTTGGTGTGTTTGTTTGTTTGGGTTTGGTTTTGTTTTGGTTTGGGTTTTTTTGAGAGAGGAGGCGTCTGATCTAGATGATGTCCAGTGAAATGGATCTCTGAGTTACTTGTGCCCGTGCACAGCTGGGGTGCTTGACCTGTCCTGGGACACCCCATGCTCTGAGGGATCAGTGGAACATAAAACATGGTTAATAAGAATTTTTCAGTGCATCAGGCAAAGTCTGGCTACTGAGTGAGGAGCTGACATGCTCTAGGGAGAGCCGAGGTGGGACCAGTGCTGGGTCACTGTTTTACAGATGGTCCTGAGCTGCCTGGAGAGCAGCTGCTCCTCTTTATTGCTGTTTTGGAGGTCCAGGCAAACCAGATCTTTCTTTCCAGGTCTGATGGGCACTTTAACAATCCTTTAAATAACTGCTCATGTATTTTATTTAATAGGTCAACAATTATATTGAAGACTGCATAGCTCAAAAACATCCATTAATCAAGATCTTGCGTCTCGTTTGCTTGCAATCCGTGTGCAATAGTGGGCTGAAGCAGAAGGTTCTGGACCATTACAAGAGAGAGATTCTCCAGGTTAGGCTTTAACATTTGCAGGAATAAATTCCTGAGAAAATCCACATCAGATCTTCAGCTCTACACTTCAATTCTAGACAGACACATCTTACACCTGAATAATTTGCACAGAGGGAGCACTGGATTTCTGTTTGGGCTGGTATTTGGGAGGTGTTTGTGTGTGTTACAACATGTAGATACAGAAGTTTATATCACTTTTTACTTTTATGATTTAAACATTCTGAATTGGATATACTCTAGAGAGATCTCACACAAAAAGCTTTTTTTAAACAAACATCTTTTTTAAACAAACCTCTTTGCTTTTTTTTTTTTTCCTGTTTTAAACACTGGTCATGCATTATTGTCACACTATTAAAGGTGATTTCTTCACATTGCAGACTTATGGCTATGAACATATATTGACCTTAAACAACCTGGAAAAGGCTGGACTCCTGAAACCCCAGACAGGTGGCAGGAATAACTACCCAACGATCAGGAAAACGCTGCGCCTGTGGATGGATGATGTTAATGAGCAGGTAAACGGGCGCCTCAGAGGCAAACATTACCTCTAACTCCAGAATCCTGTGCAGCAGGAAAACCTCCTTTTTTATTTCATGTTACTGGTTTCTTTGAGGCTGTTTTGCAGCATGAGGTAGCACTGACCTGCTCTGCCTCCCTGTCTCTGTGTCCCCCAGAACCCCAATGACATCTCGTACGTGTACAGCGGCTACGCCCCGCTGAGCGTGCGCCTGGCCCAGCTGCTGGCCCGGCCGGGCTGGCGCAGCATCGAGGAGGTTTTGAAGATGCTGCCAGGGCCCCATTTCGAGGAGAGGCAGCAGCTCCCTACAGGCCTGCAGAAAAAGCGTAAGTTTGGCTTTGTTTTCCCCCGGTTTACAGGAAAATATCTTTCTAAGCAGGGCAGACAGAGTCCAGGTTTCACACCTCTGTCCCACAGCAGTGTTAGACTGACCAAACCCTCCTTTGTCAAATGGTTGAACTTCTCATCAGAGTACTAAAATAAACCCTAAACTTACACTGTGATTTTAATGTTATGTGAAAGAAGGTCAGCATCACTCTCAGACAGAAGCACATCCTGTAGCAACTCCAGAGCTGGGAGCAGACTCTGGATTTCTGTATCTCAGCCTCCAACTCAGGTCATTTGAGTTTGACTGACACTTGATGCAGGGGAGCTGTAAAAATCAAACCAAGCCAACTTGACCTTTTTTGTGAACCCACAGGTCAGCAGGGTGAGAACAGAGTGACCTTGGTGTTCTTCCTGGGGGGAGTGACGTACGCAGAAATCGCTGCGCTGAGATTCCTGTCCCAGATGGAGGATGGAGGCACAGAGTACATCATTGCCACTACCAAACTGATCAACGGGACAACCTGGATCAAATCCCTGATGGAAAAACTGGAGCCTGCCCCGTTCTAGGGTGTATGGTGAGAGACAGTCAGCGTGAGAGGCCCTGTGTAACACAGGCACGTCAGCTGCTGGTCCTGGCACAGCTGCTCTGTCGGAGAAACACGGCAGTGAAGGAAGCTCTCCTGGAACCGCTCGTGAGCAGTTACCCTCATCCCTTCTGCACTTGTGTTCCAGCTTCTGTGGAACTTCCAAGTAGACAAGCAGAGTTGGAAGGCACTAATGATAAACAGTGGGAAAGAGAGATCCCTGCTCATGGTCTGACCTGGCAGCCAAGTGGTGGGGCAGCAGGAAGGGGCTCTGGTCCTTCTCTTTGGCAAATTGCTGCCTTTTTTCTTTCGGTTAGCTTTGGTGGGAGATGTGATTTCTACTTTTTTTCCCCTCTAAGGTGCTGAGGACCTTAATACAGTATTCCCAGACTGTTTGTCTCTCTCTGGTGCCTGATACATTCCATGGATACATTGGATGTGTCAGTCAGAGATCTGTACACAGCTATACCTGTGATCCTTGAGCCTTTTACTTCACTTGTCCCCTGAAGAGATCGCTGTGAGGTGATTTCTTTGTCCTAGGTACACCCACCTGACTCTGGAAAGCTCTTCCACAGTATGAATGACATCAGTGTGTCCTGAGTTTATGGTTGAAGACACACAAACACTCCCTGTGTGGGGGCCAAAAATAGCAAAAGCAGGGACCCAGTAAACAGTGGGTTTAGAACAGACACCTTTTTCACTCCCCTGTTCAGGTTATAAACTGGTACTTGCTGTCACAAGCTGTTGTAGAGCTCAAACTTATAAAATGGAATTTTCCATGGCCTTGGTGGCTGGGCCCTTGGCATGCAGGAGGCAGCTCCAGAGGCTGGGAAGGCAGAGCAGGGTCCTTGGTGCTGCCTGTGCTGCTGCTGGGCACTGTCAGTGTCCTCACGGCCACTGGGGACTCTTCCACACTGCACTTCACTCTTAAAGACAGCTAAAAAAAAAGCCCACTCCTCCCCTTAAATCACTCTCTTAGCAAACATTTCTGCCTTACTTATCATGTATCATACATCCCAATAAATCCCTTCATTTTTCCAAGCTGTCACAGTTGTGACTGTGGGTTTTTGTTTTATTTTCTGAGTTCTGCCAAGTCAGACCCTCCATGGAGCTCCTCTGTCTGTTTAACTCCAGCTGACTTACCAGAATAAAATAAAGATGTATTTAATCTTTATTTGGAAGTGTTTGCACTCTCTCTAGAATACAAAAATAAACAAAACCCTTCACTGTGGTAGCTGTATCCTTGTCTCCCTGTCCCAGGATAAGTGAATTACTTATGCTGGAACTTTTTCTAACACCCGGGTGTTTTTTAATTAATTTGTTCTGTTCTGCCACCTACAATACCACATTAGAAGTATTTGTGGGATTTCTTACCTTTTGATGAAAAATACCATTTCAGTAATTTCAGTTTCTACTCCAGGTGGGGAGACAACTTGTAGACAGACTTAACAAAAAACATGCTGCAACTTCAATAAGTGCAAGAAGAGCAAACATGGATTGTTTGCTCTGCAAGTTCCACTTAGAGTAGCTAATTTCAGGGTATTTAAACGGAAACATGAATTAGGTTTGGATCAAAAATTAGATGTTACTGTGCAGGGAAAAACAAATTGACTCAGAGCACCAGTGTGTCCTTGGATTGGCCTTGAGGGACCTTGTAGTATCACAATTTCCAGTTGTTTGCTTGTTTGTTTTTATCTTAACAGTTGAATTAATCCCAAAGAAATACTGACCAGGCTGGTTTCTGAGCTAAGGTCCAGCTATGTAAAAGCTACACTACAGGTGAATAAAGGAAAACAAAGACTGGCTCACCTTCCCCCTAGTAACACAGGCAAAACTTTTTTTGCTAAGAGTTTATACCAGACACCTGGTAAACTCTGAATTCATTACCAACATTTCTACCTATTTTTTTGCATCCTGCACCAGCACTGAGCTAGAACTGTGTAACCACTCCACCTAGACAAAGCCTCTTCCTGGAACTGTTCAACAACAAAATAAAAGTCATCCTGACGCTGATCAATTCCCTGGAGGAGCAATTACTATTTAACAGGCTTCCTGGGCAGCTGATGATGTTCTGTGTCTGTCCAAGGCCCTGCTGACCATGCGGGTAATAATTCGATAATAAGAGAACTTAATTAAATTAAGGGACCATTTTCTACATCATAATATCTTTGTAGGTAAGAGATTTGATTTGCAGTACGTAATCATCCTTCTCTCTGCTGTCTGCATTACTACCAAAAAAAAGAAAATATTACCCAACCTCTGCCCTAAAAGACTTTTCATATAACATTATCAGAAGCAGTTTTGCTAAGAATAAACAGAGCCTGGCTCCCTCCTCCCCTCACTGCAAAGAAGCTGCAGCACTTGAGCTCTAAAAGGCTGGGATGACTCCTTGGGAGGGAGGGTAAGGGTGACACTACAGCAGTGACCTGGGACAGCACAGGAATTGGGCTGTCTTCAGCCCTCACTGACTTTTGGTAAAAGATCCTGGCTCAGCCTGCACAGCCCCACCCTGGGGATGAGCCCCAGCTCCGTGTGAGCATCCTCCTCCCCAAGTGGCTCACAAGGCGCTCAGGGAACAGAGCAAGAGGCACTGCAGCCTTGGAGATAACAGAATAAAACGTGTAGGATGACACAAGGTTTTGTTAGAGGCAAAGCCCCACATCTCAACAAATGCAGGTTTTGATCTGGTGACTCCAAGCCCTGGCACTGGAAGTCTGGAAATGCTGTTGCCAAAAGCCCTCCAGGGAAAGGGGAGTGTTTGGCTGCTCGGAGCACCACGGCGCTGTCGGATCATAACCGGTGCTGACCACACCTAGAGCTCAGTCCTCGTGTGGGCTGCACACACACACTCTGCTCCTGCTCCCGGATCACAGTGGGATCAGCCTACGGAACAAACCCCCGGAAAAGGGACAGCTGCACCACAAAACTAGGGAGAAACACGAACTTGCCCAAGTGGAGCCCATCATCTGCCTGGGTAAGCAGTTTGTTTCTTTATCTTCTTCTAGATAAACCAAAAATCTCGCACAGCCTATGGACAGAAAACTGTAACGCTCTGAACAACAAGAAACCACAGCTGGTTTAAAAATGCTGTAACTCCTGTACTGTATACATGTGCCTGCGCTCGGAACAGAATGGCTGAACTTGTTAAAAAACACCAAAATGTGAATTCTTTATCACAAGAGTTCTTTAAAAAATATTCTAAGCAGCAGGACAGGAATTCCATTTAGTTTATCTGGCTTTAGGCTGTTCAGAAAAGAAAGAATCCTCAGTTAGTTTTTATTTTTTTGGGTTAGTTTTTATTCTAAGTCTGATTTTAAACTCCCTCTTTATGCTTGACCAGGAGTGTCGACACTGTTGATCAGGCACAGTTGCAATCAAAATTTAAAAGAAATGTAAATTGAAGAGATAATAGAATTTTTTAGGTGGGTTTTCACTGCTTCAAATCTAAGAAGCCAGTGACTTTAGGGAAAACGTGCAGATTTGATTTAAACTAACAAATGGACAATCACTTCCAAAGCAATGTGTACCTATGACTATACAATACTGCTAGAAGATGAATTCTAAGGCACCTTATCCCATGTCTCCCACTTAATGGTTATTTTTAACGCATGATATAAATATTTGCCTGTGCAAACTTGTATTTAAGCCTCAGTTTTCGTCATTCTTAAACAAAAGGCTCAGTTTGTGCCAGTACCTCCATTAGATGCAATTATAGAATTAAATATTAATGGTGGCTTCCTTGGAGGAATTGACCACTTTGATCAGAACATGCTGTTGGTAATGCACCACCAGCAGCCGCTCTGAACCTGACGCTTCCTGGACGCACAACCACAGCCCCAGGAGAGAAATTCCAGGAGCCAGCTGGACTCTGTAACAGCCCCCAGCCTCACCCCCACGGCCGTGCCCACAGCCTGTGTCTGTATTTCCATCTGCTTCCTTACCAGTTCTAATCTGGAGACTTTGATCAGATCCCAAACTCTTTCTGCATCTCGGCAAGGACGCACTGAACAGGCCCACACCAGTCATTAACAACCTTCCAGGTGCTCATCACACAGGATTTCTCCCCATGGCAGGGTGGTGTCCCTGCTGTGAAGACTCACCTTGTTCCTCTGCTTCCAGGCCGAGGAGGAGCAGGGAGCAGCCAGCCCCAGGGAGCCGGGAGAGCCATGCCGGATTCCTTCACCATCCACTTCCTCAAGGTGCTGCGGGAGCTGCTGGCCTTCGTGCTGTTCAGCTACACGGTGCTGCTCGGGGCGCTGCTGCTGGCCGGCTGGACCACCTACTTCCTGGTGCTTAAATGAGGGCTCTGTCCCTGCTCCTGCTCCCACGGGCTTTCCAGAGGTTCCCGGCTCCACGGCACAGCTCCACACACGGCATGGAGGCCCCTTCTCCCTTTGCCAAACCTGCAAGGGTTTTGTGCTGTCGCTGCCTCAGCGTGGTCTTATTTTCCTACGTAAAAACAATAAAGGTTAAAAGAAAATCTATCCATGTGCATGCACTTTACAGATCCTTGTGGCTCTCGCAGATTCTTTGTGTCTCCTGCTCCCTGAACTATTTAAAAGCTTCCCAGCAGTTTTCTCCTGAGATTCCCACCCCGCCAAGCGCAGCACAGGGATGCAACACCACTCCAACATCTCAACAAACAAGTCCTGCCTTGTCCCACTCTGCCTCATTAAGGGTGTGAAGGCAGACACACAGAAATTACTTGTCATTTGTTTTAGAGGTCCTGGAAAGAGATATTTCAAATCAGCACAAGGTTCTCCTCCACATACAGTTTTACGAGGCACAGGGTTGTTACCTGGCGCTCTCAGGTGTGCCAGGCTTTTGAACAAATGTTTGAAGCATGGAGTGAGATGAAGGATGTGATACAGCCCTGCCTCAGTAAAGTAACCTGCACTGACTGAGTCCCTAAAAACAGGAGAGAGAATAGGGATTCCTGCTATAACTAAAAAGAATAGATTTAATCGATCAAGGCCATTTTGTATGGAATTCCAGGTGAAGCCTTTACTGGAGAAGGTGGAGATTATCACTAGCATGGAACTACCCAAAATCAAAGCAGCATCATGTAACTTAGAACAATAAAGATGAATTAAACCAGGCCCATGAGGAGGACTGGTGTCTCTGAGTTGGTCACAATTCCCTGCTGGAATTCCCTTTTACCCAATGGAGCTGATTTCAGTACAGATGTAAAGCTGGGTTTTTTAGCTTTTCCTAATCTTGTGGCCCATAAATTCCACATTATTTTTGTCCAAATCCTTCTTCCCAAGCTTTGTTCACCTTTCCTGGCTCCAATGCCACTGAAACACATCAAGCCCTAAACCTTTTCAAGGCAATTCCACCACCAAATAATTTGGTTTTCCAACACCTGGACACCACCCAAAGCTTGTTTGCTGCTGTTTCACAGATTAAATATTCTTGTTGGCCAGGCTTGAAAGCTACAAAAGCAAACACCAAAGACCAACCCATTACACATTCCACATTTTGTAACAATTAGACAAGACCCCGTTCCATAACGTCCATCTCATTACCAGCAAGTGGGCAAATTATTGCCTATTTCTAACCA
>VZSR01003800.1:5265444-5283250 GCA_013398615.1 Brachypodius melanocephalos
TGCTTATCAGCAGCCGGGATTTGGTGCTGCAGTCGGTGTTGGGGGCCTCCAACGCTCTAATTCAACGTTGGGCATGCCGGCGAATCACAGAGGAGGCGTCTCCCAACATCACTTGTGCTCCACAGGGCGGTGAGGGCGGAGGGACCTGGGGACATCCCTGGGGACATCTTTGGGGACATCTCCGGGTCCGTCTCCCCTCAGGTTCCCGCCACTGCCCTCACGGCCCCGCGCGCCCCTTCACGCGCTCTGCCCTCGCGCCGCGCTCGGCCCCGCCCACACCGCCACGCCCCTCAGCTGTGCGTGGTGACGTCACTTCCCGAGCGCCGGGCGGGCCAAGATGGCGGCGGGCGGGCGGTGGCTGCGGGGCTGCTGCTCCGTGCTCAGGTACCGCGGCGGGCCGGGGGGAGAGGCTGAGGGGGAGACGCGCTGCCCACACCGCGCTCCTCACCCGCGGGCTGTAGGTTGAAGAGCACGCGCCATAAAAGAAGGAAAACCGACCGGTTGTTTTCATTAAACTGCTGTAGAACAAAGAAAAGATTCTCATTGCTCTGCGCTTCTGTTTTTCCGCTCGAGTGTTTTCGTTTTAGACCCTGGCCCCAGGGAATTTGCACAGCTTGGGTGGTAAATAAAACTGGCCACAGAGACCCAAGTGTCGCTGGACTGTAACAAACGTGTCACCTTTCTCACTTTCATGTACCACACGCCACTTTTAAGCCTGTTTTTTACCCTATTTTCCAGTATTACTGTCAGTATTGTGCTGGTACCAGCTAACACACATTTTCTCTCTGGAAGTATTAATAATGCACTAGTTACTGTGCTTGCCTTTTCTTGCACTTACGATTAAACAATAGTACGAAATTTGAAACAAACTTACTCATCCACTGTCACACAGCTGCATCATAGAAGTCTGGCATAGACAGCCAGGTTCTCCTCGAACAGCTTCGGGGTGTTCTTTTCCCAGCGCACACAGGGATGTTTCTGCTGCTGAACTTTGCCTCTTGCTTTTCCAGACGCAGCTTCCCAGTCCTGACCGGCGTGCGGCAGCGAGGCCTCGTGGGCAGGAGCGGGCGGTGGCAGCAGGCCGTGGGGCTGGGGGTGGCCCTGTGCGCCGTCCCCGTCGTGGAGGTACCCCCAGCACCCCCTTCCTGCACCAGTTTAACACCCAAACCCACCCGCTTGTCCTGGGATTGCATCCTCAGGGAGGACCTGGCTGTGCAGGGAGCGTTGTGCTTGAGCGGTGCCCGCAGGGAGGGCCGTGGGAAGGTCACGCGGGTGTCCTGTGTTGCAGCAGCAGAGCCCGGGGTCCCTCAGCAACGATGCCCTGATCAGAAGAGCCGTGTCGCTGGTGACAGACAGCACGGCCACGCTGCTCTCCCAGACCACCTACGCGCTGATCGAGGCGCTCACCGAGTACACCAAGGTCAGCTCGGGGCTCTCAGGCCTGGCACGGGCCACTGCTGCTGCTCTGGCACTAATTACACCTCTTAAACCAAGCTCAAAATGGGCTTTTGCAAAATTAATGTAACCAAGGAGGTGTGGGGGGTTGAAGATGTCAGGGCCCTCGGGAGCTGTTCTACACCTCGGGTCACTGTTCTACACCAAATGTGGAAGTTACTTTTAGCTTTGTTAAAATGTTGCTTTGGGGTTAAAATTGGACAATGGTTTGGGTTGGAGGGACCTTAAAGCTCATCCAGTCCCATGAGCAGGGACACCTTTCACTATCCCAGGTTGCTCCAAGCCCTATCCAGCCTGGCCTTGGACACTTCCAGGGATCCAGGGGCAGGCACAGCTTCTCTGGGCAGCCTATGCCAGGGCCTTAACACCCTCACAGCCAAGAATCTTTCTCTAACATCCCATCCAACCCTTTGTCAGCCTGAATCCATTCCCCTTGTCCTGTCATTCCATGCTCTTGTAAGAAGTCCCTCTTTTTACTTAGGCAAAATGACCCTGGAACTCAGAACTGAGGCTGAAGAAACTCCTAACAGTTATTTATATTACCTGTGTACTGAGTTGTCTGTTCTTGAGCATTTTATTGCCCTTCTCAGCCTTTCTAAGGCCGTGAACTGAGCTCCATCAGAAGAATGGCATGAGCCATACTGGAGTCTGAAACAAGACACAATTTTAATTTTGTAAATAAAGTGCCAATTTGAGTAAAGTATTTGCATTCCAGTTCACATCGTTGTCAGTACATCAAGTGTATGAAGAGTAATTTTGCTAATTAACACCAGGTAACAGTGAGACAACACCAGAGCTGTGCAGGTTGTTGTGGTAACTGTATGGAATGATTCCTTCACAGGCAGTTTATACCCTGGTGTCTCTCTACAAGCAATACTCAAATCTCCTTGGGAAAATGAACTCGGAAGAGGTGGATGCAGTCTGGCAGGTGGTGATAGGAGCCAGAGTGGATGTAAGCAAACAAACCTCCCTCACCATCTGCCTCTCCAGCTCTGCTCTCCACAGCTCGGGAGAGCTCTGGTGTCTGTTCCACCTTGTTGACTCTTTCTCCTGCCCCTAGATGACCACCAAGCAGCAGGAGTACCTGAGGCTGGAGTCCAGCTGGATGACAGCGCTGCGGCTGTCGGAGATGGCGGCAGAGGCTGCCTATCAGTCAGGTGAGCACAAGCAGCAGCACTGCCCTTGTCCCTCTCTCAGCACAGTTCAGACACACAATGTACATTCAGTTATCACCACAACTGACAGCTGTACATCCAGTTAACACCAGAACTGACAGCTGGTGCCTGTTTTTTGGAGGTTCTGAGCACGTACACTCTGGTTTTGGCTGCGAGCCTGTAGGTGCCTTCTGAGAACCAGGCCTGGAAACTTCACATGTGGTTTAGGTCGAGATCAAGCATGGCCAAAAATGTTTGAGAGGAGAGTTCAGTTATTTTTAAATGCAAGGCTCAAGGTCCTAGGAGCCACAGAACCAAGGCTGCCTGTGAGTCCAGTAGGGCTTTCCCTACTTCAGTTAGTTATATTAAAAAAGGAAAATATACTAAGTTTGGGTTTTTTCTCCCTGGAGAGATTTGAGAGCTCTGAGACTGAGTTATGGACTGATTTTTAGTAAATGGGCAAAGTTACTGGAGTGGAGAAGGGAGGGAAAGCAGTGACTTTTCCTAATTATATAAGTGCCTGGAAAAGACCCAGAAATCCATGGGAGCATGGGAGGAGAATGGTAGGAATTCAGCAGTGCCACTGCTGTAGGTGCCAGGATGGGACAAGGACTGAAAGATTCTGGTACATAAGGACGGGGCTGGGCTTAGCTCTCAAACCCACTGGCACAAGGTGATCACTCCTGTCCAACTCCAGGTGGATCCCACTGGGATGGAAGTGACATCTAACAGCAGACAAAAGGTTTGAGGTAAATAAACAGTAAATGCATTGAGCATTAATACACCCCAAGAGCCATGACAACCCAGCAAAGCAGATGATAATCCCACCCATTTCTTCAGCTGAAGGTTTTCCCAGTGCTCCTCTAACCCAGTGTTGTCAATCCTTCCCTCCAGGTGCAGACCAGGCTTCGGTGACAGCCCGCAGCCACATCCAGGTGGTGAAGTCCCAGGTGCAGGAGGTGCGGCTGCTGTCCCAGAAAGCAGAGACCAAATTAGCTGAAGCTCAGACAGAGGAGCTCATCAAAGCCCAAGGAGAGGACCCCTCATTGCCACAGGGTGTTTCAGGAAATACAGATGATGACCCTTACCTTCGGGAGGACTGAACAGGACTGAACTCTCAGGGTCAATCACAAATTGAACAGTCCCAAGCTCTTAAGTGTGGGATAGTGTAAAAGTGCTGAAATAAGCCTGTGATTCCATTTCCACCCCCCCAAAAACGATTGCTTTACAAATCAAGTATTTGGAAGGCCTCAATTTTGTTTGTAACCTACCTTGTTTGTGATACTTTGGGATTCATTTATTTAAATGTTTATCTATGCAAATGTGAAGACTCTTATCAGGGATGGCCTGGTAGTAACTGTCTGCTTGGAGGGTCCTGCTGCTCCCTTGGTGTGTTTGTAGCAGCTCATTAGGGATCAGCCAGAGACGTGTATTTAAAAATCCTTGTTTTTAACCTGTGAGGTAAATGATGTCTGTGAGGAGACGCCTTTATTAAACTGTGCAAAAGCAGCTCGTTGTGGGTGTGTCCATTTGAGGAAGAGGTTAGGCCCTGCTTTCTATTGGAATTTAAAAATTTTTAACCTCTGAGTCTGCAGCTGCACCAAATTACACTGAGCTGCAGTCAGGGGAAATATTTGCTCTGGAGCTGAGAACTTCCCATAGAATCACCCAGGCTCTTGGTGCAGTTTTGTTCAGCACAGCAATTTACTTCACCCAGAGTCACCTCTGGGGGAGGTTCCCCAGGAAGCAAAGGAGAGATTTGTTTTTCAAGATACTGTGGTTATAAACCAAATTGTTTTGGCAGTTGCTATGTGCTGTATACTGTTCTACAAAGAGAGCAAAAGAGAGTTTTACATGTTTGAATGTTTCCCAGTCCAAGTTTCAGGAAATAATAATTTTTCTTTTTCAAGCTTAATGTTTCACTGCAGGTTTCAAAACCACAGTGTCTTTCACTGTGTTCATTTCCTAACTTAACAGCTGGTGTGAAATTTGCTTTGTAGAACAACATCCACTAGAACTTTATCACTGATGATTTGAAGCAGTTAATCCCCATCTTCCAGATTGTGTAAGAAAACACACACTAATCAAAGGTTTTTCACTACAGATTAACATCTTATCTACTGTATCTGTGTCAAGGTTGCTGTTACTAAACTGAGTTGTGCCTGATCAGAAGTTTTCTTACCTGCAGCATAAACTGTGTCTCATTCTGGCCGCCTTTCCAACAAATACAGTCTCAGGTGCACAGCGCTGTTCATTTATAGATTAAGCAGTAAAAAGAAAATCAACAAACCATCTTTCCTTGCTCCTCACTGGGTGCTGCTGTATCCAAGGAGGATGGCAGAGTCTGGAATTCAGCTCGCAGGGAGCTGCCAGTGTCTGCTCTGCCAAACACAGCTCTGGGCTGGAGCTTCAGGGGGAAAAAAGCCTTGTGATGAGAGCATTACTTGAGTGGTGGCACAGCCGAGCCCTCAGGAGCCAAATGCACCCTCAGGTCAACCTCCAACCACAACTGCTCTCCTTTGGCACCTCGTGCAGTTGAAGAACATCTGCCAAGCCCCTGACCCGAGTGCACAAACAAGTTGTGTACCTTTCAGGATGCCACAGTAACTACTCAGATGCTTGCATGGCAAAAGCCAGGAAAGTTCCTCTTCCCCTTTCAGGGCCTGCTCCCAGCCCTGCTGTGACCCCACTTCTTGTTTCACTGCACGTCCTGCGCTTCCTGCCCGAGAGCTGTTCCCACACACATCCAGCCTGACATGACTGGAACCAGCCAGTCAGTCCAGCCAAGTCAAAGTGAGGGTGAGGAGCACAAAAGGCTCCACATCACCCCAAAACGGGGCAGAAGGGAAACCCTCACCTTTGTTAGGAAGCGAGAGCTGCCAGCTGGGGGTTAGCCCACACACCTAAGCCCACAACAGACATGACATCATGCTCTGTGCTCCTGAGTTTGCATTGGGAATCATCGAGTGGATCACAGAAGTGCTGGCACAGCAGCTCACAGGGCACCACGGTGCCCGCTCTATCCAGTCCCCTCTCCAGGACCAGCAGCAGTGCCCAGAGGATTGTGCCCAGAACCTGGGGTCTGCTGCTGACACTCAGCCTTGTTTACAAAGCCAACACACCTGAAAGTACACACAGGCACTTTCTCAGCTACAGTTAATGAACCCCTGTTGGAGCTGCAGCCAGAAAACACAGTAACAACTTGCACAAGACCACCCTGAGAATGGATACCCACCAATTCTTTGAGATAAACCCCTACTCACACCTGGCACAGAAAGAGCTCCTGTGAGGTGGCACCTTCTGCCCCAAGAGCCTGGGTCAGCCCTGGGGCTCAGCCAGAGCTACCCCAGGTGCTCCAGAGGGCCAATGGAGCACATCCTAGGAGCAGCCCCCCAACATCCCACTGAGAGCTCCCACACCTCTGCTCTCAGGGTGTCCCTGTGTCTAGGAGAAGCAAGAACCTCCTGGCAGCACTTCCTGGGCACTTCTGAAAGCTCCACTCCCATCTGGTGGGGGATGGATGCTGGGCAGCTGGCACTACAGACAGCAGTTAGAACAGCACAGCACAAAGGGCTCTGCTTTCTCTAATCACACACTTCCTCTTTACTCATTTGCTTGTTTTTTCCCCTAAGGCTTCCAGGCTGCTTCCTGCTCATCCACAGCTCCTGCTCTAGCAGCAGGACACTGATAAGCTTCACAGAAGTACCACCAAAACTTAGCTCTATATTTGATCTTTTCTCAAATTAGGAACTCCAGCGTATTCAAACTAATCACTTTTGTGTCAAATGCATCTTGTCTGGACAGGGCAGAGAACAGCTCACAGAAAAGGAAGTGGCAAGAATCCATTTCCACATAACATTATCTCTTTAATGCAAATACCCAGCACCAGATCTCAGCCTTCCCTGGTTTTTAGGGCTCTTAGCTTTCAGGAGACCTAAGAGTATTCCCATGTAAATACTTTTCAAAACTATTTTATTTGCACACAACATTACAACAACAACAAACCAAACACCTCCCACACAATGTGGGAAGCTACAGCCACTCTTCCTACCGCCATGATTATTTAAGACACATGGCTCCTCTCAAACCAGATCAGAAAGTGTTTGTGCTAAAGTTCCCAGTGCATGTAAACCTGCTGTGAGTTTCTGTAAAAGCCAAAAGGCTGGAGGCAGAGCCCAGACCCTCAGATCATCACTGCTGTGTTAAGGCCATATATTTTTTAAGCTTTTCCTTCCCCACTCCACTCCCTTTCTCCTGCTGTCTGGTAGGAGCTGTGGGGTTGCTGCCCTGGGACAGCAGACCCAGCAGAACATACTGGCCTTTCTTTCAGGCCTTCGAGTAAATTTCCAATGGTCTGTCACTCATTAGTCATCTCTGGCTGCCCCACATGAGACTGATTTTGGCCAGCAGTCAGACACCAGTGCAGGTGGCGCTTGTGGCTTCCCCCGGCACAGTCTGGCTGGGAGGAGCCGAGTTCCCTGCACCTTCACGAAGCCACCAGCCACACCCCCACCCTGTGACAAAACTGCTTCAAGTAACACGCAACAGAGAAAGACTCACTGCAAACCAAACGACGACAGCTCCAGTGCACTCTGTTAGTAGCTGACACGTTTCTACCACAACCTGATTTTTAGTTTAAGTACCCTGTCACCAGCCACAATCCCACTGGGCTCATCAGTAGCTCCTTTTCCAGCCCCTGCTGTAGCTGTGTGTCACTGACACCGCACACCTAATGCTGTCATCCTTCACCAGCGTCCACATGATCCACATCTCCGTTGGGTTCAGTCTGTGCACAACCATCAGCTCTTTGTACAAGCACGGATCAAAAGGATTGAAAGGTCTCTGGATCCCAAAAGTCTTAAAGCCAGCGTGGTTCTTTGGGGTCACTGACATCTTTGCCAGACACATTCCCACAAACACATCATCTATGGGGAAGAGCTCCGTGGCCTCTGCGGTGCTCTGGAGGCGACGCACTGTCTCTCTAGACATCACATATCCCCCTCCTCCTGCATAGACAGGATAGAAGGTGGCTCCATACATGAGCTCTGGAATAAAGTACTTGACCTTGGTGTTCCTGATGGGCCGGGCATTGGCGATCACGTCCCCAACAAAGAGATCCTGTTCAGGGTCCAGCTCCCGCAGGAACTCAACGATGTTGTAAGTGTTGACAAACACGTCATCATCGCCCTTCAGCACGAACCTGGCGTGCAGGCAGTCCTCCGTGAACCAGCGCAGGAAATGCAGCTCCTTGAGGGTCAGGTTGAAGAAGTCGTCAACAAAATCCCACTGCAAGATGTCATCGAACTCCTGGCTCTCGTAAGCCAGCAGCTGGTGCAGGGGCTGCAGCTGGATTTTGGCCTCGGAGCGCCCCAGGAGGAACACCAGCCTGATGCGCCTGCCCCCGATGGAGACCTCCTTCCCCCACGTGTTCCTGATGGCCACGCGCCGGTCCACGTTGATGGGGGAAGACTTGATGGCCAGCAGGAGGAACATCTCTTTGCTACACCTGGAAGGCTTCAGCAGGACCGAGAAGTTCCTGCAGTGCTTGTAGGTTAGGAAGACGCGGTGAGGCTCCGGGAGGGAGAGAGAAGAATTGGCAAAGGTCAAGTTCGGCAAACACTTGGTGTGCTCACCGCTGTCCAGAACCGAAGGCTGCAGTCTGTGATCCACCACATCCACTTTCTGCCCTGCTGACGATGCTGCCAACTTCGCCTCCTTCTTCATGTAAAACACCCAGGCCAGCAGCGTGATTGAGAAGGTGTAAAGTGCAAGGCTTTTAATCCTGGGATACATGGCAGCATCCGCCGCAGGACCAGCCCCGGCCGGGTAGATGAAGACGAGCCGCTCTCTCCTACCTGACCTGGGACGTGTCTCGGTGCTTTCCCCCGGTTCTCACCAGGATCCGGTGCTGCCGGTGAGGACGGTCCAGAGCCCCCGGCCCCGCCGGGGCGCGCACACCGCGCTGGAGCCGCCACTCCACGGTGACCCTGCACGGCAAAACCCCCGACCCTGCTCTGCGGAGGAGCCTCCTCCGCTCTTCAACCGGAGCTGCCGCTCCCTCCGCGATTCACCGGGAACTGCCACCGTCCCCCGCCCCGCCCCGCAGCGCCCGAGCCCCGCCCGCGGGCGGAGGATGCGACGGGCTGGCACCGGCACCGGGGCAGCGTGTCCCCGGCAAGGCACACCCACCCTACACCCCCTGCCCGCTCCAGCTCCTGCAGAAACTCAGCACCAGCCACAGACCACCAGGAGCCCCGGGCATCTCCCAGTTCCGGCGGTTCTGCTAAACCAGGCTCCAGGCAGCGTTCCCGTGTGGTTTATTTCTGCTATGGACACATCACTGTGTCTTCCCCACTGCCATGGCCACGTTCTCCTGGCTCTGGGTGCTGGCTGCCAAGGGCCACCGAAGCAGCTGCATCTGGAATTGAACTGTCAGTGGCACCAGCTGGAGCTCTTGGCCCTCCTCCACTTCAGCGGTGTCTTTTTTTTTTCCTTTTTCTGTGGTAAGAAGTACATTTGTCACTGTCTTGAGAGAGTAAATCATCCTAAAAGCAGCAGAGTGCAAGGATGTCAGCACTGACTGGGCCTTGAGGGAAATCTATTTGAATATGACTTTGGATGACAAGCCCAAAAAAGCAGCTTTAGGCTGGAAATTGGCCCGGGTGCAGCCTTGCATTTTGTTGTAAAACTGCCCTAGGGTGAAAGAAAGATGCAGAAATAAATTATTTCAAGGAGCCTGGAACATCAAGTATGGGGTAAAATGAGACATACGTGAGACTACTTCTGAAGACATCCTTCAGTGTCTGGGCAAATGGTTCACTTGTGACAAAGCCCGCTGCCTTTCCTCTTTGAGCCGTCTGGAAGTGATCCCAATTCCTCTGAGAAGACTTATTATTTGTGTGCATTTGCTGACTGAGGGATGCAAATCAGCCTCAGAGCTCCCGGCTGTGAGAGTGCCGGTCCCTGCACAGCCCCGCTGGACACACGGCTGGGAGCCATTCCCTGTCCCCCGGGGCATGGCCACTGTCACAGCTCCAAGGAGGTGCCTGGTCCCCGGGTGACGGGCAAATGTCAAATGGCCCCGGAGCAGCTGGTGACTCAGGGGCAGGCAGGATGTGCAGATTGAGCTCAGCAGGGCACGAGCAGCCCCCCCAAAAGCCACAGCTGGGGTGTTCTGGTGAGTCACAGCCATGGGACAGCAGGTGTAGCGAGCTGTGGGGCAGCTCATTTTCAGGCAGAGTGAATTTTGCACTCACACTTTGACATATGGACTCAGTGGCCTCACAATAGGGTCCCCTGCACAGGCACAGGGGGACAGCAAATTTAGCACAAATCTCTAATTGCTGTGGGCTTCCTTGCACAACAGCACTTTTACCCTCGTTCAAGCTGAAGGGAAACCTCCTGCACACACTCACCACACACCAGGGAGGAAAGGAAGGAAGGGACAACCACTGCTGAAGCCGAGCTGTTTGAGAGCAACGGGCTGATTGTAGATTGCAAATAATTGCAATCTGCAATGTGTACATTGCAATGGGGACAGCAACTCCAGAAGTTCTTTTCAGATAACTGGGGGAGGCCACAGGCTTCTCTGAACACAGACACAGCCCAGGACTGCAGAGCTCTGAGAGCCTCCCCAGAGATGGGCACCTTGCTGGGGGTGACAGGTGACAGCCTGGAGTTCTGAGGGTTAATTTCACTCTTAAATCTGATGCCAGAGCAGGAAAACAAAGCTCCTTTGGTAGCTCTGAGCAGTGCTGGGAGGCCTGGCCTTCTCCATGCCCTCCTTGACCCACAAGCAGCTTTTCTGCATTGCTTGGCCACCCTTTCTCTCTCCCACTTCCTCTTGCTCTTGCATTACCCCTCCGATGTGCTGGCACTGCTATTTTTGCAGTCAAACCCAAGATTGCTGGAAAAATAACCTGTAAGAGGCAGGGTGAGGTTTGCCTCTGGCAGATTAAGCAACGCTGCTGGCTGAGCAGCCCTGAGCTCCGCACTGGGGCGGCAGGGGACACACCCGGCGGGCTCGGGGTGGTCTCTTCATGGGTGACAGCAGACTGGGATCTGTTCCCAGCGCTGCCGTGGGCTGGCTGGGGCACCTGGGGCTCTCTGCATCTCATCTCCAAACCAGAGAGAACAATAATCCCCTCTGCAAAGCGCTTTGAGATGCGAGTTGGCAGCGCATGAGGAGCTCATTATGCACCCCAGGCACCCCTTGCCCAGCTGCCCGCCCGGGCCACCGCCCACATTTGGCAGCCGACACAGCGGGCAGAGCTTTTCTCACCCAAAAAATCTGCTCTGCCCTTCTCCCCTGGCACAGGGTGCTGTAGGTGTGTGTCTCCCAGGGCAGCTGGCAGCCCACCCTGGGTGCTTGTGCAGACACCGGCTCATAAAGAGGCCGGGCTGTGTCTGCCCTGAGAGCCCCGCAGTCAATGTCTGTATTCACGGCCCGAGGCTCAGGATGTGAGTAAGTCCCTGCTCCTGGAGCTGGCAGGGTGGCCAGGCCCTGCTCCTGTTTGCTCTCTCACACACCGCACCCTCTGCCCTGCCAGCTCCAGCCTCTGTCACCTTTGGGAGTCGGAGTCGCTGCGGTTTTCCGGCTGGCCAGATCTCCTTTCTCTGCTTTGGCATTTTTGCTCTTGTCTTTGCCTTTTTTTACCTCCTGTGGAAAGAGATGTTGCCACAGTCAATGCTGTGTTGAAACTCACTGCCCTCATTCAGTCCTGTGAACAGTTGTCATCATCTGGGTGCTGTCACTGGGATTTCAGGGGCAGAGGAAAGGGGTGAGAGGGAGCAGGAGCACAGCAGAGTGGCTGCTCAGAGGAGAGAATCCAGGAAACAGAGAGTTGGTACAGCTGGCATGTGCTGCCATGCTGAGAGAGCGCAAGAGGAAGCATGAGTGGCTGCTTACACACTCTGGAATGGAAAAAATTAAACTCATCTATTTTCCTAGGCCCAGAAAAAGCAGCAGCACTGCTTGCTAAGATCAGCCTTAAATAACCACACCAGCAGTGATGGATGGGGGTTAGGCAGGGCTATTTCAGCCCCATTTTGGGGAGAGGAGAACTGAGGGATGGACAGATGGATGAGGGCATTTGCTGAACCCCAACCCTGCCCTGGGACATGCTCCTTACCTTCTCCTCCAGCACTGGTGGTTCTGGTGGTTTCTCAGGGATCAGGATCCCAAAGTCACACACAGTTGCCACCAGGTCCTCAGTGGCCAGCAGGGTCTCCAAGGTCACCCTCGTGGTGCCCAGGGTTCTCCGAATGGGAGGGTCGCTGCGGAATTCACGTTGCTGCTGCTTCTTCTTTTTCTGCTTCTTCTTGGACACAGGGACAGGCCTCAGCAGAAGGTTGGTGTCTCTTTATCAGAGAGAAGCAACCCCAACCCAGCCCCTTGCCTGCATCTGCATCCTGACCAAGGTGTGTGTCAACAGCTGCTGCCTTCCCCCCACAGCAATGGGGGACTCTGGGAGAGGGCTGACCCTCTGACACACCAAACTGGCCCAGGAGAAAGGTCCTCGTTCACCCGTCACTGTTTTTGCAATTCAGATATAATTTGGTCACTGTTCTCTCCCAGCACTCTACCTTTGCACCGTTCTTCTTCAGCTGTCCTTCCTTCTTATTTGGAACAGTGTTTTCTTCTGGATCAACATCCACAGGCCATGAGAGCACCTGCCCGGAGAGAGGAGCTGGCCCAGGGTCACTGCCATCCCAGCCTGCCTCCCAGAGGGAAGGTGATGCCACTGCCTGGGCCTCCCAGCAGCTCTTCCCCCTTCATCCAGCTCAGTCACATCCTCACCTTCTCCTCCACAACCGAGACAATTGTTCCAGCCTCCAGGTAGGACTTCAGCCCCAGCAAGTCCTTGGCAATGTGTTCCTTCCTGTAGCTGCAGTCGATGGTGTCTGCCCAGGGCTGTCCAGGGGTGGCAAACGCCTTTGCTGTGTAGGGACACAGAAAAGTTCAGAGGAGATCTCTCTTTCCCCAGGACAGAAGGACCCCCAGGACACGGCTGGTGCCAGGTTTTTATCCATCAGTCCCAGGAACAGCCCAGCTGGCACTGCAAGGGACATCCTGATGCCACCACACCCCACAAAGAGCTATAAAACCTGCCCTGAGAGATGGGACAGATCTATCATTTCTCATTACCAAAGGGGGCCTTGGGCTCCTGTGTGGCTGCAGGCTCCTGATGGTTCTTTGTTTCTCCTGTCTCCTGAGCAGAGCTGTCCACATCCAGCGTGGCCACTGTGGGACTCTGGTCAATTTTTGTTTCCTGGAACAGAGACAAATCTGCCTCCAAAATCCTATTCCCCAGCCCACCCTCATGTGAAGAAGGGGCTTCAGTGCCAGGGAAGGGGTCTGCCACAGTCAGCAGGAGGGGGGCTGTGAGTGCACTCCCACATGCAGAGCTGTGGGCTCCCTGAGAGGGATGTGGAACGTGGGCAGCTGGGGCTTGTCCTGCTGGATGCAGCCACATGGGAATTCTGTCTCCAGCACTGCTGCTGCCCACGCCAGGCCCATCACCCCATAGCCTGGAGATGCAGTTCCCCCTGCTGTGACCTGCCATGCTGCTCGTTTCCAGGAGCACAGTCAAGCACCAACCTCAGGGCTGTCCCTGTCCTCGAGCTCCTCTCCCTCTGCAAACTCATAGGTCACACAGTAGCTGTAGGTGATCACTGGACCCTCGGAACCAGCCTGCAGCTGCTGAAAAGCTTCGGGATTAGGGAGTCCCTTCATCTCCCCGATGCTCACAACCACTCGTGCTTCACTCCTGGTCAGCTCTGAAAGGAAGACAATCTTGCCATGAAGCTGCAGCACTTCCCTTCCAATGAGAGGAAGGAATCGATCAAGCAGAACCCTCCAGGTCCCTTGTCCCACCTCCTGGCTACCCCTCGGTGCCAGCCTGTGCAAATGCTGTGACAAATCACTGCCACGTGGGGTCACTCCAAAGCCACACAAACACCTGGCTTGGCTGCTCTGCTCCTTCAACATTTGCGTCTCCAAACAGCACATCCAGCACATAAACTCATTGAGTAGGGGCCATCAGGAGAGGCTCCCCATCCCGGGTGTCCCCAGCCTCCTGCTCTCATCCCAGGCAGGGATGTGCCACAGAGGTGGCACCGCTGTGTGCAGACAGTGCAGCACCATGTGAGCACCTTCCCCAGTACAGAAGTTCCTCTTGCCACAGCTTGGGAGGGAAATGCATGGTCTGAAACCAGACAGTGTCTGGGAAAAAGAGCTGAGGGCCAGGACACTGAGGCAGCGCTGGGACTGGGATGGGTTGTTCTGGGACCTAAGGCTGAAACTACCTCGACTGTAATTACAGAGCTCAACCACAATAAAAACCCCTCTCCTGAATCAGGAGCACAGGCAGGCTCAAAGGCAGGGACTCACCTGGCTGCCTTGCCAGACCATGGAACTGCTGCCTCTCCTCAGGCCATATGTGGATGTCATCGAGGATGGACAGCTTGGGCAGGCTGTCCACGAGGAAGCCCCTGTAAGTGGGGATGAGAGCCAGCGGGTTCCCTTGGAGCACCAGGATGCGGAGGTTCTGCAGAGTGGACAGTTGGGAGACCAGCTCCAGCAGATCTGTGAGGCTGTTAAAGCTCAGGTCAAGGGAGACAAGGTTTGGCCTAAGGAGAGAACCCAGGGAAGGAGGTAAGGCAGCCAGCACCCATTGGAGGATAGAAAGTTACAGCCCTGGGGCAAAAAGAGAAACAAAAATCATATTTCCCCAGCACAAACTGTGTTGAACTGAGGAATCCAGTCTGGAGGCCAATTTCAAATTCCTGAGCCATATAGTCCATTGCCAGTCTGCCCCACAACACGAAAACGTTTCTTTAGCATCCATTGATGACCCACTGCACCGTTTGGTGATGCAGCCTACACTTCAGATCCTTACAGACCTCCAGCAGGGGCTTTGGGAAGGACATGGAAAAAGTAAACTGTCCAGGGAAATGGAACTGTGGTGGGCAGGGTGTCAGGGCAGTTCCCCTGGTGATCTCCCCATTCCACACCTCGCTAAGGAGCAAGACAACCTCTGGGCACGAGACAGAAGAGAGCAGAGACAGACTGCTCTGCACAGAGAGTCGATATAAAGCAAAGAAAAACCCTTCTGATTTTTCCCCAAATTTTCCCTTCTGTATTTTCCCAAAAAGGGACACCTCCATGGCTTGAGGTCACCTGCTCACACGTGCTCATTTCCCTTTCAGGAGCTCACATTCAGCCTGTGGCATTACCAGAAATCCACAGTGAGGTGCTTTTCCTGGGAAGGGCCACACAGCCGGTTGTACCCCAGCCCCAAGTGCTGGAGCTCTGGGGGTGGCTGAGCACACAGGTCCTGCAGATCATCCACAGCATTATAGCAGAGCTCCAGGACCTGCCCAGGACAGAAGGAACAACAAACACCTTGGCAATGAGCTGTTCCTGGCACCCCTTTGAGCTGTTTCACTGTGTTCCCACATGGGAATTCCTGCCCCATCCTGCACAAAACCCTGCTTGCTCACCTTCAGAGTCCGGGGCAGGTGGGCTGAGGTTACTCTGCTGATCTGGTTGGCACTGAGGATGAGCTCCTCCAGCTGCTGGAACTGCAGCAGACCCTCATCCACCTCCTCCACCTGCAAAGAGCTGGGTTTGGCCAACTTGTCCCTGAGGCACCTCGTGGCCAGGGTGACATGGACATGTGTTGATCTGTGTGACACAGATTAGCACAAGATCCTGGGGAGGCCGTGGGGAGAAGCTCTACTCTAGCTGCAGCACCTGGGAAAATGTCCTTTTCCCAGGATGTTTTCCCTCCCAGCAGGAAGACACGGTTTCCTGGCCTCCAGCTTTACGGGCAGCAGCAGCTGCACTTACCCCCTTGTCGAGTATCCGCAGGGATTTGACAACCTGGAAGACTCTGGAGCCCTGGATGAGCTCAGGTGCCAGCACAGCCACTTCCCGCAGGAGGCGGTCCTGGGGGCTGCAGGCGGGGGGCAGTGCCCAGGGGCTGTGCTGGTCTCTCAGCAGCTCCAGCAGCGTCTCGGGGGTTTCCTCTCCCGGTGGCACGGCCTCCTCCAGCCCCGCCGGCTCTGCCCGGGGGCTCCTGCGGGCATTGAGGCGGGATTTGTTCTGCGGACATGGAGAGAGGAGAGGAATGGCAGCCCCCTGCTGTGTCCCATGGCTGTGCCCCCCCAGACCCCTACCCAGCTGCCGAAGCCACAGGGGAAGTCCCGCAGCCCCAGGTGCTGCAGGTACTCCTGAAAAGCAGCCGAGACGCTGTTGGGTGCTGCCATCCAGCCCCAGCCCGGCAGGGAAGCCCCCGGCTCAGTGGCTTGTGTCCCTGTTGCTAGGAGAGGGTGCCATGGAACCAAATACTACAAGTAGAGGGTGGAGCAGGTCTGGAACAGCACCGAGCACACCCAGCTAGGAATAAATCCCTGCTTTTCTGGTTGTCACTGGGTTCTGGGGGCTGCTCCCCACCAGGGAAAGAACAGGTAGCCTCATGCTGCACTTGCTGTGTGCAGCATCAGCGTTCTTCCCTGGCTGGGTACCTGTGGCATGGAATTTGCCCTTTCCCTTATCTGTGTCCTGGGTGTCACTCAGGTTTCAGGGAAGATGCAGTCACAGTCTCAGTCAGCTCTGAAAGTCCAGCTCTCCACTTTACGTGGAGGGCACTGCCACACAACCACGTAAGTCCATCAGAAAACAAACTCATGGCTGAAAATACCAGCTTCCCACACTTGGAAAGAGTAGGTGAGCTCCAGGAACAAAAGCCACAGCTGTGTCTCAGGTCAGCATCAGGTGTCCATACGCAGAAATTGATTTCCTTTTTCCAGCGATAGGTGTTGAGACAATGCCCACAAATTCCATTTTAGAGAGCTGAGAGAGCAACATGTGTCAGCAGAACTTCACCAAATGAATTGCAGTCGCTCTGTGGTGTTTGCTGGTTACGTGGTGGAAAGCTGAACTTCTCAGGTTGGGTTTTACAGGACGGATGCTGACCTGCTCCCTTATCAGCTCAGCAGCTTATCACAGCCCTGTAGAGACAGGAAAGGATGTGTACAACGTGCACAGGCTATGAGATAATGGCATGTCCTGGAGTGGAATAACCAGGTGAAGTGCTGTCCTTAGGAGAAAATGAAGTAAAAGCTTCTGGAAGTATTTGAAAGAAAATTACCAGTGGTTGAATTGTGTTTTGTGGAAAAGCAATGCTGTAAAAATTCTGCTTCTTTTATTTTCATCACTATTTAAAATAACTCAGCCCCCCTGCCTTCAGTGCTGCACGAAGAGACACTCCTGCTCTTGGGGGAAGACCAGATCCCAGTGCTCCCTGGCTATGCCCATCTGGGAGAGCTGGAAGAAGGCTGGCAGTGCCCAATAGCATCTTTTATGCACGAGCTCCTGCAGCTTCCACAGATCTTCCTGTGGGCCACTGACCAACTGCATCTCTGCAGGTTTGGTGCTTCCAAACAAGAAACTCTTCAAACAAGAAATAAGATCACCCTTCTGCCTGAAAGGAGCCCTCTGTACCCACCACTGCCTTTGTGGGGATGTTCCTAAAGAATGCCATGCACAAAAAAACATCTTTGTCTCCATTTTCCTACCAAATAATAATAAAACCTTCAAATAAAGTAAGTGTCTGCCAGAACCATCCTTTCCATAGGCCATGGTAACTCATCTCTTCTTGGCATTATTTAGCACCTATTCTCTGTTTTGGTGTGTATGGGGATTTCCTGCATTTGGTTACTAGAAGCAGAAAACAGCTTCAGGGGAGTTGGAGAGATGGGTGACAGGGATGGGGAGCAGGGATCCTGAGCATCCCTTAGGAACGGGGTCTTACAGGCATCCAGCAAAATGATTTATACATGGAACTGGAGGCTCGACCTCCCTTGCACACAAGCCTTGTTCCCTCCCTGCATTGGTCACTCTTACAGTGACTCTGCAGGAGAAGCAATGGCTTTGGGCAGCAATAACATGCTTCCAAACACCTTTATAAATAAAACAAGAGTTTATGTTCTAAATCCCACACTTTGGGGATGGCCAAGCCAAGTATCCCAAGCTCCTAGTCAAAGAGATGACACAGGACACCCTCTATGTCAGTTAGAAACTGCATCTAGATCACAATCAGTGAAGACGCGTTTGAATCAACTTTCGATGTAATCTTTCAAAAAAGAAAGAACCCAAATTATCACTGGCAAAAAAAAAAAAAAAAAAAAAA
>VZSR01003800.1:5283260-5332652 GCA_013398615.1 Brachypodius melanocephalos
CCCCAAAAACTGTGGGGGAGCCACTGACGCAGGACTCCACAGCACTTAAATGCAGCCTGGTTGGCCCCATCTCCAGCACTCCAGGCAGGCAGAAGGTCCAGAACCAGCTCCAACAGCAGCTCCCAGCCAAGCCACTGCTGCCCCATCCCACCATGGAATGCAGAGCAGGTGGGTGTGACTTACCCTTGCTACAGGCTGTAAGGCTGCCCTGGTTGATGTTCATCTCTAGCTCAGCCACTTTATGCCTATATGTTTTTAAAATGTATCACGTTGCACAAAACTATTAAGATTTGCAAATAACTATGCAGAAGATTGAGACTAATCACTGTGTTCTTTCTTTCCTTTTGGTTTCCTTTCTTCATCTGAATGCAGAGATCAACAGGTTTGCAATCTTCCTCTTCTGTTTACTGGTTCCTTTGGGCTCCATGGCACCGACAGAGACATCAGAAAGCAAAATGACTACAGGACAGAGGCAGAATAATTTCACTCCAGAGATACCGACCTTGGCAGCAGTAATACAGAAGAAAGCACATGACTTGTTTGAATTCTATGTAAGTGCACCATTTCCCATGTGCTGTGCCTGTGTCCGTGGGGAAATCTCTTGAATTATCATAAAACAATAGAAAGACCACTAGAAAAGAAGTATTTGGGTTAAAACCTAAAGCAGGCTCTTCTCTGTATTCCATGCAAGAAGGAAAGCATTCATTGCATTATTTCAGGGCAGTTGGAGCAAGGGCAGCTGCAGAGTGCTTGAGTGACTTTGCCTCAGCTCATTGCCAGCTGGGATCTTCCTGACTTCCAGTGTTCCTTCTCAGCCTCCTGAGTCCTGTTGGGCATCTTCTTGCAGGAATTTAGTCAGATCACTGGAAACGTGGTGACAATTGCTTTGCCCTTCAGTCTGAACCTGGTGCTTGAGCACTTCTGCCAAAAATTCTGCTCACTCATCCTTTCCTTAGAAAGGTAAAACGTTCACTGAACTCAGGTGTCAGTGCCTCAAAGTTCAGTTCCTGAGACTGTTCCCAAGAGTGTGTTGATCAAAACCAACACTGACATTTCCTCTGAATTCATTCTTGAAATCAAAACCATCTTTGCCTACACACAGGCCAAATCAGATCTCTGGAGCAGGTAAATTTTGCCCCTACAGCAAAGAATAGAACTCGAGATTTAGAAAAGCCGAGAACCAAGGCAAGCAAGGCATGAGAAGAGGAACTGAACACTGCAATGCCTGCTCGATCAGAGGGATGGAATTGTTAATACAACAACTGAACCACAAGCAAAAACCCAACAAATGGGTACAACAAATGAGAAAGGGAAACCAAAGGATTAACAATTTCTCTCTCTTCTTCCTTCCCCACAGAACAAGTGTGCAACACTCCACTCCAAGGTCTGGAGGGGTGCATCCAAAGGCAGGGAGATGGCAGACAGAATCCCCGAGTGCCCACCTTTCCAGGCAAACTGCTGTGCTTTGCACCACATCCGCAACGCCCTGAAAGCCCTGCAGGGCTCCATAGAAACCATCTGCAGCCAGAGCGCCAGAGACCTGCTGGAGACCAACCTGAGCCAGCTGAACACCACGCTGAGCCAAGGCACCGCCTTCTACACCTGCAGCAGCCACGAACCACCCCACGGGGATCTCCAGGGCCACACCTTGAGCCTGGCAGACAGAAAAACCTACATCTGGCTGGTTTTGGAGAAATATGACAACATCACGCAATTTTACAGGAAATCTGTACTCTGAAGCAGCAGTTTGATAAGCCAGGATGAAAAAAATAACTTGAAGATGCTGGAGGGCTGGATAAATGTGACCTGTCAGGGGTTATGGGATCAGTTTGATGCCAGGATCAACATTGATAATGTACTTGCTATTCTCTATAACTATATAATTTAATTTAATATTTAAAGGATGAATGTGTTAAGTTATTGATTGTATTTATTATAAAACTATTTATACTGTCTTATTTGGAACAGCATATAATAAGGATGGACAAACATGAGCCAAGGTAATTTAATTAACCAACTCTGACACATAAAAGCAATCAGGGAAGTGTAATTTCAGTAATTTTGATGTTATTTATATTTTTATCTTGCAGTTATTTTTCAAAAGAAAAGTTGATTGTCAACAGGCTGATTTTGTACTTCTCTCTCTGCTAGTTAATTTTATTTATGAATTTATACAACACATCTATTTTTATAAATCTATTTAAGAAATTAGTTTATATATTTATTTATTTGTATTTTAGACTCTTATATTTTAATACTGAAAGGGATCTATTTGCCACTTAGTAGATGAATGGTTTTACTCATTTCCCGTTACCACCTTTGGATAGAAACTGGAACTTAATTAAAATATTAAATAAAACAAATATTGCTGGATTCTCTTTTTACTTTTTTTTTTTTTTCAATATATTTTGCACTGCCTCTGTTCTCTTCAGATTTCTCCAGGAAAAGTGGGTTTGATACCAACTGAGTTACACTGCCAGCTCCCCAAAAGTCAGAGGGGGGGATCCTAGAAAAGTTTCCCAAGAGGAACAGAGGGACCAAGCTCCTTGCTGGAGCCAGGGGAAGAATTTCTCCCAGACAAGCCCCACTGCAGACACAACTGTGGAGATGTCACATAGTAGTGACATGAAGAAGGTAAAATTCCAACCTCATATCCTTCATTTCTAATAGAAAAAGAAGAGTGGTTGGGTAAAAAAAAAAAAAAAAAAAAAAAAAAAAAAAAATCACTGCCTGGCGATGTCCTTATCCCCAAGGCTGAAGCAAAACCTGCCTGACCTTTTCAGGTGGGGTCAGCAAAAGACTTCGAGGAGGAAAAGAGTCACATCCCGAGGGCTTTAAACATCACTGCCAAGGACTGACACAAACCACTTAAGCCTTGCTGAACCAGAGGATTATACAGAGCCGCTCCCTGTGGTTTCCTCTCCCATGCACGGCTTTTGTTTCACCTTTTAAAGGTATAAATAGCTCAACAAAAGCGTTTTCCTTAGAAAGGGAAATGCTTCCTCAGCAGCGCTAAGGAGATGTCAAAGTGAGTCAGATGGGCTGTCCAAACTCACATCATGGGAAGAGCTACCTGAGAAAGGAGCGTTGTTCTTCCCCAGGGGGAAGAGGAAAAGGCACCAGCCCCAGGCAGAACAGTGAGAGAACACCTGCAGCCCTGTGGCCTCCTGCTGCAGGGTTACCAGGGCTCAGATAAATCCTCTCCAGCCCTGGAGGGCTGCAAGTTGGGGGACACACCTGTGCCACAGGGAGCATCTCTGCTGGGATCAGGATTGGGTCAGCAGCAAAGATCTCCTGACAAGCAGCTCCCCGTTTATGCTGGTTGAAAACAAAGCTTTGGAGGCCTATGAGGAATGAAGAGTTTGGATGGAGGAGCCACAGATGAGCTCTGTAAGGAGTGTCAGAAGGGCAGCAGCAGGACCCAGGGATGTGATGAGACTCGTCTTTTGTGGGTTTGTTTCCATTTGGTGGTGGGAAGGCATTGGGGGTGTGACACACACACCTTGCTCTGAAATAGGAACATGTTAAACATCTCTCTGGATGACAACAGGGGCACTTCTGTGTTTGCACACAGGGAACTTCCCCAACACCCAAATAACCTTTCCTTGCCTGCCCACCTCCTGGAGAAAGTGCTCAGGGATGAGAATACGCACAGATGAGCTCCTGAGGGCAAATACAGGTTAAAAGAAATAAATAAAAATCTAATGAGCATTTCATTCTATTCTTTTAGATATAAAGAGAGCCCTGAGCTGTCTGCCCATTGAAGGGCCAATTCCCTTACAGCAGTGATTTCATTTGGCATAATTTCCACAGAGCAAGTGTAGGTCCACTTCTGGCAGTGTTCAAGGATTAGCAGAGGCAGCCACAAAAAGAAACCACTTCACCAACTCTTTTGGCACCTCAGCTGAAGTTACAGCAGCCTCCCTGAAATCACAATTAAATCAGTAGTACAGAAACAGTGCTCTGCAGCCACAGCTTCCTCCCAGAGAGCTTTGATAGCATCGCTGCAGTAACTCTGGCATTTGTAGTGCTTGGTCAAGAGTGAAGGCAGGCTGAAGAGTTGGCTTATCACTGCTCTTCACTCCCACCAAAATGCTTCATGTGAGATCAAGCTTGTGATTTCTGAAGAATTAAATGCAGGGTTTTTGAACCCTGCTGTACCTCCTGGAACTGCAGGCCTGACTCATCAGAAGTTCTCATCAGAAATACCAAGTCAAAGGCACCAATCACAAGGATAACATCAACCAGCATAAACTCTTGTGTGGTGATTTTAAAATAAAATCCTTCTTTTCACTCTTCTATTACCTTTCACTTCTACTAGAGCCTCACTGCAAGAAAATCCAAAATGCCAGGGAGGTCACAACTGAAGCATGGAGAGCTGGAGTATCCTACCAGGGAAAAACAAAAATCAGTCATTAAAGGCAGATTGATTAATTTCATTTTTTAAATGGACTTAAGCAGCTCAATGCCTAACACCAACATCGATCCCAAAAGGAGTCCAAACTTCAGCAGCTCCACAGAGGATACAGAGCCCTGTTCTGGGAATGCCAAACACAAAAGGCAAACCCAGCACTGTTCACACAGAAATGAGATCTTGTCACCTTTCAGAGCTGCAAAAAGGATGCCAGGTGCCAACCCTGGTCCAAGAATAATTCTACTTACCATTTCCCCAGCTCCAGTCAGAAAATAAAGGCGTTACAACCCGTTTCTTCCAAAAAATATCCTTTATTGTTTTGGTTGTAAATATAAAAAAATGCATTGCACAATTTAAACAGACCTACTGAAAAGTGCTACATTTCAACAGCACAACAGAAGTTGTCATGCAACAGAACAGGAAACCTAAGCAAAGCAAGAGCAAAACCTGAAGTCCTCATACCTTCAAGCTTTTTTTTTTTCCTTTTTTCTTAACAAGAATGAATTCCACTCACTTAAAACACATTTAAATACAAGATTGGAAGAAGAAAACGATCTCTTTATTCATCATATTGTTAAAAGCTTGCTTGTAACATTGATATCTTTTGATTGAAAACCTTATTTATGTTGGAAAAGTTCAGATATAAAAAGTTCAGACAATGGCTAGAAATTAATTCCATTATATACCTAAGGAGTGTTTCTTTGTAACTGAAGAACTCAAGTTTTACAGATAAAGCTACAGTTTGGTTCTACCACTTCTGCTCTAACACAGTGAATGAGCAGAAAATCCAACCAAGAATGAAACCAGAGAAAACTAGAGCTTTAACTGATGGTGTGGGAAAAATACTGGAGTCCTATAAAAGAAAAAAAACCCAAAACAAATCATCTCCTCTGAGACTCAAGTGTATAAACTGAGGAGTAATAGGAAAACTCCTGATCTCTCACCTAATTTAAGAAACTCCTAAAAGTTACAAACAAATGTCCATAGTCCTCCAGACTGGTGTGACTGAATCCCTAAAGAAACTGAATTGGATGTCATCAGCCTTTTGATTTTTGGTGGTTTTCCACGCAATAAAGGTAAAAAGGAACCAAAAAACAGAAAGAAAAAGGAGAAAACAGTGAAAAACCAATTCAATTTTCAGCAGTACCTTCTAGCTGGCAACATCAAAGCAAGAATTATTCACTCCAGAAACTGAGAAAGTGGAACAGCCTTCAAATAAGCATTATCTTACTGAACATTTCTGCAGTGAGCTTCCCTCTCCTGTTCTCAAACTGCTTTTCAGGAGTCTTGGGCTTTAAAAGCAAACAAAACTAAATTTACCAGTCCCTGTCCCTTCTACCACATGTGGACACAAACACACACACTCACACAGGAATGTAAAAAAACCTGAAGATACAAAGGGAGGCAGATTCTCAATCCATTTGCCAGCCCTTTGTCTTTTCAAGCCATTTCAGATGTAGAGGTTGAAGCCCTTGCCTGTTTCCTGGGTTTGTCAGAGCACAGGTTATGTCCATTTGTGAACACATGTTCCTGCACATGGCAGTGGAGAGAGGTGGATTCAGCAGGAAAGACGCAATTTTTTCCAAACATAGACACAGTTACTCACAACCTCAGTCTGAAAGGGTCACAGTAATGCCACACTGATAAAATCCTCTCAAAAGCCAAGGAAGCCCCACTTCCTCCTTTCACTGAATTTTCCACAGAGCATCATTTTAGGGGGAACAATGAGTGACTTATGGTTAATCAAATGCATACGAGACACCAAGATCTAAGGCACAGATGGAAACATTCCAGCAGCCACCCCTTGAAGGAAGCCTTCCCCAGGGGTCTAGAAAAGCATGAAGAACATTCCAGTCAGGCCAAATGGTATTAACCAAGAATTCTTTGGTTTTATGCAGAGATCAGTCATGGTGAAGTGTGCACTTGTCTCTGATCCTACTCCTCAGTAATTCCTTCAGTTCTAGTTTGCTCCTGGACCTTCATCCCTTACTCCTCCTGCTAAAATGAGGCCAATAAATACAACACAAGCTAATAACTACACCAGATAATGCCCAAGTTCTCCAGAACTTGTGTTTGGGGTGGGGCCACCTACAATATACCAATTAATACAATCTGAGGTCGGAAGGAACGAGCAGATAATCCCAGTTTGACTTTGTGCATATCACAGGCCAGAAATAAGTTATTTAGCCACTCCTTTACTGAGTAAAATATGTTGGATTTGACAGAACACAACTTGTATTCAGTTATATGGGGGTTCTCCAAAAGTTTAGCACCAGACAGATGTGCAGCACCTGCAATTCTGTGCAGACTATAGGCACTGTGTGTTTGGCTTGCTTACTTTGGTGACTACTGAGGAAATCAGAGTGCTTAAATTACAGGAGAAAGTGTTATCAAACTTAAAATAAAAAAATTAACTCCTCCATGGATAAGAAATACAGACTAAGGTGTTTAAACATAAATCAAAGTGGAAAACTATGCAGGAACTAATACATACGTGGTCCATCTCTTTCCATACCAATCTTTTAGTGGTTCTGCTGTTCGTATGTGAGACATAAACCAGCTTTTCTCCTTCTGTGTTTCCAAATGGAGTGAAATCACTCTCCTGACAAGGCTGACTGATAAAAGAATTCTGATCTGCAATAACAGAGTGACAAGAATATATTGAATCACTGCTTCAAAGAGCAGCCACATCATTTCTGGTAATTGCACTAGTGGAAAGTATGTTTTCACTTTTCCATTCCTCCCTCCTACACTCTTGCCTAAGCAAGCAGTACTGAATTTTTTTCTCTTTAAGATTTGCAGTTTTTAAATAATGCTTTGAGTTTGTTTCTCCACCACTATTTGTTAAACAAGCACTTTCCCTCCAGTTGTAACCAGCTCACAGTGCATTCTGATGGATGAGTTTTCCACCCACATCGAAACCGTGAATGGACAAAGTTTTTTGGCAGTTCAGGTGAATTATCCCTCCCTGTTCCTTTCAGGTTGCTTTCAGTTTCCAATCCATCCAACGAGATTTGGGATGTCAGGGTTTCAGTTCTCAGATCTCCCTGAGCCCTGAAGGATGATTGTACTGCACTGTGCTTGTTGGGACAAAAACCCCACGTCATCGATACCAGAAATGGTAAAAATCACACACCATCACTGCTGACAAGGAGATCACACTGCAGGGGAGGCATTGCAGGATCTGCTCATCTGAAAAGGTCAGCAAAAACACCAGCTCTTGGACAATATGCCTGCTGCTTTCCTGCTAGAAACCCAGACATGTTTTTAACACACAAACAGTGAGATCAGCCCACTGAGGAAAGGACAGAAGGGATACCCCCAGCTCATCACAGTGCAAAATGATTTTACTGGAGTCAAATTCACAACCAGTGCTAAAAATGAGAGGATTGAAAGCACTGATTCAAAAAAAGAATTTACTTTTTCAACACTTCTTATCCAGATGTATCCAAAAGAATATTGCTTAACTGATTACAACATTATGAAAGGTGTACGAATGGATCCCTCCAGAAAATCTACTCACTATTTCCTTACTATGACAACCTTTGCACACCATTCCTTGGCTGAGACTTGGATTTTTGTTGCTTCTATCACAGGGACACAAGTTTTCACATGTGTCATGAACTTCAAATTATATGTCAAATCTACTGGAAAAAAAAAAAAATAAAAGCATTTTCCCCTTTGCCTGCACAGCTGCAGGAAGCTGTGTCGGTACAAAATTTGCCATTCTGCCTTCCCCTTCAGCCCTCAGTCCCTTCCATGCAGGGAGCGGCTCACCTTTTGTACCTTGTCCTTACTACAGGGCTGCCCTCACAGAAGGAACCCTGCAAGGAAAGCCATCAGCTGCAAAGAGGACAAAGGAGAAACAAGAACAAAACCACTGCCTGTGCTCAGCCCTACTCCCCAGGCCAATTGCTTCCTTCCAAATTTTGGCCCAACAAGAGGAGGAGATTGGGGACAATGCTGAGAAAAGCTCCTTTCCCCAAGGAGAACCTACTGAGCCCATTCCAGAGTGTGCAAACCCCAAGTGCTCCAGTTATTCCTCATTTTCCCACTGTGAGAGGCTGCACAGCACCTCCAGCCTGCTCCTGCAACTGGAACAAAACTGCTCAAGGGAAGTTTTTTGCATAGCTCTGAACAATGAGGATCAAGTTGTGAGTGGAATTACAGGGTCATGGGATCGTCCCAGACTATGAACAATCAGCTGGAATGATTATCCCAGTGCTGTCTCAGGATGGACAATCACTGATGGAACAGGACTCAGTTTACCTGCAGCACAGCACAGTACGTGCTGAAACTGTCACAGGAAAATGTTATGCAGTATTTTGAGTTTTAAACTTATTTTCACATGTTCTATAACTCACGTTGAACGTAATCTTCCCATACAGACCAGGCCTAGCAAAGTCCTTCAGGTTTTTCGGACAGAAGGCAAAAAGAAGAAGCAAAAAAAGACAAAGAAGCAAAGAACTGACTGCAAGTCTTTGTGGTTTGATATAGCTTCTGAGATAATAAAAAAGCCAATTTTTTAACGTTACAAACTCCATTCATGTCTCTGAAGTGCTACTACATTTACCTATGGATGTGTTTTATATGTGCACATTTTGTGAGGATGGCAGCTGAACTGTGCAGAGTGCAAGAAAATAGTTCATTGATTAAACTGATAAAAAATTCATGTATTTATCCTAATTGCAGAATTTATACAATCTAAAACTGCTTTCTTGCACTTACTGCACAGCCTGCTACTCCCTTGCAATGGCTATATTAAAAAAATAAAAATCAGCTACTTTATTTACTAGAAAATAAAGCACGTCTTGAAACTGATCAAATGCAATGATACACTCATTAAAATAAAAATACACAAAACATAGCCTGAGATTTTAATTCTAGTATTTTTGCCACGAGTTGACATCACTGATGGATTTTTCTTCTCCTTTGGTTTTTCATGTGATCCTGTTTAACAATTTTCACCATTCAAGTAAAACACATGGAACTGAATACCAGAAAACAAAAAGCACATTTTGCTTCATGAAATCAGAAGTATTTTTTTTTTTTTCCCCTTGAAGAGCACATTCCTCAGTGTACAGGATTTACACTTCAGAGAACTGAGGGTGTTTCATTAGTTGCATAAGGATGCATTGATGGAGATCTATTGCTGCCTGCAGGGCACAAACCTGCTGAGTTTACCTGAGCTTGGTGGTTTGTTTTTTTTTTTTCTCACGTGACAGAGCACAGCACAGCACTGGAGAGGAACCCAAACGTTCTGACAACGCTGCATCACCTGCACCTCTTGGCAAGGCAGGGCAAGGTGCCCTGAACAATGTCTCAGGTGATGGAGAGAATCCTTTCTAAAGTGCACCAACTGGAGGAGGCTGGGCAGGCAGGGCCTGGCGGGTTCTCCACCCCTGGGACAAGCACCTCAGTGTCTTTGGTTGTTAGGTCTCCCCAGATCTCTTGCTCGCCTTGGCCACGGCCTCACGCGCCTGCTCCGGCAGCCGCGATGGATCCGACAGGATCGAGGTGCTCCTGCTCAGCTGCCGCAGGGTGTTCAGCACCACTATATTCAAAAAAAAAAAAAATAAAAGGGCAGGAAAGCATCAGGAAAAGCTATTAATCTGACTGATCTTTCTTCTAGAAATGAGAGCACCCCTTGACAGCTATAAATGTAAATTAAATACTCGGGAAAGAATCAAGCAATGATGCCCAAACAGAAGGTCACTCCACAGCTGAATATAAATCTCAGAGGTATTCCCTCATTATGAAATAAATCACACTGCCAAACGTACTCCAAATAGAACCAGGCTTTTGAAATTTAAATGTAGCTAAAGACAATTTAAATTCTGGTATATTCAACTGTTTTTTTCCTGCCTTCACAGTCAGAAGAGGCTCTTGTTTTTTCACTGAGCTAACAAAAAGGAAGCGAAAGCCACATTCAGCATCATGTGCTTTCTTTGCCATCTTCAGACTTTGAAGAAATGCTATTATATTATACTTTCTATGATCAGAAGAGCTTCTGGATGGAATTTCACTTACTTGGCCTCAGAACAGGAAGAGAACAGTGCTGATCCAACCAGGCCAGTGCAGTTTCGTTCAGATCCTTAAAGCTTGTGGTGGAAACCATCCCATTGAAAGACTCAAACAATGGCTTAATAATAATGCTGAACTGCAAACCATCAAATGTCAAGGGAGACAACAAAGGGGGAGTTCAAAACATTCTACGGGAAAGGCTGTGGCAGAGAAACACTGGATTTCTAAATGGACTTCGACTGCCAGAGAGATTGCAATGTTTAAATAACTGTATTTTCAAATCTGTAGCACTAAGACTGAGGAAAAAAATGAACCTTAGTTCCTAGTGATATTCACTCTATTTTGCAAAATTTCTCCACACTGACCTGAAGAGGTAAAAAGGAAAGGGAATATGCAAGTTTTTGAACAGCTTCAGTAACTGTAATTTTTTTCCACTGTAATCTTTGCTATTGTCTATGTATGTTTCCCAAAAGACAATCAGAGCTGCAGTTACAGCAGAGTCCACAAAACACTTCTTACAGTACAATAACCTAGCCAGAAAATCTTTCCTGTGCATTGCATTTTACTTCCCAGTTACCTTCCACACATTGAGGTGAATAAATTCTGCAAGAATCCATATCCACGCACAGACGTGGATGAAAACTGAGGACATTTGCTATTTAAGTAACTTGGCTTAAAGTCACAGCATCAGAATCCCAAGTTCTTGGCTCTAAAGTATTGGTACCAAAGCCCAAGTTCATCAGGTTGCTATAAAAGGATACAATCCAAAACTTCCAGTTCTGCAGGGTCCTGCTTCTCACGTACTCATCGAACAACTTCCTCATGTGGTCAAACCTTTGCCGCGTTACGGGAACCCCCGTAGCAGGGAGCTGCTGCTGGCAAGAACTGAAAAGATGTTTGGAGGTCAGAATCCCACCAAGAAGGACACATTTGTCTTCCAGACTAAACTGCAGCAGGACAAAAGTGTGTATTCCTGGTATCTCTGGTGCAAGGGCTTCCCAGTGCATGATCCCCCCAGAGTATAACTGCTCCAGTCAGGAATAAAAGCTGTTTTCCCAACAATTTTGTCTATATTCACGCAGCAAAGCAATTTATCAAGCTGCTACAAACACTTTTGGTTACAAACAACAAAACTGAAAATTAAGTATAACATAGATCAAAGTCATTTTGGGCATCCATTAAGGACAAGGCATATAGGAGCCAAGGAAAAATTTACAGTTACTCCTAAGCAATGTTACAGAAGAAGATGTAACAGAGATTCTGTTGAAACAGATCAATTTAAAATAAAATCAAGCAGACTTCATCATCTTTTGTAAGAAAAATAAAAAGATTTTGATTTACTGCTAATTCTAACATCATGCCTAAGCCTAAAACTTCTGGAGATGGAAGTAAAGCCACTACACTTCTCAACATGCTTTGCAATCGTACATAATCATAAACCCTTAGAGCAAACTGAGGCACTGGGAAGGTGATTTATTATGGTTCAGCCAGTGGGAAACTTCTGGAGCCCAAGTTCTGTGTCTTACGTACTCAATCACAATTTTCCATAAAATCAGGCCGCATTTGAAAAGAAAACTGCAGCAAAGCCATTGTGAAGAGTGAGAGTTCAATCACCAGCGAGCTTTATAAAAACATTCTCACTGACTTCTCAGAACTATTCTGACCTGACACATCTTCCCTGATGCTGCCACTATCGTGCATTCCATGCTCAGAACTTGCTGAAAATCCACACAGTTTGCACCAGCACCCATCCCACTGAAGCTCTGCTCTGTCCAACACCCATCTGCTCCCTGGTGTGGCACTGAGCACACACTCCCCACTGAAGCTGCTGCTCCATCCCTGGAAGCTCCCCATTCTCACAGGATGGTGGCGTTCAGCTCCTCGATTTCCTCCCGGAGGCGCCTGGTTTCCTCCTGCATCTGCGTCCTCTCCTGCTGCAGCTTGGAGATGTATTCCACTGTCTTCTGGAGCGTGATGGCATGGCTGATCTAGGCCAAACACAGACACACAGCTCGCTTCCTGCAACAACCTGAGGTTCATTCAGTGTGTCCTCCTAACCTGCACTCCAGCACCTTCTAATTTTCCTTCACTGTGTGTAAAAGCACAGGGTCAGGCAGAGCAAAACACTTCAGATGCTCAACTCTGCATTTCTCTGAGTCCTCTTTGCATTCCAGTACAGAGAAATGTGGCTGCAGGGGTTGTTTTCTTCCATAAATTACATTTCTGCTACTTTGTTGAAAGAAGTATTTTAATAATTTAAAATGTTTTATTTCATTATCTGTCCTCTTAAAAATATTTACAGTTCTTAAGTAGTGAAGGATGTGCTACACCTCCAGACAGATTTATAGTGCTGGTGGAAGCACTGCTTGAAGTTGATAACATAAATTATTTCGTTTGGGAAATCTGAAGTTATTAAGCAGAAGGACCCACCAAAGGAGACAGATACATGTATAGATACATGTAATAACACTCTTCAGTTTGGAGGAACCAAATAAAAATCTATATTTGAGAAATAAAATAACCAGACATTTCAGTAAAGCTGAGTTTTCAAAAAGGACTTCCTTTCAAAATAGGCTATTCAAGTCAGGAAGTGAAATTCTGACAACAAATCGCCTAAATTTATGAAACTATAAAAATTATATAAACAAATCAACATGCTGCACAAAAAGCTTTCATATTTTTCATGTTTCAAAGCTCCTGGTATTTAAAGGTCACTAAGAATTTTTTCATGCAGATATATCTGTATTTCAATTTAGTGACCTAAGTTAACCAGTGTAGCCAGAGTAAGTTTTTAGTTTGGACAAAGCAATTTGACAATGAAAAATCACTTGGGAATTTTTTTTCTCTGTAAACCCATGAACAAAAGACAAGTGAAAGGGGAAAAAAAGGCCCTGATTCTTAAAGACAGTTGGGTGGTGTAAAGAGTCCTAAAGAGATTTTCCAAATCATCTAAACTGACCATGCCTCTGACTCCTGCTAGGAGGCAGAGATCTCAGTGGTGTAGAAAATTTTAGGAATTTACCTGAGCTTTTCCATTCTACCTCTGCTCACTGCTGTGTTCCAGCAGCGTGTGTTCTGCTGTGCTCAGCTGACCACTCAGCAGTGAAATGATTAACATTTATTAACAAGACTTTTAGAAGGGCTCTTTCTTACATTTCACATTAAACTCTAAGTGCTGCTGCAGTACTTACCGACTTGGAGTTGGCTGACACCAAGCTGTTGAGAGCACTGAAACCAATCTTGATGTTAGACCTTCGTTTTTGTTCTGAAAGATGCCTCATCCTTCGATTCTGCATAAAGAAAATCATCAGCTCAATCTATGCTGTTCTCCTTTACTGTTTCACTCCTTTATTTCAGCTACTCAAATTCAGTGTCATTTTTGTTGACTTGTTGGCATTCACAGACTCCCCTGGAATAACTCTCCAGAATCTTAATAATTAATTGAGAGTGTGTTTGTGGACCAACCCACCTCTGCCATCTACACCTGTTTAAAGCATCACATCCCGGGATGGCAAGGAGAAAATCTGAAAGATTATATTACCTGGAGGTTCTAGACTTGTACAGTATGCACATGATTTATTACTTGCCAGCAAGGCACACAAAGGTTTGAAAGATACTATTTGTCTGTGGAGTGCTTTAACAGAAAGAAAAAAAGTCACCCTACACCTCTTTCTAAACTTGAGCTGTGTCATCAGGAAGTACAATATTTAGGATTTATATTAACAAAAGAACAAAGATCAGTAGATCCAGAATTGGTCCAGCCTGTGGTAGAAATATCTCACAATCAGTAACAAAGCACACAACTGGCAGGATTTTTTTAGGCACAGGAGGATCTTGCAGCTCGTGGATCCCAGGGCTGGGGAGCTACATAAACCACTGACAGGAGCTCCCAAGGTTGGTGTCCATAGAAAAAGAAGACTTTCCAAGCTATAAAAGGAGCTCTAGTTTCTGCTCTGGCGCTGGGAATGTCAGATTATTCCAAGGCCTCTGAACTGCTGAGGACGAAGGAGCAGCCGGCAGATCCCTTCCCAAAGCTGGGGCCACACCGCCTCCCTGTGGCTCCTGCCCAGCTCAGCTGGAGCCTGGATCAGCCAGGGATCATCCCTGGGATGGTTACACAGCACAGACACTGAGAAAGGACCCAGGAAGGAACAAAACTACTCCAAAAAAGCCCCCTCCACACAGGTGTGTGCCAGGTGTGTGAAGGAGATGTAGAGACCATAACCGTGTAACAGCCCAGGGATTTCTTTGTTCTGAGTCCCTCCCTGGCAGCACCAGCCCAAGTTGTTCCTACTGCTGCACCACTCAGTTACTGCTTTTTCCTGGGAGTCTGCCACAGGCAACTGGGATGAAGAAACGTCTTTAACAGAGTTTGCCTTTTGAGAACACATTCCTGCCAGAGTGAGGCTTTCTGGCAGCAGCTCACCATCACCACTTTACAATGGAAGAAAGCAATGTAATAAAGCAATGAAGCAGTTGCCCAAAACCAAAGAAAATGCAGGTTCATGAGCAGAACTGAGAATTTCAGCGCCCTCTATGCCTTGCCAAACTGAAATAACCGTGTTACCTAGCAATACAGAAGTGTTTAATCTAACTAATAATACAGAAGAACAAAAGCCCATACATCTGGAGCCTGGAAAATATCACTGTTTCTCTCTTGTCTTACAAAAGAGTTACTAACAGTACACATCCAAAGCAATTCCTGTCAGAGCAGGTGTATTTACATGGCTGTAAAGCCTATTTCACAGCTATGTCCTTGATTTTCCACTTTCCCACCATCAGCCAGCCCTACTAATTTGTTCCTTTGTTACCTTACTCTCTAGCAGCAGAACAGGCTGCATCCACTGCTTGTGAGCTTTCATGCCAAGCAAATCGCTGCCAACTTTGATGAGTAACTTGCAGCATTGTCAGCAAGGGGCAGTTCTGGTTGTCCTCTGCAACAGATCTAGACCTGAGGCTGCAGGTGTTAAACTTACCTTTCTGCCCTGGAGTAACCAAACTGCCATCAACTCACAGGGTACACAGAGCCAGAGAAGCCAGAAGGGGGCTGGCACTTGCAGAACTGTTAAGTAATGCTCTCTTTCACAACAGAATGAATGAGAGGGTTACAGCTGATTGTCCTGATGGGGTTTTTGTGGAGAAGTTTCTCATACCACTACAGAAAGTGTTCTGACAAGGTCAGTTGGCGTGCGAGGTACCACCAATGCTTGGGTGCTATCTCTAGACCACCCAGTTCTTACCCCAGTAATTCTCCAAGGGTTTCACAGGTGTAACTTGTAGAGTCTGTGGAGCAGCATAGCATCACTGGAGACATGTAAATAACTCAGCAGGTCAAGAACTTCCCCTCCAGCAATGGCCAGAGTCCCGCAGACTGAAGAGTCCCAACAGAACAATGGCAAAAAGCCACGGTTTAGAACACTAAGCCTGGAACCTTTGACCAAGTAAACTGACACCTGTCACAACACTCCTGTGAGCCACAGCAGGAACTGCTGTCATGATCACAAGGACCTGCAGAGGTACAGCAAAGACTGGCCCTTCTGGTGACACATCCCTGAGGAGCAGAGTAGATTAGAGCGTGATATTCTGGATTTCACAGAGCAGCACGGATGCAGCAGTAAGCTAAGCCTGACACACTACTATGCTACTGTCCTGAAGCACAACTTTCTCTAGTCCATGCTCAGACATCAGGATAGAAAAGTACTTAGGAAGGCAAAGAAGAAAAGCCCCTCAAAGGAAAGGACACAAACCTTAAATGCAGCCATAGTAGGGTCAGTGGCAGGTTTTCCTGAGCAGCTGTTCTGAGGAGACTGTGGACTGGGGCTCTGCTCAGAGGTGCAGGGGGAAGCTTGGCCTGAATTCTGACAGTCCCGGCCTTCATAAAGGAAAAAAAAACACAAGACACATTAACAAACAACTTTCTGTAGCAAATGTAATTGCTGAGAAGTTTCTACTCAGAACTGAACTGAAATGCAGTCAACAACCAAATTACACTGATGCAGCAACCACATGCTAGAAAACATCAAGACTGCTGGAAAAGCTCAGGATATCATGTCACACGACACATCCTGAATAGCAAGATGTAACAGTCCTTTCACACACACATATTTCAGCAAAAGCATGTTGGATGCAGAGGTTGTGATTCCATCGTCCTGCTGGACTCCCCCATTTGTCTGTAAAGGCCTGGGACATGATGGTGACACTTACAAGCCATTTACCACCAGGATCAGCCCAGGGAATGCTCCATCAATGCACATGCAAAAGGAGTCTTTGCACTTACCTACAAGGATTGTGTCTGAGATCCTTCAGTCACAAATCAGAGCTATGACACTGAACAACAAACCTATTCAGCCCTTCCTACACAGATGCCTTTCATTTCTTGGTGACTACGACAGCACATCCTTTTAGAAAGGAGCCACTCACAGGAAGCACAAAATCACGGTTTTTGGGGACGCTGACCAGTCATTTAAGACAAAATTTGCAAACTACTGGATGCAACTGAAGCTGTGGGGTAGAAGGGCCTGAAAAGCTTTTCCTTCAAAAATTATCTAGGGATCCACAAGGCACATTTACACCCTGCCTACCCAACAGAAACACACTTCCACATGCAGGGGAGAGAATGCTTACAGCTTCTAACTTACTAGGTGTAGGTGAGGGAACTTGTGAACTGCTACAGTGGGAAGGGATGTGCTCTCCTTTCACCAACACATCCTGGACTACACTAGGAGGGAAGAGATGTGAGACTGTGGACTGGCTTTGTTGACTACTTGGTGCTCGCTGTGCTGGACCAACCAGAATGTTATTACGGAACTCCGTCACCCCGGGAGCCTGGGAACAGCACAGAAACAGCACAGAGAAAAACAGAGGGAAAGAGAGAGCAGGAGGGGCAGTGTGGGGGCAGAGGGGAGAAGGGATGAGAGAAAGGATAAAGTAAGGGGAGAGATTAAGAAAGAAAAAAAGAGAGAGAGGTTTGTTACCTTGCCTTTCACTAAAAGTAGCAAATTAATACATGATTAACAATCTGATGACATGCAACAAGGGCTAATATATAAGGAATTGGCAGGCACCAAAGTCAGGCTTCTGGCAGGAGACCAGTATCCTTTCATAACTTAAAGCAGTACTACAACACATCAACAGCGTAATATACTAAAATCTATCTCCATCTTCCTGCACACAACATACTGGGGAAACCCACTCACATACCCAAGGCATGTTTTCCAATATGGCAGTGGAAAAGTGAGCTCCCTGGGCCCCTTCCACCTCCTGTACAGTTAAAGCACCAACCATCCCCATCCAGAGCACTGTGAATACAGGCATCCTTGGAATCTTACTGTTGTGTGAGACAGAGCCTGTCAAGACTATAAAGTGCTTCCAAGCCCATAAAGTGGCTACATTTAAAACAAGCAAACATAACGCTGAATGCACAAATGCATACGTTGGGTAACAGATGATTTAGTGGATTCGTTACCCGCCTGAGCACATTATGGCCCTCACTGCTTGCAAATAACAGGCCTAGAAAACAAATATATAATTTTTTTTCTTCTCCTTACTCTGACAATTCCAGCTGGTGCAATTGCAACATTAGACTGAGACGTGGGTGGCGTCAAAATCCCCTCTCTTTTTAAAGGTGCTGGAGTTACAATCACAGCTCTGGACTGTCCCTGAAAGGCAGCTGAAGAACACAATTCAGTTAGAATAATTAATGAGACAAAAAAAAAAAAAAAAAGGAGATTATTTTGTATTAAATAACTTGTCATTAAACATGGCTGTGGATCAATGGGCAGCTAAAATGTCACCAGTCTTCCAATAATCTCAACCCCCTTAATCCAGTACAAAGGACTTCAACACTCCAGCTATTTCTGAGGTTTTTAGCATCGCTGTCATTGTTTCAAGGTGAATTTACAGAGGTATGTAGTAATTCAGGGAGATGCAAAGTGTTTCCATTCTGTCAGAATTGGGTTTCACAGGAGGAGGACCATCTTCAGCTCTCCTCTTCCATCCACACTTTGGGATCTCAGCCTTGCTCTGCTGACCCAGGAAGGGACAATGACTCAATACTTCATGTTCCCTTGTATATATATATATTTCTTAAATCCTTTCCCTCAGCACTTCAGTCTACCAGCTTCTTTCACTATCTGGTTTTACAGATGCTTTAGATGACACACAACCACAACACAGCCAAATATGATTGGGAATCAGCATCAAAATTACACAAAATATGCTGAACACCCTGGAGTTCTGCAGTGCTTAGTAGCTAGAGGTAATTCTGAATAGCAGCAAATGTCTCCACATGAATCTGTGAAGATCTCCATGTAATCATGGCAGATGTGCAGTTACTACCACAGCATTCATACTGACATGGTTCTTGCCCAGTCTAGACAGAACACAACTGACCATCCTAAACTGTTACTAAGGGAAGAATCCCACAAAGACACAGCTTCTGTCTGGGTTTTGATAAAACTCAGCCAAACATTTGGCTTCACTTCTGGCTGTACTGGTTCAGCCCTCCTGTGTACAAATAAAGTCACGATGCAAGAGAAGTGTCAGCACAGCTCAGCCCCTGCCAAGCCACCCCTCTGCAGCTCAGCATCAGGATCCTGAAGGACACACACAACAGGACAGGGAGACAGTGCAGGGTTATCCAATGTCCCCTCCCTGACAGTGTCACCTGTGACTGACAGTTGTGTTTTGATTCAACTGGAGTTTCTGCGCAGCCTCCGTAAGAAAGGCCTGTGGATTGCATAAACCTTTTGCCAGCCCTTGCATGGGCCTGTCTGGAGGAGAGCTCTGTCAGTGACACAGGGAGTTCATTCTTTGACCATTCCCACATCTAAAGCTGGAATCACAACCCTGCCACTGTTCACTGATGTTCAGCTGGACTTATGACATCTCTATTGACCTCAAGAGCCTACTCTTACCAGTGCATTAATGCTGCTGCACAGGCTTGGCCTTTCTGACTTCCACATTTGGGGAACTGCAGCAACCAGCAACAGTATTTAGAAGTCACTTTACATGATTCATGTTTCTGTCCTACACATGCATCTTTTGCAGACTTTCCTCTCAAAATCAGCACATTTATCATGAAGTGGTGACAGCAGTGAAATCTTGCACCTGATGAGACAATCTCTACAGATTTTTGAGTCCTTATATCACACAGCAGTTCTAACACAAGATATAATGTAATTTTCTTTCCAGTCAGGAGATGATTCGTTTGTCCTGAACACAAATGACAGGCATAAATGCCTCGATTACAAGTACTGATGTTTATTCTATTGCCAAAAATAAAGCTCTAGTATATATATAAATTCTTGGATTTGTCCCCTGAGCTTGATGACCCAGTAGTTTAGGAACACCATGATCCCCAAACCCATGCCACTAGTCTAGATGAGAAACAAAGCCACTGGTTGTGATGGTCTAGAAGTAAATGGTGGAGCACTGGGAAAGTAATATATGGGATGAGGAACAACCCAGGAAGCACTGAGAAAAGTAGGAGCAAAGGCTTTCTGAAAATGAGTAGCCTACAATCTTTACTAGGTGAGAAAAGCATGTCTCAACTGGTGAAGGTACATGGACTATTGGTTTATAACATACTACAGATAGGAACACTGCCATTAACACCCTTGTGCTATTAATCATGGACCAAATAGATCCCAGTGATATCCTAGACTTAGATCTTGGGTCTGTCCTTCTACTGAACAGTGATTTTTCTTTTTGGTGGGTAACCTCACTATCAGGCCTTGGCAGACACACCTACTCCCTAGTAAAGCCTGTTTAACATTACTCCTCCAGGCAGGCTTTTTCTTGAATTATTGCTGCACATTTCAAGTGGCTGAAGTCACTTGGCCCCCAGCCAGCACAAATCTAAAAATAGACTGCAATAATCCCAAGAAAAGCGTTCTGTCTGTCCTGCTCCAGCCTTGAGCTCTCCCACAAGAACCACCTCAAGCACAATTCTCGCTCCGTATCTTATTATTCACTTAGTGCAGCATCAGTGGCTCCAAATCCCACCCAGAGTGGAAGTCCCAGGTGTTCCTACCCCCACCTGAAACCCACTCCTGACTTAAAGCATCTCAAGGGTCACTAGACTGCTTGAGACAGATCTCCAGCTCCCTCAGGAGAATCTCCTCCACTGTGGCTGAATGCTCTAAGGGGCAGTTAATCACACCTAAATCCAGGGTTCCTACAGGGCAGGAGCACAGAGCTGGTGCAGCTTCACAGCCCATCACAGACGTTACAGACCCCCTTTTGCAGGTCAGCTTTTCACACTCAACCAAACTGCTTCCAACCCTTGAAGCAGTCCAGAGCATCCCACTCAACAGTGCAGCCACTGCATTCAGCCAGTGGATTCAAGGGTTCTGTGGACACACTCAGAAGCTCCATTTTAACTTCTTATGTAAAGCAAGAAGGTCTTCTCCTCCTGCTAGTCCCACTTAGAAAACAAAAACATCCTCCCACACAGCTCCTCACCTGGGGTGATGAAGGCATTCTTTACCAATAAGGACACTGTTTCAAGCTTCGGAGCAGGCACTATTTTTTGTGACTGTTTGGGCCTTGTCCCAGCACTGGCCAGTGGAACAGGTTTGGGGAGTGCAAATGTCAGCTGGGACTGCAGCTGGGGCCGGGGCTGCCCCTGCACCACAGCAGTCTGGAAGGCCAGGTTACAAGGCACTCCTGCCCCCGGCTGCTGCGTGGCCAGGACCAGGCTCTGGCTCTGGCTCTGGCTGAAGGTGGTGGCAGGGGCGTTGTGGGTCAGCGTGGCAGAAGCCGTGTGAGTGATGACCGAGGAGTCACAGAGGCTGAACTTGGGAGTTTCTGGAGCAGCGAAGGCGGCGGGCGCGGGGCTCAGGCTGGAGCTCAGCGGCACCGCGGGCAGCGGGGATTGCTGCTGGGAACTCGCGGGTTGCAGCACCGGCAGGGGAGGCTGGAACACTGACATGAAAGTTTGTGGCCCGCTGAGAGACGAGTCAGGAGGGAAGTCTGCCGGCTGGATGAAAGATCCCTCACTTCTAATGCTGGAACACTGGTCAGCAACAACGTCAGGAATGACAGGAGCAGGTACTGAGGAAGGAATCAGTCCGTCACTGATGTTTCCTGCTGGAAGCGTGCTGGGCAACGATCCCGATGGCAGGACAGGAGACTGCGAGACAAGGAAATATCACTGACTCAGACATGTCTGAACTCCTCCTGAGAGGACATGGCTCACGTCAGAGCCTTCAGTTTTAAACCTCTCTTACCTGGGAAGAGTGGCTGCTGCTGTCTGTGGTAGCTGAGCTGACAGCAGACACGGAAGGGAAGTAATTGCTGGAGCGACTGGGCGTGAATAATTCTGAAACATGAAAAGTCACCTATTAATTTTCTACTTCTCATACTCAAGATATAGCACTGATAGATCCTAAAATTCACAGGAATATCAGTATTATTTAGCAAATAATAAAATGATGAGATTTTTGCTTCATACAACTGCTGTTGCCCGAACAGTGAATTTCTGTCTTCCAGAGGAACTGATCTCTTTGGGGCTGACTCCTTTAACTTTCATGCAAACTGGAACAATGCAAAAGTCAGTCCTGTTAAAGGTTCATCTACACACAGACAGCCAAGAGCTGATCCTCAGTGAGTACCACAAAGTACAGCAAATAGATATGACTCTTTTCTTCCATGAAGATCCATAACCATCAAAGTTGTCAGCAGTAATTTAATGTTATATGAAATTCTTGACAGTGCCATAAAACATTCAAAGATTAACAAAATGGTAAATGTCTTTATCACTACAAAGTGTGAAATGGGGAAACCTTAGATGTTTGTAACACAAACTTTAAAACCTAGTTCATAAATTACTGCCAATATTTAAGAAATTAATGAACTCTATATATGATTCTTACCCTGAAAAGGCTCAAAAGTATCCATAAAATCAAAATTTGGCTGGAGAGGAATAAGCCCTGGTTGAATCATGTCAGCATTTCCTAAGTGTCCTGCAAAATTCAGCAGACAGATTAGATTAGCTTCCCATCAGTCACATAATAACAGCAGCAGGAATAAAACATCCCACAGCCAGGCTTGGCCACAGTGTTACACAAAAACTGCTGCTGAAAGGAACTGAGCATCTGCTTCTCTTCAGAGCTACAGCACAGACCAGATATCAAAGCCATTGGGGAATGAAACTTTCAATTACTAAAATGGAAGAGGTGAAACCTGAAGGCTCTAACTGACATCTGGGACTGCCAAACTCAGATGCCTCCTGCTCCCAAACCTCCTGTCTTGCCCCTGCTGCACTACACACACTACACACGGCCTGACCCACCACAACTCACAGCAGAGTATTTTAAAGTAAACCACCACCCCTTTCATTTGCCTTGAGTACAATTCATGTAAACCATGGCTGCTCTGGAGTTGCTCATAGATCCATGCAGCAAGGATGGTGAACAGTGGACATGTGCTGTCCCATCAGATAGTCAGAGCCTGCAGTCAGAGCTGAACAGCTCTTGGGATTGTTTGTACAGATGAAACTTGCACTGGTTCTACTGGACAAAGCCAAAGAAAAATACACAGGCACTCCCTTAAAAATACACACATAACTATGCTATGAGATAAATCACAATGCCTTCACCACTGATAAAGTAAATGCTGCACATTACAGACTTATTCACAGCAACATTAGGGGGCAAAGCTGGGAGCAGCACAGAAGAAGGTAAGACAGAATCATAAGACAGCTACATTCCCTGACCTGTTTTTGTGTGTATCAGCAATATAAGACGTATTTCTTAGGCAAGACTACAAGAGCAGCAAAGCAACAAACCAGAGTTTTTGTAGGGGCTCTCACTGCAACATAGCTACAGCCAACAAATACCTATGTCCCTGGAATTTGGCCAGGAAACCAGCTGATGTGAAGAGAGTGTGGAGAAGAGGGTGTCGGTGAACTCGGACATGAGCATGTCTGCATCCAAGAGGCTGCCTTCCTCCATGGGGACAGGGGTTTCTCTGCCATACCTTCTTTTCTGCCAGAGAACCACATCATCATCCTGTCAAAGGAAAGGAAGAGAGGTCAGGCAATGCCAAAGCAGCCTGGTGCAGATCTATAAAAGCAGCCTTCATTTTTCACATTTTTAAAGAAAGAACCTCTGTTTGAGGAGCCATCAAATGGACTGAAACACACCACTGGTGCTTCTGATACAGCAGCAGCTTCAGCTCACTGAAATACCACAACACTCCGGCAAACGTTTTTGCCCAAAACCCAGATATTGACTAGAAGTACATACGACAAATAACAACACTTCCTTGTTTGATTGATTACACAAGTATTTTTGCACCTACTTTAACAGTCCCTTGGTTTGAATAAAGTTTAAAAATAACATGACTAGCAAGAATGCAAAAAACAACTCTTGTCTTGTGAGATGTATCTGAAACTCTGACGCACAGTGAAGTGCAATTGAACTCAGAGTTTGCACAAGACACATTTTGCCCATGAAGAATACAACATAATGTGACTTGGCTAACCCATCCCTCACTACAGGCTGAGTTAAACTGCACTGCCTTGCAAAAACAGCAGAACAGTGCTTCTGATCATCAGTTTATATACCCAAAGAATGTCTGATAGTTTAAAGGGACACACTAAATGGTGATACCATTGTTCCTTTGACCATTTTGTCCTTTTATAGGATCCTGGCATATTATCTGCCTGAGCTGTGGGCACAGCAGGCTGATCTGCAACATGCAGCTCCCCACATCTTCACAGATCCAGTTACACAAGCGAGGCAGCAGGGCCAGTTACAACTCAGTAACAAGATGAAATCATGTGCCAGCCCTCAAAGAGATTGATCTCCCTGGGCATGCAATGCTGATTCCCATTTCTTCTGTCACAGCACTTTACATTCAACCTCTCCTCCCTCCAATTTAAGCTACAAATCTTACATTGCTCTCTGAGGCACAGAACATTAAGGTGTCTAACCTTAATTAAGGCTTAAGCAAGATGCTTGTCTTTAGATTTTAATCAAAGCAAGATACTGCACAGTACAACTTTGTTATCTATTGCAGGTTCTACAAGCATAAATGCTGCCAGTTCTCAGTGGTGTTACCTACCCTGACCAAACTTGAGAGATCTTCATCTTTGTGTTTCTGTAACTGCAAAAGGAGAACAGAACAGATGGTGAAGTCAGAATTGGTCTTGTATGTGCCAGTGGAAGACCTGATTTTGCAAAACTTTTAAGACCCAATCATGCACAATCAGTCCCAGCACAATAATTTTTAGTTAAGTGGAACTAATTAGATGAGCATGTCTGTACCAGCTTATCACCTGCTTTAAGTACTCTTGCATGCCAGAAAGAGTGATAGAGAAACTCAAAAAGCAACAACATACTGATCAAGCTCAAGCAAACTACTTTTACTATGTAAACCAACAGACCCTTTTCTTGAAGTATGTTCTCCACTTGTGGTATTCCCTAATGACTATTTCAATTCTTCGTTTCCAGTATTTCCCTTCTGTTGCAATAGCCTGAGAACACAAACACATACCATGAATTACACGGAATCACATAAGGGCTGAATATTCAACACATTTCCAAGCAAATATTCAGGCATAAAAAATGCAAAAGAAAGCATGCTAAATCTGTTTGAGCTCATGTATCAGCAGCCCACACTGTCCCGGAGTTCAGCTATCACAGAGCAAATCTGACAGTATTAACTTCATCTTTCCCACAAAAACCAAACACAAGATGATGTCTGACTGCACTGTCAGCATCTCCCACAGCAGCTCAACCATAACCAAGAGTTAAGAAATGGCAAAAAAAAACCCTTTAAAATTAATTTACTGAAATATAACATATAAAGCACACAATATCCTGTGAATTTCACAAGGTCCATGCATAGACACACACATAAGCAAAAGCTGCTATGAATGACACAAAGCAATAGAAATCTGATGTCCAGCTCAGGGAGGACCTTGCAGGCCACACACTGATGGCAACAAAAGGATCAGACAGTATGGGTCTTCAATGTATTACAGAGAGCAGTGTGTAAGTTGGGGAGAGCAGACTAATGAGAGCCTTAACTTTGTGTTCGAGGGTCACTTTCAACACAAACATCAACACTGTTCTTTCAAAAACCTGAGACAGTTCCACAAACTCATCTGGAACTCCTTTGAGTTATAAATTATTCTAGAGTTATGCAGTATAGAGAGAGCCACATATTGCCACATCAAGGGCCTCACTGGTTTTCTGCAAGGAGCCAGAGGGCAGATGTTAGTTTTCATTTATGTTTACAGGAGCATAAAAATGAAAGAACACAAACTCATATTTGATCTGTCTGTGAAACTACCTCGACACAGAAAAAGAAATTGCTTTCTCTTTTGAAACGACACCTCTCCAATTATATAGAATACAGAAAACTCTCCCAGAGTCACTTAGATTCAGTCCTGAAAATAGTCATCACTCTGATTTCCCACTGACTACCAGTCAGAAGACAGCATTGGCTGTCAAAATCTTAACTACACAAATAGCACTTCTATGACTTATGATTAATTACTATAACATTAACATAAGTTACACAGATAACAAATGTCCTTCTGGTTGCACCCTGATCATCCTAACATGATGACCTAACAAAACCGGGTTCATTCTGCTTTTAGTGGTTCTTTCTAAATAAGAACAGAGCACAGATTGGCTATGCTGTCCTTGTTTCCAGCAGAGCAGAAAATCCTGTTACAAACTGCAGAGCTCACTGGGCTGTTCCTGGGGTTTCACACACCTCTGGCCGCCGGTGCTCATCGACGTCCACGGAGCCGTCCAGAGGGGTCACAAAGTGGCACACGGGGTTCTTGCGCTTCTCCAGGTCTGAAACAACAGCGGAAAGGCAAGTGCTGAGCAAGGGCAGGGTCTGCAGAGAGCTGTCACTTCAGTGGCAAGGTGTGACAGGGAGCCTAGCCAGGATTCCTTCCCCACAAACAACAGGAAACAGGGAGATCTCGGGCTGTGCTTGGAGCACTCAGCACATCCTCAGTGTGAGTACATGCAGCCCTAATCCAACAGCGCTGCCTCTGGAACATCAGACCTTGAGCAGATTGCTCAGCTTTTCACGAGGCAAGAATTTCAATTCTCTTGTTCTCACTGATGTCTCAGAAAAGACTCACCCCCAGCACGATACTTACACTGCATGTACCAGGCCCTCCAGATGGCGTTATTGAGACGGATTTTATCTCTCCACTGAAGCTTCAATCCCTTAAAATTTTTCCATTTCGGTGAAACCAACCTTCCGCTGCAACAAAACAGACAACAAATCATTCTGCTTTCAGTTTTTCTCTCTCCGTTCAAGACAAAGCATCCTCGTAAATCAGCCGAACTGTCAACAGATAAAACAACAAGCCACGCTTGGCCAGTCACAACTTTTGCTGTCCACAGCTCACTGAGCCAGGAGCCAGAGATTAATCCAGTTTTCAAGAGTCCTCCGTAAGAACTAAGAACTGTCACAATTGGTCTCACGAACATCATCAGGAACGAAATTCATTTCACCCACACTTTTTTCTTTGCCAGCATCACACCTTTTCTAATCCCCACCTATGAGCTTCCACCAACGGGGATCGAGATCATTTAAAATTAAGAGCTGCTGTATGTTTGGTCAGATACACTTCCATTCGATTTTCCAGGCTGGTAACACTGGAAAGGAGGAATGAAATGCCAGTTCTGGCCCATGAAAAAACATAACCCACCAATTCTACACTGCTGGTAATCAGAGCTGGGCACAAAGGAGTACCAACACGTTAGAAAGAGTAACTTTTCTCCAAGAAAGCGTAAGGCTGGAAAAAGAAATGGCTTATGCATGAATGCTCCTGGGAGGTGGAAGGAAAACGGAAGGGAAAAGGAAGAATCAGCAGGGACTCTAATAAGCACTGTATAAACATGAACTACCCAGCCCATAAAACACACCTTTATGAATCATTAATCCATACTATTGACAGGACAGAGTAAGTATGAAACACTCATAACACAGTAAAATTCAAGCCAGAAATTAAAGTATAGGAACTGTTCCTATCCCGGGTTCTCTCTCTTCTTTTGGGGGGTTTCAGCCCCACATCTTTCAAATTTAGGTCTCCTGTGCTGTTTGTGCAACCTTGCTGTGAGGGAATTGGACCAGCAATACCAACTGCAACCCACAAAGCAACAAAGGAAACTGTTTCACCTTGACACACCACGAGCATCAGGTCAAGGGGTGATGGACATGAAGGAGTGACAGGAGCAATGGCACCTACAAACACTCTGCCCTCTCAGAACAGATCCCCTGAGCCTGTGGTCAGTCAGGAATGGTCTCTGCCATGAACTGCAGTGGCACTGGAGAGGTACCAGCACAGACGGTGCCCTGGCACAGGCCATTTGCCTCACACATCCAGTACAAATGAACTCGGACAGGAATTATTTATCCTTAAAAGCTCATTTCACATTTAAGCTCTAAAATGGCTGTGCAAATAGGAAGCACATCCTACAGAAGTGCAATGCACTTCCCCTGGCTCACCAAAGCCCATGCATAGAGCCTGAGGGTGGAGAACTGATGATTCCCAGTTTCCTATTTGGTCTGGGAAACCTCCCAACAGCAGCTCTTTTTGAAGAAACCTTTTAATAAAAATTGCTGTGCCATAAACAAGTAAAAAGTTCTCAGCCTAAATAAAAGTTACCAGAATGCCAGAGCTGCCAGTAAGAAGACACTAAACTAACATTTTTGCACTTATTTGGCTCACCATTTCTTTCCTCCCTTGCTGACACCGCAACTGCTCTCACACTCAGGTACTGCCACAACTCTGACACTAGCAGAGGAGCAAATGCCAGCTTCAGCCAAGAGACAGATGAAGAAAACCAGCTCTGCTCTTTCAATTTTACTACTATACAAACGTCAATTGTGGCAACAGGTTGTAGCAACGCACCAGCACATTAGTTGTTGCCTGATTGTGAATTTTCTTTTTCCTCCTTGTCCTCTTTAAAAATAAACTGCAATGTTCTTACATGCACAAGGAAGGAGATGTAGAGACCAGGTATGAACTGCACTAAAAAGATAATTCCCAGCAGGAAGAGAACAGGTGAGTGACCAAGCTGTGAGCCCTGTCCATGCCCAGCTGCCCCTTTGGGGTATAGGCTGTACACTGGACTATGTCACAAGGCTCTGCTGCAGCCTTTGGGACGCTGGTGCTAGACAAAAATTTGAGTATAAACAAAATTTGGTACACAAAATAGAACATGAGCACCCCCAAGACAAGCAGACGTGCTGGAGTAAGCAACTTCACTGAGAGTGAGAGCAAACCATGTAAACTATTAGCAAGGAATAGAAAAATCACTGTTAATGTACTTGTGCTGTCATTGGGCTTTAAGGCACTCAGTACCATCAGACTCAGTACCATGGACATTTAGGAAATCCTTCTGGATTATTTCTTTTCAGTAGTGCATCCATACGCCACTCTTTGAAACACTCCCAAAACTCCACTTCTAAATTTCAAGACTTCTAGTTAATGGAAAGATCTCCAACTATTTCATCTCACTGTCACCCAACCCATGTGCCAGGGCAGAGAGTGGATCTCCATCCATTTAATATCTCTCCCATCGCTGCAAACTACCCCAACACCTTCAGTGTTCACTGCACAGCCAGCTCTGCCTCAGAACCATTGTACACTTTATCTTTCCTTCTAAACCCAAACTAAAGCACGTATTTTCCTGTTTCTCATCTGTACATTAACAGTTTGGAGACAGGAGATTAACGTGCTGATGCATCACCAGCACTGACAAAGTGCCCTCATGCCTTTGACTAAGAAATCTGTCAACTTAATATTCATCTCTTCATAGCTCTGTGTGACTCGACAGTTTGCCAAAGCAACAAAACTCTAATAATCTGCACTCAAAATAACAAGAGCAAATGCTTTTCTATAAAAAGACTAAAAGGAACTGTAATCAAGTCTGGTACACTCCTTGCATCTTCAAAGAGCTAATTAAAACTGGAATTAAAACACAAAGAGTTTAAAATATTTTCAATTATATTCTTAGAAAATGCTAAACAAGACTAGTACATCAAAAGAAGGAAGTGATTAAGAACCTATTCTTAAAATAATTATTATTTTTAGTTCCCATGGGAGCAAAACACAAGTCCAGCTTGAGGTCATAAGTGAAACGACTTCAGCCTCAGTGGAGAGGAATCAGCATGAAGCTGACAACAATATTTAGACACTATTCCAAATTCCAAAGTCAATGGAAAGTCAATTACTTTGAACAGCACTGTGACTGAGAGCAGCTGCCTAACTGAAAGCAGTCTTCAGATTTTAAAGCAGCAAAACAACAACAAGGAAAAAACCCAAACAACTGGAGACACCATCTGGCTGCTGCTCCTGCCAGTTCTGTAAGACTACACCAACTCCCACAGCAAATGTGCAGCAACTTCCCAACAGGTGGATGGTCACCATGAACCTGCAGCACAGCCCAAGAGCACACCAGTGCTCCAACAGCTGCTGCAGCTCTGCGAGGATGCTGCTCCCAAGGAGAGGAGAACATCCCAAGGGAGAACTGGACCCAACAGTGCACAGTTCAAGCCAGGATAGCTGTACCCACTTGTGGGAATGCTGGTGCTGGACAGAGGGTGCCCAAGCTGAGCAGCACAGGGAGCCAGGCTCCCGGGTGCATCCTGCAGGGAATGCTGCTGCCAGAAGCTCAGCTCATGTAAGCAATGCTGCAAGAACAGGTGACTTTCATATTCTCCTCATTATCATACACAGATCAAATCAAAGCAGCTGAAAACCATCTGATGGGTGACTCGCGATGCATTCCAGTAGCTCAGCTCAGTCTCCCATGAAGAAATCTCCACCTCCTGAGTCCAAATGTCCTCATCAAGTGATTTGATCACAGCAAACCAGCCAAAAAAGCTTCAGCTCAACAGAGCTGGAAATCCCCTTGGAGACAGTGGCCCCAACGTGCTTTGGAGGGCTGTCAGAGGAGAGGCTGCAGGCACCCGAGGCTGCCACTTCCATCTGCTGCAGCTTTCACCTACGAGTCCTGGATACACCAAGCGAGGCTAGAGTCCCGTTCCCGAGGTTTTTTACACGCATTTTCCCAGCTCAGGAACTACACCTCAGGCAACTGAGATCCAAGCAGGCAGATAACACAGCACTGATCTCTCACAACTCTCCATTTCTAAAACTCCAGTGAAAGCAGCGGTGTTTTAAAACAATTACAAACCTTCAAACATCACAAAACTTACAGCAAAGTACAAGAAACAGACATCCACTGTGAGAGTGTGACCTGATTCCCTTCAACACCTTTGATTTTTAAATTTTTCTCCTATCAACTGAAATCTAATTAGGGAGCAGGTTTGTATTCTGACAGTATCCTGACAGTATCCACATACAAGCCAAGTTTTGCTCTGAAAATCTCTTTGTTCTAAGTTAATAACACTCAGTTAGTTATCTAGCATGATATTTCAGTGATGCTTTGGACTCAGCAGAGACAAGGCAAAGGGGTGACCCTATTTCTTAACAGATACACACGAGATGCCATTCACTGCTACAAAATTTAAACCAGTAGCTCTCCCTAGCACTGAAACAACATTCAATTAATCAACTCAATGAGAAACTCCTTCCGACATCTGTAGAAGCAGGCTCAAGCTCTGAGATGACTCACAACAGAAGAATCCCCTGTTCTCCTCCCTTAATCAGAGGATTTTAAGATGGACTTCAGTCAGCATAAAACCACAAGACACAAGCACCCTCTGGATTTGGGCAGAAAGGGACATTTATCTGTGTGCAAACCCAGAAGAAATTGAGGGATTTTTCATTACTCATTAGCATTAAGAAACGCCAGCATTTTAGGAAACTGGTTTCTACAAAGAGCACTGAAGGGGCACAGAAGCAGACTTTAAAATATTAAGATAAATTCCATATATTCTCCACTTAACAGGTGGTTTGAATACATGTTGATTAAATGGAAACTATATGGTATAGCATAGTAGAGTTTATGGGTTTTACACAGCTCAAATGCTTTATTCAGCTGTTTCTGATTCATCTTGCAGTTCCCCACTTATCTCCCTCAGAAACACTCACAACAGTACCACAGCCTTATGTTTAAATCCTTTTCTAATATAAGGCAATAGGGAAGAGTTTGCTGTAAACATCAGCCTGAAAAATCCCCTTTTCCCATGCAGAAAAATTTAAGTTTATTCTCCACACCATGACATGTAGAAGTTGCTGAGCGGGAATTTCAGCTGGGAAGTGATCTTGGGATTGTAGTGAACTAAATGCTGCACCAAGTAAGAAGTTTTTTAAAATATCCTCTGAGGACAGAATGCAGGATCTCGTGCTTAAAGGAAGGAAAGAGTGAATTACATCCCCATGGCTACAAAGTGTGTGAGTGACACAGTAGAACTAGGACAAAGATTTATTTTTTTTTATGTACCACTGTGCTTTGCACATAAACCCCTAATTTCCACCCTCTCATTTTTCACTTGTTTTGATAAGCAGAGACAAGGAAAACCTCTGGCTACATTTGGCTCCCTAGCTCAGGAGGTTTTATTTTTTCTCTTGCACTCAGAGAGCACCTGGCCAAGATCTGTGGTACATGGAATTTAAACACAAACCTCCAAGTGCTGTGGTTTAGATTCCACAGGCCTGTCGTGCTGCCCAAATATGTATTTCCAGCAAGCCCAGCAGATAGGCTGGAAGGCAGCTACTGCCTGTCTGCAGGAATCACTTCTCCTACAGATCACCGGAGTCTAACGTGCTATGGCTGTAAATAAACCATTTTGTTTTCAAATCTGAATTTTGTCAATACAGTTTATAGGAACAAGCTACAGAAATGTCCTGTGTTTTCCTGTTTAGGTAATGGATTCCCCCCCGCCTTTGTGCCAAAATAACTCTTCCTTGCCTTATTAGCTCCAGCCTCAAAACCCACTTCCTCCCTCCCCCCAGTTCCTTCCTGTACATAATCATGCAATTTTTTGAGGTAAGGGAAGAATTTTACTTTTATTACAGGTAATGGCAGTGAGGCTCTTAATTTAAGTAACAAGACAAAAATCAGACTTGACAGTACAGTAGCTAAGTAGATTAGCTTTTTCAGCAACACAGAAAAGGAACTTTCTGGCTTCTCCCCAGCATTTTTTTTTGAAGGTGTGGTTTTAGTTTGTTTTTTAATCTCCAATCTGTTTTGTTGGGGAGTTGGGCCTGTCAGCTCAGCTCTCCAAGAGCCAAAACTAACAGTATTTGCCCAAACAAAGGTTCATTCAGAGAATCAGATTATAAGCATTGTGTGTTGGAGCAAAGGGGCAGGCAAGAGAAACCAAAACATTTCTACACGGCGTGAATGTGTGTAAGACTGGCGAGGAGACCACGTTTTAGCATCTTACAGTTCCCACCTACAAAATTAATCCCAGCCGCTGCCCAAGGATACTAATCCCAGACAGAGCTCATTTTAAAAGGCAGATTTAGGGCAGGTCATTTGCTTCATCACCTGGTGCATCCTCCTTCCCTGAAATCCTGCAGTAGCAGGCTCAGGGTTGTGGAGGGATGTTCTGCTGCCCACAGATCACGAAGGACAGCTCTGTGCTGAAGTTAAACACTTTAAAACAACCAAAACGTCCCCTCACTGTTTGATTCATCACCTTTTAAAAATAATAGCTCCATCTTAAGACAGAGATACAAATATTTTTCCTGTGTCATGAGCATTGGCTATTAAGAACTGTTAGAAAAATAAAAACAGAGATCAAATTTAGCCACTGGCAAACTGGAATTCCAACACCTGCCAAGAAACATGTTATCTCAACTGATTCCACACAGGCAGGCTCAGGTATGCACCTCCTGAAACGGAACAGGAAAGTGAAAGGTCAGCTGTATGCCTGAAGCAAATAGTCCTGCCCCAACAAATCCACAAGAAACTATTTATTTATATTATAAATTCAACGCTATTTTAAGCTTGGAAGTTTAATGTGATTTGCATAAAAGAAAGTTTGCAATGCCTGGGCTCTTGCTCAGACAACCTGGTCTATGCTGGACTCAGGAATGACCAGGCAGGTGTTGTGTCAAGGCAGCCTCCTCAGGAACAGCTGAAAACCTCACATTTTGGGAGCATTATCACACCTACCCTGACTGGTTTTCATACCACCACCGCTGTGTCAACCAGGGAAAGGAATCACTTGCTGCAGTTTTAGTCAAACACAACATGACCAGGGCCAGCTGTGTGCAAGGGGAGGCTGCAGGCAGCTGGGAAGGACCATTGAGAAATGCCTTCACCAGATGCAGCTTATGAAAGCATGAAAATAGCACTGGGCAAACATAAAGAACAGTACAAATATCAAGGAAACTTGAAGGCTATAATGTCCTTCAGCCAGTGGCTATTTAAAAACTCAGAATATTTAGACAGTTTCTCATTTCCAGTCAGAAATCAAAGGGTATTTCTAGAAATGTTCTTGGTTTTCAGACACTTGTCCAACAGTGGCTCACTTTAGTACAGAACTGGAACAGCATGAAAAGGAAAAAGCTTCTGAAGTACTGTCATTAATATGCCAGTCAAAAGGCTGAGAAAATGGGCCTTACCATCACATCTGTCACTGCTGACCCTCCAAAAACCTCTCCCTGATCCCTCCTCTCCTAAACTTTGCCCCATTACAAAAGCCACATACTTTGTAACTTTATAAATATCAACACTTTATAAAATGCCCCACACTTCCACTGTCAAAAATCAGGACCTTCTCAAAGAACTGCCAGAAACCCCATCATGGACAAAGAAGCTGACACACAAAACTGACACAGTGCTCTGAGATCCAGGCTCAGAGGCAAATCCCACCCCTTTCGTTGCCCAAATCTGAAATGCCACGATGGAGAGCAGCTGCCCATGGCACAAAGTGTGTCAGTGGCAAAGCAAGGACAGAACACCAGCCAAGCATATCTCAGTCACACACCCTACACTAGAAATGCTACCAGCAAGGGTAAGCTTTAGCAAGGATTAGATTTACATTTTCCACATCAGATCAGTACATTTGGTTTTCCTTCTTTTTTCAATACGTTTTGTTTTCCTTCTTTTTGAAGTGCTTCCTATGCTCTCATGCATGGTGGAAAGAAGTGTCCAGACCTGCTTCAATATAAAGAGAAGTGATCCTACTTACTTCAGTGCCTTGAAATTTTCCACTTCTTCCTAAGGCTTGATTTCTGCCACTGGCTTTCCATCAACCTTCTCAGAATCACAATATTCACTACAAAGAGCTGTTTCCCAATACAGATGATCAGGAACTGATAGGGTTTCACAGTACACCTCATTTTCATTTAAAGGGATGGTTGTTGGTGAGGGACCTTCTTGTATGGAGAGCTGTAAATGTGTCAGCACCTTTTTGAACATTAAGGCTCCAGCCGAGATTAAGGAACTGATCAAGATATGATGATCTGGGACTTAAAAGACTTTTCACACACGGAGCTTCTGAAAAACCCAAACAAACCCTATCAGCATGGCAGATCAGTCCAGCTCTCTGAGCAGCACACATACCACCGATGCCCAGAGCTGTTTACCATGCTTGAGAAACTCGAAACCAGCACTTCTGCCGCAGAGGATACAGTAACATTCTCTGAACAACATTACAAGCCTATAAATACACTGCAAGACTTCGGGGATCTTATTCTGAAAGCGCCTTATGGGTTTGAAAAAGCAGAGATGCTCCCCCAGCTCTCCCCTTGTGACACAAAGCTTTCATCCCAGCTGTCTGCAGCCAGCTCCCTGCAGCTTGAAAAACACCAGGCTGATTCCCAAATTCAGTTATTACAGACTCAAGACTGCAACAGCACACACAGTTTATTCAAAGTTTACATAAAAGCTGAACCAGAAACTGCACAAGAGGCAGAAGCAGGGTAAAGGCACCATTGTGCTACTACTGAAACTACTCAAAGATCAGTCAAAATCCCATAGAAAGATGATGCAGGGAGAAAACTCCTTCCAGAACTTACATAAAACAGCCTGGAATGTGTGTGAGGGGGAAAAAGTCTCTAAAAGGTCATGCACAACTCACAGGAAAAGTCTCCACTTAGACCGTTCTTGGATCTGTGTACAAACAAATGCTGTGGCAATGCTTCACCTAAACCAGCCCTTCAATTCATGGTGAACACCCCACTGCCCTGTGCATGGCCGTGCCATGGGAGCAGCCACATCTCAACCACCACAGTAAAACTCCCCAGAACCCACCCATCCAAGACCACAGACTTCAGGCAAGGTTGAGCGTTTAGAGAACACAGAGCAGAAAACAAACTTCCACCTCCAGGTCACCAGTCAAACTCGAGCTGTCTGCTGCAACGCAGGGGAGGCTGTGTGAGTGACCCTTCCTTAATTAATTGGGACACGGGGCTGGCAGGGAAGCAGCTAAAAATGCTTGTGCCACATAATCCTCACCACACTTTTCCCAGATGGCTCCCGTTGCCTGTCTAGGACTGGACAAGCCAAGGGCAATGCCAGGTTCCCATACACAGATGGAGAGATCAACCCTCTCCTTGGTGGCTGCAGTCCTGCTGAACTGCTGGATCTGTTACTTTATAGTGATGGTGGTTATGGTAACTACACACAGCACAAGACGCCGGTGAATGTTTCATAGCAGTTAACTGCACAAAGCAGTATTTAACCTCACTATACACAGTGAGTTTCAGAAAAAGACATTGGTTTATTGTATGATACCCTTTTAAAGTCATTCCTTTGCTCCCAGTAACCACCATGATTAAATATCAAGCAGCAAAATGGTTTAGAAATTCTCATGCCATTCACCTGTGCACCAGTTAAAAGACACGGCTGGACTGACTTTCAAATGGACTGAGATGGTTTATGTCCCAAAGCAAGAGGTGACTTCACCAGTAAAACATGTGACAGCACGAGCACTTTCACAAATCTTACTACAAGCAAAACAACCAAGTCACTAAATGACCCTCACTCAGGTCTTTTCTTTGAACTGTGTTTTTCCTATGTGCCAAAAATCACAAAAAACCAGTCCCAACCTCCATTCTGTACAGTCCTGTCCTGGGGACACAACAGTCCCTTGGGAAAGCTCATGTGAAAGGTAAATAACAATTTTTTCATGTTTATTGCTATAGAGAGAAGTAACCTCACAAAGTTTCCTAGGATCTGTCTCCCCATCTCCAAATGCCTGCTACATGCACCCAGCCTATAATCACTACATGCCAAGCTTAGACACCAAGCCTACTAATGTGCTAATAAAAACTGCTAATAAAAGTTTTAGTCTCCTTAAGCTCTGCTAAGATTTTTACTGGAGATTTGAGGGTTCTACTTGTACAACTGGATACTAAAAACAGATGGGATCCACGCTGAGTTCCTAAACAACAGCCTTCACAGATCAACATTTTATTAGGAACAGTAATGTATTAGCTTTTATTGCAGAATTCTATGCATCTAATTGCAGAGCTAAACTCTGCTCTTCAGTAACATTTGCTGATTTGATAGAGTAAATAAGTTCAGTAAGTGCAATGGTTTCCATTAAGGGTTAACAATTTCACACAGCACAAGAGATAGAACAGGACTCAGGAATGCTTCTGGTTCCCATGCAGTTTGACTGCAGATCACCCTTCCTCACAGGAGGAATGACTCAGATCACAGGGTCACTGCAGTCACAAACATACTAGCTCTGTGCTTTCCCAAGACCATGGAATCTCCAGCACCTTCAGGCAGCAGCACAGAACGGGGCTGCTGCCACAGAGAGCAGCCACAGCCACACACTCTGGCCTGATCTGCAGCTTCCAGAGACCAAATGCTGCCTGGAATTTTTTCCCAGCTGATACTAAAATACTGTGTAGCTCACTCCAGCACCTGGTACCTGCTTTGGCAAGAGCTGTAAGAACACCCACACAGAGGCCACAGGTCCAGCCTTCCGCGGGCTCAGTCACAGCACGGCTGACAAGGTGCTTGGGGAAGGGTCACAACAGGACGAGCTTGTCCCTATGGTGCTCCTGCCAGTTCCCAACAACCAGCCCCTCCCAGCTCTAAAGGAGAATGATATTAGCAATTGTATTAACTCACTCCCGAAAAGGGAACTGGAGAACTACACAGTTTCTCTTTTTGCTGTTTATAGACACATTCCCCCACCCCAGTTGAGTATGTATATTGATTTGGCAGGACTCTGCTTTGAAAAGGGAGAGATAATGACATTTGTAGTAGGGAACAGCCACTATGGTGACTTCTCAACAGCTTGGATGCCCCTGCTTTTGGACAGAGTGTTTTGGTTTCCCAAAGCAATTATTTCACAATCTGTTTTCTGTTCTAGGTGTCAGATATAGTTGCTAATAATTACCTGAAGTGAGTGCAGTTTCCTCCTTGAGGATATTTGTATTCCTGGTCAAGTCAGCTCTCCTGTCCCAACACTAGGTTCATTTGAAAGAAGCTGACGACATTCAAAGAGCTTCTCTGGCTCCATAACAGATCTAAATATTTCACAACCATATCCAAATCCCTTGACTTAGTCCTTCCTTTCTAAAAGTTTTACAGCCTCTAATCCAGGAAAGTAATTTTTGTATGTTTCCAGGTGGCAAACCTCCTCTACAACCCCTGCACTCATTTTTCTTGCTCAAAAGCTGTGTTTTAAAGAGCAAAAGCAAGGAGTTGATTCCCTTTCACTGCCTCATGCTTTCCCACATCTGGCACACCACCAGCACATTTTCCATCCAAGTTCCCTCAACCTCCATCCTGTCAAGGACAGATGTTTACCAAGCAAACAGAAAGCTGGACTAAGCTGTGCAGATACCAATATGCAGGAGTTTATACAGGGAAACAGTGATACATTTTTTGGACACCAAACAGGACAAGCTAACATGAGAAGCTTGAGCTGTAACATCCAGACCTCTGTGTGCTGCTAACAGAGGAGCACATTTCAGAGCTGTTCCTGAATCCACTACACAGCTTAGCAGCATCAGGACTTTGCTGTGTTGTCTGTCACTCAAATACTGGGAGTTCTCCTGATGCACAGTTGTCACTGTAAATATTATTAACAGAGCTTGTTGACTAGCCATGGCTAAGCTTACTCAGACTACAGCTTCTATGTAAATATACAGAAATTCATCAGGATGAGCAGAGAGTGACTATCAAAGAACAAAACAAATGATATCACTCTTTGCCTTGAGAAATGTGGCAGCAGATAATATCCATATCCAATGACTGGCAGATCAGGAATGCAATAAGATCTTCCACTGCCCTCTTCCTGTTTGGTGCTTCTTCTCTAACAGCTGCCAGACCCAAAAGCTCAGGTATTTCCTTTTTACCTTTTTTTAAGTCTTCCTTTTCATGTGCACACCTTTCCTTTTTTATCTTGGTCACTTCTGCCTCCAAAGTAATGGCTTTCAACAACTAACACGGGCTAAATCAAGTGTCACACCACAGCACCAAAAGCAAAAGTCTGCATGATAAAAAGATAATCAAGAGCAGTCACGGACTTCAAAGAATTACAAAGACACGAGAAGCTCTTCCACAATTCTTGCTCCATTTGGTCTCTGTCTCTTTGTGAGTGGTGTGGACAGTGAGAACAAACTAGATTTAAGATTAGTCTAAAACCTGGATGTAGGATGCAGCATGAAGAGTTGAGAAGAGCCTGTGATGGCTCACATTCACATCAACATACAGTAACTAAATGCTGTGGGCCGGAGTTATTTTTAGGTCTATTGTGAAACCCCACATTCCAGCTGCTCCAAAGATACACCAGCACCACCACACAGGCCTGGGCTCTGTATCACCACCCTGGCTGGCTGGAGTGAGTCTAACCCTTGCCCTACATTAGAATTTTGGTGCCAAGGCAACCAAGTTCCTGCCACAGATGAGGCAAGGTGGACAAGAAATATTTTGGACAACAAGTTCACATGGGCTGGGGAAGGGTTTGGCTGTTGGATACAGAAGTCACTGAGTTGCTGCAGCCTGGCCAGAGGTGTCCCAGCCATGCTGGCCAAGGTCACCTCAGCTGTCGTGTCCTTGAACTGCTGTAGGCAGAGCAGCCGTTACTATGGGACCTTGAGGAATGGAGAGCAAACAAAGCAGCAGAGGGAAAGGAGGCCAGGACTTCGAGTAAACATCCCATGCTGCACAATTCTGAAAACAATGAACTTGACGGATTCCAGAAGCAAAGCCTCCTCCGTGCCTCTGCAAGGTTTGGTTGAATCTTGTAATGCAGACATGTCTCTCATAAAGAACAACCCTACTGATCCCTGAGGAGAAACAGCCTCCACTGGAAGGATCAGTGAAAAGAAAAGGCCTCATTCTGCTTACTTGTGCTTCTGCAGATCTGTTCTAGGCAGCAGAAGAGCAGCAACTCAAACTTCTCAGAACAAAACACTTGCACACCTTCGTTCCTTCGCTCCCTCTGCCTGGCAGGACACAGGACCAAGGTCCTGCACTCACCACAGGGACTCTAATGGCACTAAAGGCTCTGGTGTTCACATAAGCTCTCAGCACAGACACCTCTGAGGACCCACATCAGCAGGACTCTCTCAGAATACCAGGGCAGGACAGAGCTGGGAGGAGCAAACATCCCACAAAGAGGGTTGAGGCCAGGTCACACTTGTAAGCTGCCACCTTCCCCCCAGATTTGCAAAACCCAACTATAAACAATGCAGCTGCTATCTCACTTCCAAAACAAGTAGCAGCAACCCTCTTTCTCAAGAAGAGCAAACCTATTACACAAGAGCAAGGTTATCTGGATCTTCTCCTTACCCCCTCAGTCACCCTGAAGGCTCCACTCTTCAATTCTTGTTCTTAATTCATAAGCCTGCCCTAGGACAAGTAAGCCTCACCCAAAACCAGCAAAGACAAGACCACCCTTCATCTCCTGAGATGGAAGAAATCCTTTCAAGCTCACACGGGAACAAAACTGTAACAAGCATCAGACTCCTTTTCTTGAGTAAGAACAACTGTCCATGGACTAAGGGTGCTCTCTCAACCATTCTTCCTTGCTCCTTCAGCTGAAAGCAGCCTCAGCTCTCTTATTTCTGCTCTGAACTGTTCCCCCAAAATTCTGCTTTTTGCTCCCCAAATCACTGGGAGAATGCATAGGGAAATATTGTTAATATGCAACAAAACAGAAGCACAAACACCATATATGTACTCTACCCATAAAGATATTCCCTGCTTGCTCTGGTGTGGTATAAATGAGCAATAAAGATACCCCTGGAAATCCAGCAATCTCCCACGATAATTTTTTTAAAAATCATTTATGTGTGTATATAGGAAGACATTACAACACCTAAAAAATACAGTAAGAAAAGGCATTAAATATAGCAAAAAGGGCTGTATCCACTGCTTCCTTGCACTACACCATCAGCTAAACTAGAGGTAGAGAGACGAAAAGGTCTCCAACTGTGCATTACTGTTGTAGATAATGTGCTGCAAACACAAAACCAAGGATAAAAAGCTCTCTAACAAGTCATTAAAATTTAACAAGTCATTAAATTTTTTCTTTGCTTTTCAGGAAAAGTGATCCATTCATTAAGCAGCAATGCTTAGCTACTTAAACAGCTGAACCCTTTCCTCACATCACGGTACATCACCAACCGCGTCATGGCAAGGGGTTATCTGTAGGTCAGGAGTATTCTGGCCAAAACACACTGACATATCACTAATTGAAGTGAATCAGATTCTCCCACTAATACCCTGCTACATGATAATCCAAGCAGTGCCCTGCAAGCCCTTTCCATCTGGCATGTCACCTTTTCTCTTACAATCCCAAAGGTGACAAAGCAGCCCTGAGAGCCACTCCTAACACTTTGGGCTTCACATACCTTACAAGTGGCCATGGTCTGGATAACCAGACAAGAGAAGGAATCTTTTCCCTGGGCCTAGATGGCTTCCCATGGTTCTTTCCAATCCCACTTTCTCTTATCCACTGATGTCAGGGCTGGATAGCAAACTAAAAACACTGATCTTTCACAAAGGTAACTGCTGCTGAGCTTGCTCTTAAGGAGCACTCAAGAGTTTCCATACCTTAAGGCACAAAGTGAAATCTGCTTAACAAAAAGGAAACAGGCAATTTCCCTGCAGCCATTCACACTACACAGAACTGCCAAGGTGTCACCCAGGCTCTCCTCACCACTTGCTCCTCAGAGGCATTAAGCCTGGAGGAGACTGATAAGCACACGTATGGGAATGGCAGGAAGATAAAACACGACCCCCACCCAATTCAAGCAAACTTCTGCTCAATCCAACAGTAGATTTAACACAGGGAAGCAGAGCCCAGCAACTGCAGTGCATGGAGCCAAGGCAGGAAAAGAGACGAGGAGCCCTCCATTTCTGCTTGCAGAGTAAAGAATTCCCAAGCAGGCAGGGTCCTCCTGCTGCCTGGAGTGGCACATTCAGCTCTTGCACAAATCTCTCTTGAGGAATGGGGTCATGCCTCCAATGGCTATTAACCATTTGACAGCTCAGACAAGCTCACACCATTTAGACTTCCAAGCCCAACAGAACAAAAGGGTTTTCCAGATTCTCCAGAAGGCCACTGTCAGCAGCACACTCAAGAATCCAGAGTGATGATCCAGATATTACAGGTTTTTTGGGGGGACTGCACGATGAGAGCAGCGATGCCTCTCAGAACCACAGTCAGGGCAGGGAGCAGGTGCTTCTCAGGCAGTTCAGTGAAGGCCAAGGGCACTTAGCAGAGCACTACTTTCCAGAATCATCAGGATTGCCCTTCAAATATCAGCCTGGTTTTATTACCCTGTAATTTCTATCTGTAAGGTTCCTCATCAGTTCAGTAGCTTTTCTAAGGGATGTGTCAGTAAGCTGCACATCTTCATCATCCCCTCCTAAACCTTTCTTCGATTTGTCCTCTTTCCTTTATTAATTTGTAGCTGAAGTGTCATTTTTGATAGGTCTTCCTTTTAGACTTCTCTGCCACCTGACTTCTAAACTCCGTGCCTTCGTTTCCCTCTTTCTAAAAGGCCAGCACACACATCTGGGGCTCTGAAGTGCTGAGACTGTTTTGGTCACTTCAAACTGGAGAAAGGAAGGAAAAAGTAGTAACTGATTTATCTGAGATCAACAGCCAAGAAACCAAGGGTTAGTGAAGAGTTTTGTGCCTGTGTGTCACAAAGTAAATAAGCTGTGGCAAATGCACACTGGAACATTTCCAATGGCAATGGCTGCTTTACTTACCAAGGGATGGCTACATTAATTATATCAGGAGTGACACCAAGTCAGCGTGTTTCATGTTCAAAAACAACCAAAAATTACCTTCCAACTCCCATCTGAGCAAACAAACAAAAAATATTCGAAAAGATCATGCTCAGAATTTTTTTTCTGGTACTAAAACTATTAGAAGCAATTGCTGAAGAACCTTGCTTTTCCTAACCCTATTTTTCAAGCCTTCCTGCTTCAGAAACTGTGACAATAGTGTAACTCTAGCCTGCACTAAAAACAATCAGATACAGGTTTTTCCATCACTGTCTGAAACACAAAGAACCAACTCTATTTTCTTTGGAGGCAACTGAAACAAGTACTTTTCCTAATCATCTTCATAGTTGTTTTATGGACATGTTAAAGGTTTCCTTTCCAGAGCAAAAGGAAAATTGTATGAAAGCTGTAAAATACTTCTATAGCCATCAAAGAGTTTAGAAAGCTTGTCTTTTTCCTCAGAAGTAGCTTAGAAGTTTTGTCTTTAAAGAACTGTTTGTGCCAATGATATTAAGATATCAAAGGGCAGATGAGGGAAGCTGTAAATGCAATTAATTCCTGCATACAAAGAAAGGAAGTTGCAAGCATATAGCCTGTAATCTGTTAATTAAAAATAAAATACCAGATTAAACCCAAACTGGCCCAGGTTTCTCAACTGATAAGGTTTGTTGTTGTTTTGTTTTTAAAAGAGAATCCTTTCTCTCCAACACCAAAAGGCAGCAGGGCAGTATGAGAAGAGTCAAACCAGGAATTCCAGATGTCCTGCCCCCATCTCACTGCTTGATCATCCATGACTTCCATATCTCGATCCATCCAGCTCATTCTCTCCTTTATCAGGCACACCCTCATCATGTGATTCCTATCTAACTCTCCTATCACAGATCAAAGCATGGGGAATAAACACTGGACTTTACCAACTCCAGCCACACCTTCCATAATCTACCTTTACTTTCCATATATTCTTCCCTTTCCTTTCTGTTTCTCCTGCCCTCAACAGCATTACACCGACAGCCTCTTTTCTCCCCAACTCATCGTGATCATTTACTTCTGTCCTTTTATTCAAATCTCATCTAAGTACAACTCCAACCTCTTTTCTTCTCCACAGCCCCCATCACGATTAGAGACTTCCCTTTCCTTCCACCTCTGCTCCTCACTCACAGGGGTTCAGTGAGTTTGTAACCCAGGCTCAAACCCACTCAGTCAGCTTGAGACATCCTTTGTTTGACTTGAACTTTGTATTATCTAATTTTTTCTTTCCTGTTACCATCCCTATGGCCTCTGTCAACACCACCCAGCTCTTCGTGTGGCTTTATCTTGGCCCTTCTAATTCGCTCAATGCATTCCTCAAAGATCCTCTTAATTTCACTCCACATCTCAGTGAGCTTCCAGCCTCATTCCTTGGCCTTTCAACTCTTTCTGCTTTACAAAAGATCTGAGTGCTGTTATTAGGGGGAAAATTCCACCCACCCCCAACAACTTAAAGAGTTCACTCTCTCCTTCAAGCCTGTCAAAATGCCTCTGACGTCCCAGAAATGCCCAGCCTTCAGCCAAAATGGCTACAAAGCTCCCTTTATTCCTCCCCATCCCTTCCCAGCTTGCAGCATCACTAGATACCCTTTTGTTTGATTAAGACTAATCATAGCTTAAGGACACACAGTCAGATAAGCAGCTGCTCAAGTGACTGAATATCAACTCTGCTTTCCAAAAGAATGGAAATTTTTCCCCCCACATGGGAAAGTAACAAACAAGAATGGTTCAGTGACCTACTAAAAGGGGTGTGTGGAAAAACATGAGTAAAGCCAAGACCCGAATTTTGGGCCTCTTGGCTTTAATTCCTCTAGCCACTCAGCAGAAAGAAATAAAAACGGGTAAGGGGGGGGAGAACTAGAAATCAACGTCTTAATTTCTGTTGCCATTCAAAGCACATCACAATCATGCAGCACAAAATCTTCACTAAAAATCATGCCAAATCACAAAGTTCAGTCCATTTTTTTCAGATCATGCAGAAGTTCTTGAGAACTGGCAGTCTGAGGACAAACTAGCTCCCTCTTCTCTATTTCAGCATATCCATCAAAATTATGATTACGAAATCCATGTTGTATTTAAGCCAGAAAGTAACATCTGTTTACTGAGTAAAAACACAAGATGAGAACTACAACAAAACATGCAGATTAAATGGTAGATCAAGAGACGATAACAACTTGCTTTTCTAATGAAAAAGGTGACTACTGTGCCCCACACCTTTAAGTAACACCCTGCCCAACCACGTCCATAGAAACCAGTCTGCAGAGTCACCAAAATAGCCAGGAGCAAAACAAACAAAATTGTCCCTGTATCTAAACCTCTATCCACATAATTTGTCTGTTCTTCCTGTAGTTATTTGTAGCCCTGTAGTCATTTGTAGCCCTGAAGACACCAAAACCTTAATCTGAACCAAGGCCTTCTCACACTACCACTACTGAATGCTTACTTTGGCAATGAAATGAGTCTCTGAGACAAGAAGAGCTCAGCAACCTTTCTGCAAACCATCCTGAGGTTCAAGGTTGTCAAGGTGGAATTTCAAAGTGCATCTTAGACAGAGCTTAAAAGCTTGTGACTATATCAAGCATTTGACATAAGCAGGGTAAGAGGCTCAGTACCAATATCCTGGTTCATACTGCACCCTGAATACAGCATCCTTGCTTTGAAGGGACCCTTCCTGTGGTTAAAAAATACTTGTAACAGCAACTCTGCTCAAATTTGGCTAAATTCAGAGGTGAAGATAGGTGTTTTTATCAGAGTAGCTTCTACAAGCAGCATGTGAAATATGTAACCGAATTCTGGAAGCTTTTAATCTCCAGGTGGTATCAGCACTGCTGAGAACTTCCCAAACACTGCACTAACAAAGAATATGTGGCAAAGGTGCTCTGGAAACAAGCTGACCCCTAACGTCAGTCCACTGAGGAAAGGAGTATTTTTGGCTTACATCTACATGAAGTGAAGGAGTCATATTGCTAAAGAGGAGAGATGAAATCTAGAAATGACCTGGCAAGCTGTTCACAAGGCAGCTTTTGTCCCCGTTCCCAGATCCCACTCTCCTGCTCTGTGCAGCTTGAGCAAGGAGGATCCAGAGGGTTTTGGACAAGGATCTCATGCCAACGTTAACACTCTTACCTCAAGTACAACACCTGGCATGTTCCTTAAGCTGTTATTAAAAGGTGAGAGAACTCTGAGGCTACCTAAGAATAAATGAGCCCACAAAGTCATCTTCATCTACCCTACCGTGCCCTATGCTAAGATAAGCAATGACTGACATAATAATATATAATAGTTTAAAAATAACACCACCCAGTGTGAGTAGTATCATTAAGAATTCTGAAAATAAAGCTTGTGCTCTGTTTACACAATGTACATGACCACACACATCTGAGGAGCCCATTATCTCCCCAGCACTGCACAAGAAGGGAACCTTCATACACAAAATTAATTATTTACATGGTCTCAGAGCCTCATCAACCTCTTATTTCTTCACAGGGTGTGCATACAACACACTGCCAGAGCATAACTGAAATCTGCAATGTCACTTACCCATTTTACATCAGGAGAAAATAAAGACTAGTCTTAAATCTACTTTTTCCAGGAGTAATACACTGCATTTCCTATTCCCTGCAATAATTACATTAGTCATTTTAGCAGGATTTACCTCTCTACCCTTGAGATAAACTAGCGCAAGGTCACTGATTCCTAACATCCCTTTTTCAGAGCTCCACATGCGGTTCAGAAAAGTTCCTGTTTCAGGTTTTGAACCTTAAACTATGCATCATTCTTCCCAAAGCAGAGCTTTCCACAGGGAAGTCCAATGTCCCCCATTCCAGACTGTCAGGGCAATAAATGGTTTACAGTGCCCTTTTGTAAAGCACAATTTTTCACCTCACAGAAGTCTCCAGCCTGCATTCTACATGGAGCTGAACATAGTTCTTCCACTGAAGACAAGAAGTTTCCAAAACAAAGAGAAAAAATTCTTCTGTCCCAATCTTGGGGAAAAAAACCTTCATGATAGGCTGTTGTTGGAACATTTCTGAATACAGTTCAGCTTTGGGAAGTTATTTCGGGGTAATGTAATTATTTGGATAATGGTAAAGTTATTAGAGGGCTTTACTAAATTAAATATCAAGATGACATAACATTTAACTTAATTCTGCATATCGTAGGTCATGTACCCAGGAGCACAGCTTCTTATTAGAATGAGCAGTGTCAAAGGTCCTTCTCATTTTGAGAATATTTTTTAAGATCATTTTGCCTGTATAAAATGACCTGCCTGCAACAGGTCAATTCTAGCTACCTACACACCAAGGTCTGCAAGGTCACACTGGTTTAAAGAGCTGAGATGAAGGGGGTAAAAGGGGAAAACCAACGTTCTTTTGTGTCTGTCAGTGTGGTACAGTTCCCATAATCAATCTCATCAGAAAAACAGAGTGGCATTTAGATAAAGTACAGCCCTCGTGACACCTGTTGTAAACCCCAGTGTTTATAAGTTACTTATTAATTTAAAAAATTGTTTCAATCTGCTCACTGTACAGGGGAGTATGCCATAGGCATGTTTTTCCCCTGTGGAATGGCTTATCTGAAATGAGATTTTTTCAAACTGTGCAAGTGGCTATGTGACTGAAACAGCTGTGACGAAAATTGGAATCATGATGGTTTGTACTGTTCAAAGTCAGAAGGGAATCGTTTCCTTGGTGTTCAGAAATAACTTTTTTTAATCATAAAAAGTTTGACCGTTAACAGCACAAAGCCAAACTCAAAAAAAAATTTACAGCACAATTAAAAGAGCCCAGGTTACACCATGAATCCGTGATCCAGCATAAATTTGGTCGCTTCCAAACAAACCACCCGAGGTAATGACCCAAGTAATGACTGAGGTAATCGAGAAAAACTTTGCTTTCTAGTCCATCGGCAAAGCTAATGGGTACCACACGTTTTTTACTGCTTCTCTTTAAAAGTTTAAGCACTGAAATACCAGCAATGGGTGTCACATGTAAATAAATATTACACAAAGAGCTCCGTTACAGCAGCTTCCTTGGGTTTGTGTTTAACACGGCTGCATCACCCAGCTCTGCAGGCAGCTCCTGCCCCCGCAAAGCAAAATGCACACATCTTCACCTTTCTATGTTACAGTTTTTGCTGTTGGTTTCCACACCCCCAGTTCTTTTCTAGAGTGAATTTCTACCCAGCAAAGGCAGCACGGAAAACATGGACAGAGAATCTGTGTGCTTTGTCAGTGCTGGATCTGACAGGCAATAATGAGGAAGGTAGAGCTGAGGCAACAGCCATGAAAACGTCCCCATAAACCAACAAAGATCAAATCCAACCAGAAGACAACGTGGACAGAGGGATCTACAGGCTCAATCATTTGTTAAAAAGACTTTCCCATTTCACAGCCACCTTCATCACCTCAAATCAGACTTTGCAGAATTACTTTAATCCTTTTTAGACCCAAGCTTACAATTGGTTTGTTTGGCAGATTTAAAAATTGTATCCCAAAGCTGCTAAGTAAGTAGGCTGGATCTGGGCAGGATGCTTCAGGGCTGCAACTCAGCAAACCCTAAGCATTAAGAATGTGCTTTTCTTTGGCAGCCTCTAAGAAGATATTTTCTGCACCTTGCCTCACGCTACCACCAGCAAGCAGGAAAAACTATTTCTTCTGAAATAAATTTGGGGCTCAATTTATTCACCTATATCAGTACTGTGAGGCCATGTAACAGAATTATTCCTTTGCACCAGATCTGATCCTCAGTTTCAAAATCCCAAGGACACCCTAGTGAAAGCATAAAATAAAACAAAGGTGATGGAGGCTGAGAAGCAGATGCACATGAGCAGTCCAGTTCTGTCCTTCATAATCCCTGCAGTTCCGTTGCAAGTTCCTCCCAGCTTGTACAATAAAGGCAGATTGATCAATTTTTAATTAAGGCTTACATTTTTATTTCTTTTGTAAGTGCAAAGCACTTATGTCCACTGTTGCACACATTTTATCTGAGGTTCAGTCTCTTGCCAATCACTAATAACGTTCTTGGCCAATATTACCAAAATTTTAAGATTACTTACATTACATCTTCTCACTACTGCACAGAACAGATAGTTCTCCTGCTTCCTCTTCATTGAGCAATACTTAAATAGAGGAATTTGGGGTGGGCCAAGTTAATTTTCTTTTAGCAAGCTAACGTAGTTCCTATAGATGAAAATAAATATTTCCGTTGATATGCCAAGAGGCATTTTCCATCAACCCTTTTAATCAACTTCCAAAATACGCTCAGCAGAGAACATCAGATTGGATCCGGTTTCTGCTATATTACACAGAACAAAAGACTTGAGCAGACACACATCTTTCCAAAACACTTCTCTTCCACAGCTCTGCCTCCATTTTGGATGACAGACAAAGGGGATAAATGGGAATACACCGCCTTATAGAAGAGATGAAAAGCACAACTGAAGTCTGAGCAAAGGGTGCAGATAAACCCAGGAAGTGCTGCTGCCAGCTGCAGCCACTACAGGAACAAAGGAAACAGCGACAGAGCCCGCTTGCTCGACTTTGTTACAAAAATAAAATTTGGGGAGGGGAAGAAGGAAAATTGGCCGGGTTTCACATCGAGCGGGGCACTTTGCCCTTTAAGGGTTTCTGTTTAACACTAGAGGCTTCCACTCGCTCCCAGCCTGGCCGCGGGATGCTGAGGGTTTCCAGCGGCACCAGCAGCCAGCCGGGGCCAGCGGGACCCCAGCCCTCAGCCCTCAGCCCTCAGGGCGGGGGCGGCAGCGACAGCCCCCGCTCACCCCCGACCACGGGCCTCGGGCCTGCGG